>KZ807373.1:278321-291416 GCA_000696205.2 Oncopeltus fasciatus | reverse complement strand
ATAAAATGAATCATTTGCAGCAGCAAAAAAAATTTATATATATATGGTTTTTTTATTTATAAGTTTAACAAGTAAAGTTAGCTTATTTGAAACTATTTTTCTCTTATTTAGTTACCTCTGAAGAGATTGTTTGATCAGGAATGAAAGCTAATAAAAGTTTAGTATTGTTTATTAAAAAAAAAGTATGAAATTTGAAGTTCACTAGAGCTATGATGTAAGCAGTTCCCTCTTAATGAAAAGCTTTTAATTTAAAATAATGTATTTACAATATTTTCTGTTCTTTTATTAATTTTGTTTTAGTAAAGTTTGGTAAAAAATTTCCATTTGCATTCAATTTTTATTTTTCTATATGTTAAATGAATCTATTAAATATTCTGTTTTTCAAAGGGATAATTTTGCCAAATTGGAACATGAAAATTAACTTTTTCATCAATATATTACATTTATTGTACTGTCACAATTTTGAACATAACATAATTTTTAAATGCTCTCGTATGCTGAACAGCCTTAATTGGCTAACTGATTTTAAATAAACTCACAAAAAAAATATATTTATATAATTGTGTCCCTAAACAAGGCTTCTTTAAAATGGAGTGAAATTAATAATAATGTTATTTGGCCCACTTGATGAGGAAAATCATAAGGATAATGTACTTAACCAAAAATATGGTACAACCAATAAAGTTCATCCTAATTTTACTCACCCGACTAATGCTGCCCTCATTATTTATTATATTTCTGCTAAAGTAGTTGTTATCTTGTACATTTTTAGGTATTCTCTTTTTAACAAATTCTATACACTTTCATAATCATTCCAATGTTAAAAATGGGTTGCGATAATTTGCTTGAAAACAATTGAATCATCAGGAGTTTACTGCTATATTTAGTGCTTGTTAATAATTTTTTTTTTACTTTGCTAAACCTAATAAAGTGTAATATATTTTGTTGCTTACAGATGCACTTTATTAAACATAGTTTTGTTCTGGATTTTGTTTTTGTTTTTCTTGTTCTCTTTTTTCATGTTTCCAAAACGCTTTTGATCCCTTCATTACATCTATCTTTCAAATCTAGTTCTTTATTCATAACCATAAGTCCTCATAAATTTTTAGAAATCTTGTAGAAACCTATTTGATTGTCAAAAAGTCCCAAGCTATTGTATTTTGTTCATGTATCCTTCTTCAATTACTCCATTTTATATCCTACTTAACTAACAATCACCAGCTTTATTTTTCTTCATACTTTCTTACTCTAGGATACTATAGGTTGATGTATTGGCCTTCTGCACCAGTGAACTTACTGGATGGAACTTCATGCTTTTCTGTCTTTTGCCACAATCTTATAGCCTCTCTCCTAGTCTTCTTGCATCCCTTGCGTTGCTCATCTTTCCACTGAATGTTTTCTTTCTATTCTTTTCCCAACATTATTCCGTATTATGTAAGTAATTGTTTTCATTGTTGAAGGAGGAGGATCCTGGACAAGTAAAAATAATTTCTCCTTTAAATAGGTAATTGTAGAGAAAGATGCTCTTAGACTGCCTCCTTTCTTAGCAAGCTGACACTTTCATATATATTGTCCTTGATTTGTTTATTCCCAGGTCAGCTTTATTTCCTTTTATTATATGGGAGCTAAGGGATTCCCACCTGTGGCTACAAAGGCTCAATCATCAGCATAAGCAAAAATTTCTAGTTTTGTTCTGAGGTCATTTTCTGAGACATAGTAAGACTTATTTATTGAGTAAATATTTTATGAAAGTGTTTTATCGCCTGCTCTTAAACTGATAATTTCTTAATAGTCTCTTAAGTATTTGAATAAATTTATGATATTTTAGAAATATTCTTAACAAATATTACAATTCATAACAATATCTATATATAACTCTTATTAAATTAATAATAAAGTAAAGAGGGAGTGGATTGTAAGCCATAGAAACAATTTTTTTTACTTGTATAAAAAAACATTTATAGAACAATATATTTTTTTAAACAAGTAAAATTGTATTTAAATGCCATTTTACTTATTATATTATTGAAGGCAGTTTTAAAATAACAATTGGGGTGGGGGGGGGGGGATTAGCACTGAAATATTACTGTGATTAGGACTTAAAGAGGAAAATTTTAATCACCTATTTATTTATTTTTTTAATGTGCAATAATTCGGATATTTTCTTGGTTCAAGCTAGTGAACTTCAAATGTGAGATTTTTGTTTTTATATAGTTCATGTATATGCATATTCCAGCCATAAAATATTTAGATCTTAGGTAACCTTTATCCTTGTACCTGATATTATTAGGAAAAGTAAAAACTACTCGTTTAAAAGACAGATTTTTTTAAATTTTAAAGTAGCTGCTTTAGGTAACTTAAAAGAATAAATCACTGCCAAGCCCAGTGCCAATAACTATTAGATGTAACAATTTCTTACCTTTATCCATGATTCAAACAATCTATACTCAGCATATCATATTCCAAAAGTGTAATCAATGGTTACTGTAGGATTGTATATATATATATATAATAAACAGTATGTATGATGGTTATCTGTATTGATTGTATGTTAAAGATATGTTTGTTATGAACGATAAGTTGATGTTGACCACTAAAATGTGTGTATATATGGTAATCAATAAATAGAAAATAGGCTTTCTGCATTTTTAAAAAAACTCCTCTACCCATCTCCGATTTTATTTTTTACCCATTGTATTTATTTTTCTAAAGTAAATTCAAATTAATATTCATATATTTAAAACAAAAACAGAATTTTTGTAAATGCTGAGTATTGTTTTACTTTCTGCCCAACATAATTTAAACAAAAATCTTTTTTTGTTTCAAGCGGTCTTTTTTTTTACATGCCATATTTTAAGAACATTTTACAATTTTTAATTATATTTATATCTTTCCTATGTTACACTTATAAAATATAGGTATTATATTAATATAATTAAATGTATTAAAGTATAATTAAAATATGCCAGGTAAATAGAAAGACCCCTTGAAAAGGATCTTTGGTTAAAACCTATTGAGGAGAAAATAAAACAATAATAAAGGCAGAAAGAAGAAGATTCTTTTTGGTCAAAACTCTTCATTTGAACTTAAAACAATAATAAGTTTTAAAAAAATATGAATAATTCTTTTATCTATTGGCTGACTCTAAATATAAATGCATTTAATAAAAGAAAAAACAAGACAATTATGCTATATATAGTAATCAAGAACAAGTAGGATATAGAGAGCAGTAAACACACAAAAATAAAAAAATCACAAATACTAAAATTTTTGGGGATCTCTCGCTCTTCGTCAGTGAGGAGTGAAGAGAGTCTCTCTTCACCAGTCTGGTGTTGCGGAAAAGACTTAAAGGAAGGGAAAGTGATTGTGTTTTTCCTCATACTCCTATTGTTGGCAATTGATGCCTGGTCTTGTAGTGGCTTTGAGAATGTGGATATAGGTGCACTCTCTTGTCTTCAGTTGCAAATCTGAAGCTATGTCGGGAAGTTGTTCAATCACTTGAACTTGGAAAACGTCATTTAAATTCATTAAATGACTCTGAGCATGCCTTGCATTGGGAAGAGGGGACTGTGGTTCTAAACAGGATGCTCTGTGGTTACTAATTCTGAGATTTAGGGGCGTAGTACATTTTCATAGGTAAAAAGCAGTACAAAAATTGCATTGAAGCAAGTATACACAATTTTTAGATGTGCATGTTTATGAGGATTGGATTTTATATTTTAAGTGGGTGTTGACACAGGAGAAGGTGTTAACCGGACAGGTTAAGCACCTGCTTTTGTTACAATGTAGAATTCGCTTTTGTTGTTTTGGTGAATTTGTGAGGGTTTTGATAGACAGTTTATTTCTATTTTGTATATCTTGAAGAGTGGGGGCTTTTCTGTACTTAATGCCAGGTTTTTGTGGTAGTAGGGAGTAGGTGGATGGATTGTTCTGAATAATAGGGAGGGCTTCGTGTAACTTGGTCTTGATACCTTCTACCCCGGGAAGACATTCAGTAACCAGGTTAGTAGTTGGGGCATTAGGAGATTTAGGTTTAGGATGGAAAGTTCGGTTTGTAGGAAGGATTTTTCTGTTGAGGAGTTGGTGTGGATAAACCCTTTAAAGAAGAGATCCTAAGTAATTCTCTAATGTTTCTTGAGAATTACAGATGCGGTGGCCCCGAGAGATGAGGAGAGAGTGAGGTAAGTACCTCTTGGTGTGTGGAGGGTGGCAGCTGGAATAATGTTAACACTGCTGTTTGTTAGTGGGCTTAATGTGAACACCAGTGACGAAGTGTTTGCCTGCTAGTTTTATATCAAAAGTTCCATCGTCTTTAGATGTATTACACAGTTATTAGAGAATGCATAAAATTAATACTTATTTGTGGGCATGGGCGATGACGGTAAACCGGAAGGGGGGGGGGGGGTTGGAACCCGTCCCTCATAAATTTTAGGATTAATAAAAAATATTTACTTAATGGAAAATGTAATTTTATAGAGATGTGAAATGATTGCATGTGTGGGCTGACTGACTCGATATATCAGGTTCTGAAAAATTTTGTTGCCGGCATTATAAAGGGAGTTTACCTAAGTAAAAAAAAATCACCTGAAAATCATAATCACTCCCTTGTACGATACAATATATTTTCAAACATTTCTAGACTGATCGCTGAGGAGTAAGTTCCTTATGGAGATTAGATGGCAACTAACAGTATCTTCCGACGCACCGCAATTCCCTAGCAGGTTCGCGAGTACTTGCGGACGGATTTGACTCAACAGCTTCCCTCAGAACCTCATTAATATGTATTAATGGTCATCCGGAGCTCTTCTTCCGTTTCAACATGGTATCTCCACTGGTGAATGTTTCAAACCAACTACGCGCGGTGCGCTGGTGAAGGAAACCTTCTTCTTCACAATAATTAAACTGAAGCCTTATCCAAAAAGTCAAATGGGACGTAACAAGATAGAGAAAGGGATTATTAAATATTGACATATATTAAATAGGATGGTAAACTTTACAGTTCTTTGAAAAATTGAATTTGATAAAAAGGTTTCTTTTTTTTCATTGTTTTTTTTTTTTTTTTTTTATACACACCTTTAAACTTAAGTCGGGGTCTCCATAAAATATACTTAAATTGTTTTTATTAAATGAATAGTTTTACTGTTATAATTTAGATTTTTCTTTATTCAATGACACTAATGACTACAACTATATGTGGTTTCTAACTGGTTATAGTAGAACTGCGCCTCCCCCCCCCCCCCTCCACCAATGCGTGGTAATCCAGCCCTTGTTTATGGGGGTTCAAAAGCTATATATTTTTTGGAATGAATGATACGAGAGATTCAATTTTTTTTTTTTTTTTTTTTAAGTATGAGCGAGTATACTTAATCATAAATTAAGAAAGCTGATTCAATAAGGGTAGTTATCCGAATTGGTGTAGTTAAGTTGTATCAATCACCATGCTTAATAAGCGAGGCGCTGGAGATGTCAGCTGAAGGACCTTGGAAGGTCAATAGTAGCCCCTCCCTCGTCACCATGGACACCAACTCCCCCTCACACCCCGTTTCCTAGGGAACAGGTAAATATAGTGGGAACGCCTCGGCAGACCGTCTGTTGCCTCCACAACCCCACCCATAGATCCCCTTTTATTACTTCAGCCCTTATACTGCTTCTCGACTGACTTAGATTTCCTCTTTCTAACTCTTACACTCCTCACCTTATAGAAAATTATATAGAACCTCTTTGGATTCCGTGTGTACTTCCCCCCCTTTATCACTCTCACTCTCTCTCTCCATCTCCCCCTCTCACTCCCCCCCTATCTCTCTCTCTCTCCATTTCCCCCTCCCTATATCTCTCTCTCCCTCTCCCCATCTCTCTATCTCTCTCTCCTCTCTCTCTCCATCTCCCCCCCCCCTCTCTCCCTCTCTCTCTCTCTATCTCAACCCGGGGTCTAAACATGCAATTCGTGAATCTCTCCTATCGTTATTAACATAGCCCTGAAGAGGGCCTAGAATTCAGGCTGAACTGTAAATAAAAATAAAATTATATTAGTTCACTAATTTGTTTTATTTAATAATAAACCTTTGACCTAAACCCGACTATCTCCTTCTCCTGATTATCAACGGTCAGACAACATCCCATAGAATGGAATTATTCAATTTTTTTTACTGTTTGCACTGAGTCATAACTCCAAAACTATTTGCCAAGAAAAAAATTATCCTCTGGTATCCATGAATCCGGTAAATAACGAAGGTTTAATTTAGAAAAAACTAATTTTTAACAATAAGTTATTATTTACCGTTTCTTCTTCCGGGTTGGACCGTGTCAAATTGGTGTTATTTGCCGAGGTTTCGCACATCATGTGATAGCTTCTTCAGGGCTGAAAAGAGAATGGTTATTATTTTCCATAACAAACATGTAGCAGGTTTATTCACTTAGTGAAACTACCTGCAGCTACCTATAAACGGGATACGTTTTGTCCTGAAGCGGCAAGGCTAACGAATATTTCTGACCGTTTTCCCTTTTCGTATCGGGTACGCAATGCGCACCTATGGTAAGGGTGCGTAGTGTAACCGATCTAACCATAGGAGCGTGTGACTTCCTTAGGGTGAAACCTCCATTAATGGTATTATTTTGGATATTTTAGAATCTAAATGCGTGCTAATCTTATGACGCTTTGCAATATCCATTGATTTGCAAATTGAGAGTTGCTGGATATTATTTCAAATCCGAGCAAAGAAATCCAGCCACGGGCAAAATTTACCTATTTTTTTTTTTCAGTACGATTTATATATTTTTGTCTTAGTTATATTTTTATTTTATTTTTGGGCAGTACAACGTCTGTCGGGTCCGCTAGTATTATTGTACAGGAGCGATAAGTAGATTTTTTTATTATTTTTAAGTATTATAAATGTTACTTATAAGAAGGAATAATTGTGAAACACTTTAATTTATGAATAGCTTGCTAAAACTGGTGGCGGGAGTAACCAGTCAAATTTTTTAATGAGTATTGTTGTATGCAATGAAAAAAAAAAAAATTGTTATTAAAAAACTTCCAGTCATATCTACGACAGTCTGTTATATAAAACGGCTAACGTATTGTAACTATAAGGAGCATAAAGTGGAGGATTTAAAGTGACTAAAAGCATGGAGGAAACGATTAGTTAAGGTTATCTTTGTTTAGTGCTCGTTCAAAGCTCTGGATTGAGTTAGTTACCTTCTACTTCCAACCATCATCCTCTTGAAATCGTGTTTACTTTCCACTGTTGTCATTCCGAGGGGATGCAGTTGTTGAGGTCGTTCCATTGACAGTTTTTTATTTATTTATTTTTTTTTTTCTACAATTATTTTACTTTTTTAATCCCTTGATACCATATAAAGTTGTCATACCATACCATTGTCATTGGTTGTGGCCGTCGATTACTCGTGAGATTATCACGTCAGGGTTTCGGCCAGGATAAGAAAAATGAAATACTCCAAAACTATGGGAAAATAATTTCATTGCTGCCGATGTTTCGACTTAACTTGTAAGTCATCATCACTGCCGAAATGCAATACTCGCTGTTACACATCTGAGAATTATAGTTTGGAATGAACAGACAAAGGTGTGGTATGTTGTAAGACAGAAAATGATATACATAATAAACTCAAAATTCAGCTATACAAATATAAGGCGTAAATAACTGTATTTGTACCTATAATGATCTATGGAGAGTTCTCCAAGGGAGGTTTCTGTTCACATCGCAGACTTCAGAACTAAACAGACACACCCGGTGACAGTGGATACTAGGTGTAAGTCGGCAAACTTCAAAGCCAAAGGATATCTATGAAGTAGGTAACATTGACCGGGTTATTCCCTTCAGAGGGAAGTTGGAACGGACGACGCCATAGATTACCGGAATTTTCCCGTTATCCTTGTCCTGCCTATCAATAATAGCGGTAAGATTGGGATGTGCACATATTCCGGAATCAGTCTTTTCTTGAGGAAAGGCTCAGAGCTTGATTAAAAGCAGGTGGGTGTTTGTTGCTAATATCATGAATGGAGATGGCCGAAAAGAATTTCTGTCATGATTCTTTATGCTGTATTGGTGATGATGCACTTGGCGTAACTGATACAACACCCATAACCCCAGGCTGCCTTTACTATGTACCATTCATACTAAGGCACCTACTTATTATTTAATGGATTAAGAATAATTTAGCTATTGAAAATAATCGCGTATTAGTTATACCATGGTACCTCTCTTGTGTCCACCATTGATAGTTCTTTGCGGGAATTTATTTATTTATTTATTAGTTACTTTATTTTAAAACTAACGAATGTTTTTATATTAATATTTCAAATTCAATATTACTTTTTTTTTTAATTTTAGCTTAGAATATATCACATTTTCTCAGTAACTAACAAATACAACTACATTACCACGATTTATTTTTTAAATAAATCGATGACAATTCGCTCAGTTTAAGCTCTTTCTACGCCTACAGACTTCTATTTTAATCATTGCTGAATTTTGTAAATTCCTAAAACCCGTATTTTACTCAGTTAATAATTTACTTATAGGTTTTCTCGCTTATTTTGGTTTGCTCATCACAATCCTACAGCGACCAATTTAGAAAATAAAATTAGTAAAATAGTAGTGAGTTAATTTATGAGCAAAATCGGCAAGCTAAATGCGATTGAAATAGACTCGTTCATAAAATTATGCAGCTGAGAGGCAGCAACATTATTTAAAGAACGAAGCTCGATTAAGGG
Organism: Oncopeltus fasciatus; assembly: GCA_000696205.2. Lineage (NCBI taxonomy): Eukaryota > Metazoa > Arthropoda > Insecta > Hemiptera > Lygaeidae > Oncopeltus > Oncopeltus fasciatus. The sequence continues at coordinate 282,682 of KZ807373.1, read as the reverse complement.
AGCGCCAGGGTAGCTCATGGGATCCGTTCGGGTCTCATAATCCTGGCGCTGCTGGTTCTTATCCTTCCTTGTAAATCTTGTGTTTATTAGTAAATGTAGAACTGAGCCATGGATGGTTAGAATGGGATGGAAACCTGTAAGTAGTCCTCCCTCCATGACCCCAAGTGGTTGCAAGGGAGGCTAACAAAAAATCTGTCATATGAATAATTCCTTTAAGTTGATAAAGATATTTGCGAAGGTAACCTCTTTGTAGTTCTAGATTTTAAAACAGTTCTACTTCTGATAAAAACTACAGTGGGCGAGATTCGATCCCGTAGTGCTAGACTTGAGTGACCCGAACGGATCTCTTCTGTTAAGATGACGCCCAAGATCAATTTCGATTGAGACTTGAGTTGACTGAGTTCACTCATTCGCTGATCCCTTTTTATGTCCGCCTGGACATCTAAGAGAGTTGATGGACAAGTCGATTGAATTTCGAAAATCATCACTTTTAGATTTGGTAAATTGAAGGAATTTTTTTCTTTTCTGGCGTACTCTTCATGTTAAGACCGGCAAGAGACACAATTTGGTTCCAAGAGAACGGATGGAACGAGATTATCCGCCCCTATGCTTCACAATTGCTTCAATCTCTATCGATTAACTTTCATTCCACCTTTTCATAGCGAAGATATCTCTATTTTGCTTTCTACTTTGAGCACAGAACTGTCTATAGATTCTTTAGACTCTATATATTCTTTAGACAGTTCAATTTATTTCTGTATATTCCAAGATATTATTTATAATTTTGAGCATACTGCTTACTCATTTAGGAGCATTATATATAATATTAAGCCTGTAAAAAAAAAATGAATAATTTTCCTCATACCTTTTTTTATTAATCAAAGCTTATTGCTTTATTTAGAGCCACTTGAAATTAAGTTTAACAAATAAGAAATTTATACTGAATTTCCTACAGTAATTTTAGCTATTGAGATTGTTCCGATGATCCGATAGCCGAAACCGGGGAATAATCCTTCATTTCATAGATCAATAAACAAGGAGAGTATGTGTAAATAGTGAGTAAGTAGATCTTTTAGTGTGTAAAAGTGAGTAGATCAACATGTATGTGCCAACAATTTAAATCCATGTGTATTAGAATAGGAATGTGTTAAGGATTTAAAATGTTTAAATAATTGGCCGCCAGAAATCACGTTCAAAAATAGTCATGGTTTCGGCCGGGGTGTAAAATAAGTACACTAGAAAAAAAAACAACAACAATTGGATTGGATATTACTTTATTTATTGGCGCCACCAATTCGTCTTGCGACGTAACCAACATCAGGTTTATAGTGATGTCCAAGGGAACTCCATGAAAGACGAGTCTTGTTATATCTAAGACTCAACTCCGATGGAGACTCCTCTGAAAATCACTAGTACTCAGATGATGGTTTACATCGTAACCCAAAACTTTGTCATCATAAATAAGACAATACCCAATTTTTTTTTTAAAAACCTGACCATTTTTATACTTTAAGTCTCTAGCGTTGAAATTTATTGTCATACCTTCCATTGTACGTCTTCATTGGTTTCTGCAAACCATCTGTTGGCGAGCGCTTTCGGACATTGTCCATCTTCTGGCCGAATACATGCGATCACTGTCACTGTTTGTATTAGTTGAATACAGACAGTAACAGTGAACGCATGTATTCGGCCACTAGGATGGAAAATGTCCGAAAGCGCTCGCCAACAGATGGTTTGCAGAAACCAATGAAGACGGACAATGGAAGGTACGACAGTTCTATATTCATTGGTGGTGGAAATAACCTTTTAGATTATTCAAATTTATTCTTTATTTAATTTTTTGTTAATAAATTAAGTTTTACTTCTAAATTATTAATATTTTTCTTCATGACACAAAATATGCTTACACCCTTCTCTGTCGTTTAGTCCAGTGAGATATGTGTTTTTCCTTGACAATACTTCTTATGCCCTGAAGTGCAGGATAAGCTTCAAGATCCCGAGTATCCATTTCCTCTTTTAGCTTGCTTGCAGGTCGGATTATCCCCCGATAACTATTCTATATAGGTACCACAGGGAGTAGTCATTAATCATAAATTTGAAACAGCTTCCCTCCTCGGCAGATCCTATGGTATTTTCTCTTTCCACGCTTTCCTTCAGCCATCCTCGACTGCTCCTCACCCAGGATATTTTCTCTATTTCCTTCTTTTCTTTTCTATTTCCTTATTTGCTCCTTTGGGGCTCTCACCTTAGTCAAGCTGTCGGCCCTCTCATTCCCTTGCAAGAACAATAATCAGAGATCCACTGAAACACAATTTTCTTACCCCTACTCATAAGTGTTTCAATACTCTATGCATTTCCAGGGGAACAGGCATGTGGACATTTGAATAGACAACTATGTATTGCCGTCCGAGGGTCCACCAAGAGGACTTCAGGTAGCTCGCAATGCCAAAAGAACCGCTCCCACTTCTCTGTCAGAGTTTGATGCCAACCTCCCGACTGGCTCTGCTGTCTCACAAGACCCTGAGTAGACTCCTGTTCCCTCTTGCTAGTCGAGTCCTCTACCTAGCTATCTGTATATACATATACATATATGTATATTCAGATATCCCAATGTGGGCATCGCTCGAGCGATAAGGCTTTCAATTGCTAAGAGCTGAAGGGTTTTCTTGACATTCTTTAGTAATTGCAAGTTGGGTTCCACTTGGCATTAGTGTATCATTCTGCCTGGCTTGCGAAACGTTTCGCTTCTAGAGCTTATATGACTTCAATTGGAGCTCCAACAGTTGAATGCTCCAACCTGGGATGTCCAGCAGTTGAGGATGACAGCTGACTTTTTCAACCATTTTCTTTCTGGAGTTTACTTTAAGGCTAAAAAATGTAATATCCACCTTATACCTTGAATATGAGGCATTAAATTTCAACATTTTCAGTAAAAAAAAACTACTTTGAAAGAGGTTGTAAATGGATCAGTATTGAAAAAAAATTAAGTCGAGCTTGGTGAGGCAAAATGGAATATAGGCCTTTGATTTGTCATGTCGACCTCATTTATCAAACTGTCCCTTGAGTGCTCTGCACATTTATGATACTTACCATTTTTAAATCATTAAACGTGCCATAGATTCTTGGTCTAGAGCAATACAAATTCAACACTGATTTGTTTTTTATAACATAAATACTTTGGGAGTTACACACCCGAATGGGACATGTAGAAGTGGGGATTTTTGCTGTGCAGTCAATCTCCACGAAGTTGCAATAAGTTTATTTCCTTAATTAAATTATGCATCTCGGTTTCAAATTCAAACTGAAAGACTGAGCATAGAAAAAAGTCGGTACAACATGGATTACATGTGGAAGTTGGAAGTGTGGGTTTACATAGTTTTTTTTTTTTTTTTTTTTTTTTTTTAATAATTTCTTTATTGCTGTTGTTTCCTGAGACCCTAAAAAGAAGATAAATAGTTGATATGGTGATTCTTCTATGAGGTTTTATCGCTATACTCGATAAAAAAAAGAAACAATAAGAAGAGTTACGAGTGATAAAGTATATTTTTCTAAATCAAAATCTAAACCGTCGCATATTGAATACTTAAAAAATGTATATTTTCCATCCACGTTGGTTTTATTCATTGAGAATAGTAAGAAATAAGGGTATTTACTCTTTGACATTGAGGAAGGGAAGATATATTTTTATGCACATTCTTAATAGAAGGAGGTTTGCATGTGCTTATAAATATCTTAAAATTGAGGAATTTTAAGTAACATTTTGTACACATACTTTTTCCATAATTTTGTTCATTATTTAGATTTTTCTACTAGAAACTAATTTAAGTTGACTTTAATTTGATATTCTGGTATTATAAAATTTGATGAATTCTATATCATTACATAACATGCCTGAAATGACATTTCTCTCAACAGAATGATCACCCTTCGCCTTCGGTCGGGCGGATGTGACCAGATGTCACCCTGAGCCCGTCGGGTTTTGGAGAGAGCCGTATTTGAGAGCCTGTCTTCGCATTTCCAAAATCGATATCGGCAGAGCCTGAACTCATTACCCTGGGACCCTCTTCTTGGATCGATGAACAACAATACACGCACCCCACAACGTGGGGGCCACTTTCCGTCACGTCCCTCCAGCTGACTGCTCGCGATGTTTGTACAGTCAGATCGGGGCAATAGAGCTCCTTTCATCCCTAACGTCAATATTTTCCTTGCAATCAGAATTCTAAAAGTAGAAATTAAATATTTTTGGTTTCATAAACAACTAAAACAAAACCACTTAATTATAGTATTAAGAATATTATTGAATTATAATTATCAAGCAAATAATAATAACATGTTTTCTATTATTAAATAAATATTAA
>KZ807373.1:257867-277735 GCA_000696205.2 Oncopeltus fasciatus | reverse complement strand
TATATATATATAATTTACATACACAATGTGTGTGTGTACGCGCTCCAGTATACACAATTTTTAAAGCTTTTTTTTCTATAGTAAAAAGAAATTGAATCGTTAGCGTAGCGATATTATACACTCGTTTGACAGTAGAGGGCACACTAGCTAAGCAGAAAGGATTCTTTTGAATCTTTGAGATGGTTGCTGGAAGTTGGGTAGGTGTTTGTCGAAAAACAAAAGTATCTTTATTTTCAGGACTGATTGGGAAAAATCTATAAATATGAATTATGGTAGGGTTAGCAGGCATTCCATCAAAGAATTTTAAGCACAATTTTCAAACATTTATTTCGACATAGGCTAAAAACATATACACACACACAAACATATTATTTAAAAAAGCCGTGTCATAATATCAAGCATGAATAGTTTTATTTCGGATTTTCTACCAACAGAGGTCATATTCACTTTTGTCCATATGGTGTACCACTTTATCTATACTATTTTATCCCAAAATTAAACCCCGGTTGGTTGGATTAAAAACTAATGGAATAAAAATAATAATATAAAAGACTTAAGGGCGCCAGGGTAGCTCTAGGTAGCTGAAATCCTTTTGGATCTTGCAATCCTGGCTTTACATGTTCAAATCCCGCCGTGAGTCAGCTTTAATCGATAAATAAAAGCTCATCCTGAGCTATGGATGTGTTTAGAATGGAGTGGCAACCTGTAGATAGCCCCTCCCACCATGAACCGAAGTAGTTGAAAGGGAGGCTAAAACTTTAAATAATATAAAAATAAAAAACAGTTTTATTTATTCCAAAGAACAGGAGTGAAAGTGAAGGCTTTGTCGCTACTGGATGGATTGGTTTGTCCGACCTTTCCCCTCAACTCAACGGATTACACATCAATCCCGTCTTATAAACAGTGGGGGGCCTGAAAAAGGGGATGGCTAAATTTAATACGCCCTTCTAGTGGAAGAGTAAACATCTCGTGGAAGGCAAACATGTAGCGCCTGGCGAAAGGCATGGTTTATTCTAAATGTTTGTAAACAATCGTAATATTTCAGTGTGCATTTGATTGCTGATTGAATACAAGATTGAACCAGAAATCTGGTTTTGACAGTGAAATTTTCAGCCTCTCTAAGTGTGCCCCAGAAGCAACATTTATACAGATAGAGATCTGCTTAGATTCCAAGGCTCCATTGTTTCTTTCTTTAAGAAAGAACTTTTTAAAACGTTATAAGTGTGAAGTATAATTTTCTATTTCTACCATTATTATGAAAAACTCTTATTAAGGAATATATTTACGAATATAACTAGGGTGGCTGAGTACTTCCCCGACACTCTACCTTCCCGGGTTCTTTTCTTTTACTCTCTCTGGCTAATAATATATTATACGTACATTTAAGTGATAATCCATAATTCATTTAAATAATACATTTCATTTTGTTTAAGCCCATCTTGAAACATAGGAAATATGCTTAATTTATGCAGCTTCTGTATTCGGACTTGTATTTTTTTTCTTGCATACGGACTTCTTCTTCGCGAACTGTGAGATTCCCTACCGGCCTCTCTCTTGGACAAACCTGGAAAGAAATGTGCATCCAGCTGGAAACTGCGCAAACCAAGCTGATTTCATTTATCATGTTTACTTCAACATATATACATAAATAAGATCAATTGCCCCATTTGACCCTACAAGAAGGAGCAATGAGTGTAAAAGATGGGCTCCCTAAGTTGGCTCTGGAATGTTCGGGAGGGAAGTGTACTCCAGCCCTTCGTGAAATAGTATAAAACATAAAAATTAGAAATTTTCACCTTAAACTTGTGTTAAATAGATAAATAAACTCTCCTTTATAATAATTATAATGAGATATTAAGTTAATGAATTTCGGTAATTCTTTTAGCTCCCCCAATTGTTCCACCGATCTTAGCTAAAAATGAATTTATTTAACAGTTTTAGGTCTATAAAATACCGAATTTGGTTTCTATATTTTTAAATTTGTAATCTCAAATATTTCCCCAAAAGTTCTAGTAATAATTATACTAATTAAGATATCACGATTATAAATGTTGGACTGCGTCATACTAGGGATAGCGGTTTCGGAATCACCTCCGCTCTTGAACATTCAATAACATTTAACGAAAAAATTAGAATATGGTCAAATCACTACGGTCAATCATAATTTTTAAAAGGAAGAGAACAATTTTCGGAAAGAAGGTCCATTATCGCGTTATTTTTATTTTTGATTTCAAAGGTGGAATGTTCTACCATTCCTCATCTGTCATTCTTAAGCTTCTTCCTTAATAAACATTCTTCTTTAATTAATCTTCATTGAAACACACTTATTACAAAATTGTACTCCTGTTATTTCGATTAATTACTTTTCATGCCAATAATAATAAACATAGCATTAACCAATTTTTCTTTTCCTCCAAACCATTGCTCTCCATCAGTTGATTTTACGGTAACCAGCTCCAATGGTTGGGCATTTAAATACCCTACAAACTCACAAACATGTATAAAATTAATAATTGAATATTACATTTTCAAATAGAGAGTTTTTGACCTTTCAGATTATTAGTAGATTTTTTTTGTTGTGGCTCAGTCATGAACATATGATAGCCCTGAAGATGGCTTACAACGTAAGCCGAAACGTCGGCAGATAATTAAAAAAATACACACTTTTTTAAACAGTATTTATTGGAATAACCTTGTCCGTCTCCAACAAATCATCTACATGTAATTTTTTATGTTTCTCTTAAGCAGCGTCATTGAACTTCCTCAGATTCCTCTAGTCATATCTGCTTGATGCGGGAATGAATTGTATCAATGCAAAACCTCTTTTATTCTATTAAATGTCAGTAAAACTTCAAGTGTAAATGTTTAGATGCAACTTTCTTTTTTTTTTTTTTTTTTTTTTTCTTTTCGGATTACAGAAAGAAAAGTGACAAAGTATATGTTCCTAGCTCTTTTAGTAGGAGGCATCAAAAACCGAGTGTGAAACCATGCATGGTTATTGAACAAGAAAAGAGCGAGAGGTAACTTTCAAGAGGGAATACGGGGATATTTTGCTTAAATTAGAAAAAAAAAAAAAAAAAAAAAAAAAAAAAAAAAAAAAAAAAAATCGATGCCACGCTGAAAATATATCTTGTCAAAGAATGTCGCTGTTCCTGAACTGTTCACTCCCCGAGCAGTGAGAACTGCTTTGTTCGCCTCAGTGGAATGGAGCACTTGAAGTGACGGGCCGCCAGGAACTGGCCTGATATCCAGAGATCACCTGTAGCTCCCGGATAGTTAGCTGTGGTTGCCTCTGCTCCAAAAATCAATACTGCACAACCCCCGTGTGGCCGATGGCCTCTCCCCTCCTCTCTTCCTCACCCCATCCAAAACATCTCTGCTTCCCTTATCCAATGCTATGTGAATCACACATGATCGCAACAAAGTTGTTGAGCCAGCAGCGATCTGTTTGCGAACGGTATTATCCTTATATCCGCAGGCGAAGAAAGGATATCTTCCGATGACAAGGAAGTCCTTCACGAGATATCGGGGTATAGCCTGTTTCGTTTTGGTTGGGAATACTCTCTATTTTGGTCAGTCTAGAATGTTAATTATGGAAGCATGCCTGACATATTGAAACCAAACTCTGGAACTTGGTGCATCTCTAAACTAATGGAGCGCTTTTGACCATTTACCCTGTCATGAACATTTGTTCTAGGTGACAACAAATCCCCTCTCGCCTTCAAGGTAGCCCTGAAGATGGGTTTTTTTGTAATTTTTTTTTTTTTTAATTTTGTTTTTTGGATCAACCTTGACCGAACCCTAAAAAATTCTCTACTAATAATCATTAAATTAATGTTAATGAAGTCTGTTTAAAGTTTCTAATATTAGACTAAATGAAAGAAAAGAAAATAATATTAGACTAAAAGAAATTCCATAACGCAACATCTCCATAAAATATGGAAGTTCCTCATCATCATCGTTCTTGATTAATACACATATTTGAGTTTTCCTTGTCATGTCAAATTTGTGTTCAATTTAACTGCTCGAAACTGAATTTTACGCTCGCTGAGTCGAGAAAACTTCTTTTACTAGCGCTTTTGACTTTTGACCTCCCTCCCGTTCGTCACATTTCACTCGATAAAGATCTCCGATTTCATTATACATTCCAGATAGATAAAGTAAAATTCATTAAGAAAAACGGTTCATTTCGGCTTGTAAATCTTAAAATTAAACTGTATATTTCAGGTAAATTCCTTCTTCTAATTGTTCAATTTTGCTGTTTAACTCCTAAAATTTTTTTTATATCAGTAAACCAATCTATTTTGAATTTAAAAATTCTTAATGTAAATATAAATCAAGCTAGATCAAGAAAACGTTTTGTACCCATGTTTGACATTTCAAGTTACTCTCCCAATCAATTGGGTAGTATTGCCTCATTTTGCTCTATATTGAACTGATCATATTGTTTTGATTAAAAAAAAACAAAAAAACTGCTCGCTGAATTTCATTAAGAACAACTAATAACATGCCTGTAGAGCTTTACCACACACATAGCATACACACTCCTTTTCCCATAATTTATGAAAATAATTATAGAATAAATTAAGTGCAAAATGTCATTTTCGGATATTTTACAAAAAGAACATATTGAAGAATAAAAGTTGGATGATAGAGAGTGCACTCATTCTACTCCCTCTCGGACAACCTTAAAGAGCTCAGATTTTCCTCACCGCCTTAGGCTTATAAAACCAAATAAGTCATTATGTCCATTCAGATCCATCATTAATATGGGAAATATGCTTAGCATAAGCAGCTCTTTTTTTGTTCTTCTATTTTTGAGTTGCATCGCGCAAAAAGCTCATTTTCTTTTCAGTTTACAATCCACTTGATAGATATTTACATTATTTGTTTACATCTGCTCACGGGGTTAAGTGTCGGTGACAAGAGCAGTCACTAGCTAATGTGGAGTAGGGGACTTAGTCACCGTTCCGCTTGTAACAGCGACCGGACTGTGACAGGAGAGCCACGGCGAAGACAGCGAGGGCCACTCAGGAGAGCAGGCAGGCGGAAGAACGGTCCAGAGTGGTGGGGGGGGACGCTACCAGCCTCAGTCGCTCAAGTGATGTGAAGCAGCGCGGCCGACCTGAGTGTGCCTTCGCGAACGACCTGTCAGGACCGTCACAGTGCTATTGTTGTCTACGGCGTTTATTACCTCACTGATAGAACTTCTCCACGAGAGACGTCCTCTATTATGGAGAGGTACTTACTTCATGATTATTTATTAATGTAAGCCTTCCTGTTCATCCCTCACCCTTAAATGAAAATTTGAATAATTTATTTGTTTTTTAATTGCCTTATTTTTCTTTTATTAATATAAATCATTATTAGAGATGTATACCTTAATATCACATACATTAAATGTTAAACACATAATAATGTAAGCATATACATAATATTTTACTCATCAAGAATTAAAGAAAACATCAAGAAGTTCCTTTCCTCTCTACTTTCGGGAAATTATGAGTAATATTATTATGAAGACTAAAATATGAAACAATTACAAAAGTATGAAAGTATAAAATCAGAAACGTTAATAGTTAATGTTTACATTTCAATATTTAGGTTTGAATATTTAACATTACAGTAATTTATTTACTATAAATAAGGAAATAATTCTTAATTATAATAATAAATAATAAAAATAATAAATAATTACCTAAAAGCGACAAAATTGAGAGTTTCATATATAAATAAAATTTTACAATTACATACTATTATTCAAATTGTATTCAAACTAAACAAACCATGGGCGTTAGAAATATATTTTTCCTTTAATTTACATATTTAATAATATATATTAGAACAATCTTTGAAGCGAAGGGGTAGTTCAAACATTTATAAATAAGCAAAATTAAGTCACGAATAAAGAATAATTATTTATCCATATAATATGAAATTTATTAGTTAGATTAAGTATTTTGCATCCAATTATTACTTGTAAAACGTATTTATGAAATGTTTCTGACATTTTACTTCTGAAAATGGTGGAATTCAAGAATAACAAAACCGTTTAAGGGGTGGAACCCTGGAGGCAGGGATTCATTAATATCTTCTTTATTATATTTTAAGACTTATTTATTGTAAAATCAATTTTCTAAATTCGTCTTTAATATATTTTATATACAACTTAATATTTTTTTATATCTCAGAACTGGAAAACATTCAAAAATATTACTCAGAGCTACTAGCGCTTCCTATCCCCCGTTTTCACAATCAGACATTTCACTTGCTTTCCCTCACTCCTTTGCGCTGATGTTAGTAATCCTGCTCTTATCATTGCGCAAAGGAATATGACTGCAGGCAACTAGATTATTTACTAATTTCTCTTTTATTCTAAATGAAGTTAAAACACCCCTTACTACAGTGACAATTTTATTACATCGAAGGATTCTCTTCTCTCTTTTGCAATTGGATTCGTATTACACCAAGAGTACGGTGGTCCAGGGGTATCCGGTATGCAGAATATCGTATTACCGTTCGGTTGTTTTAGTATAAGTATTTCTGTGAACGGATCATTCGAAGTTATAATTAATTTAAATTTTTCTTAAGTCATATTTAGTACTATATTGAGCATTGTCATACATACTGATTTCCAAGTTTTAGTTAATCTCTTTAGGCATTAATAAATAAAGAAACTAAATTAATTAAAACGTTCATTACATAAGTAGTAGTCCTACTGGTATTCCTAAATATAACTAATATTAAGGAATGTATTTTAACACTATTTTATTCGCTCTTTAAACCAATTTTGAAGGCTGTTCCCAAAAATTTATTTTTCAAAATATATTTGATATTTTCACTGATTCTACCAACTAGACTTCTAAAGCGATTGTAATTAATGTTTTTAGTATGTGTGTGTTTGCGTGATCGTTCTATAGGCCAGTTTTAAATTTTTATAAATGCTAATTTTCTTGTTGCTTTGCGATGCAAAATGAAAGGCCAAGTTCGTTGTTGGGAAAAATTAGACCAATAATGGTGGGGGGAAGTTCTGAAATGTCAGATGTGAGCAAAACAATTTCGTACTTCCCAACTGACATAATATTTTTAGTTTAAAAGAATAAAACTCTAAATATATTTTTTTATTTATAAGATAAACTGTTTATGTGTTCCACAGCGAAATTGAACAGTTTTTTTTTACATTTTACAATTTTTAATATAATGGTTTTTAATGAACAATGAGTTAATTTTCATTATAAATTTATGTGTGTCACTTTTACATGGGAGAAGACACGCTGAATACCTGTTAAAATTCTTTATTGAGTGGTTTTTTTATATTTTCGTTATAATACTCGTAGTTAACACTTTATGTATTTATTGTTGTTTTATTTATTTATTTATAGTTATCGATGTTTAAGAGTTGATTAATGCACGCGGCGACACATTATTAATCTGTTTGGGAGTTGTGTTTTTATGATTATCGACCGGCTTGGGCGGCAGGCCGGGTCATTCTCTTCTGTTTACGACCGCTTCCTTTCTTCCCCTGGCAATGTGTTACTGGTGCTTTGACCTCACTCTTGCTCCCTGACCCTACACGTATATTTCCTTCTTCTATGGCCATTTTCTATTTCACCTTTTGATACGTTTTTTTTTTTAAATATATGTATGTCGTCTCACGATAGATTTTTTGGAAATGTTTTCAAATTATATCCTTATCTTGGATAAAGAGGAGTTTAGGCATTTCCGTAACTGTTATCCATTTTGTGACGTCAATATGACAATATTTACTCAAATTAATGAAATAGCTACAGCCTTTGCTACTTCATTAATTTTTTTTTTTATTCTCAGTGATTTGCCTTTCTTGAATGCAATTTTTTTTTCTTTTCTAAAAATGTTTTAGTACTAAAAACAACATACAATTTCCGCGTATACAATCGTGGCATAATCGATAAAGGATATCTTAAAGTTATCGCCTTAGATTCTGATTTTTTTTTCTGTTAAAAATCGATTCTTTATTTCGAGGTTGAAAAATGTTGGTCACAACAGTGTGTCAACGCTTATTTATAATATAGAAGCTTTTCCTGAGCCATGGGTGTTTAAAATGGGGTGGCAACCTGTAGATAGCCCCTCCCTCCAATGACCCTAAGTGGTTGCAAGGGAGGCTAACACAGCAAAAAAAAAAAAAAAAAATAGTGTGTCAACGCATTAGAACTCATACATTTCATTCAATACAGACTCTTTGCTGTTTAAAATATTAAAGTCATTATTAGCTATTGAGCTGTCGATAGTAAGAGGGTTTTCCTATGATCTGAAAAAAATAAAAATAATTATTGTACTGTAGACGCTGCATTATTTAGTTAAATGCAAACAAAATTCAGGCAAATGCTGACCAATATTTAATGATTATTAGAATATTTTGAAACTTATGCGTGAGGCTTACGTGAATCCCAAATTTTAAATTTAATTCACCTAATTTTTTTTCTGAGCTATAATTAATATTGCAATAACAATATGATTACGCATTTAATGGGTAAAATAAAACTAATAGAGTTTTTCCGTTACAGCGGACGCAATAAGGAAATTATTATTACTATTATTATTATTTTAATGTATCTAAACTAAAAAAAAAAAAAAATGTACATATTGAAATAAGTAATTTAATTAAAATATACATCTTTCGCATTTACGTCTAAAATATCATTGACAGAAATATGAAAATTTTCAAAAATAATGAATTCTCACCAATTGAATATAATTTAAAGATTATTTTTGAATTAAGAAAAAATGTATGTGAACGATTTTTTTTTTAATGAAGGCTTTGAAGTACAATCAGTAGTTTTAATATTTGCATAGAAAAGTAGTCACACAGAAATAGTTTGTTCTTATGTGCTGGTGGGGACGTTAAGGGTGCTGGCAGGGCAGATGGCCTCTAGTCTGGAAGGGAAGACTGGGTGAGGTGCTCTACCCTCGTTGTTACATTTTTAAATATCTTCTTTCATATGCGTTTTTCTTAAAACTGTTATTAACAATAAAAGTTGTAATAATTAATTTCCCGCCCAAGGCGTCATGCAAACTTATTTCATAACACTTATACTTTTCTCTTTCTTTAAACCACCCCTTTTTTATACTATTCCAGAAAAAAAAAAAAAGAAAAAAGAATTTATTAAATGTTTTGCAATAAAAAGCCTACACACTAAATTTGGTCACATGGGTGAAATAAGCAGGTCAAGAACCACCAGTTATTGCCTTCTGATTAAGAGCGCTTTCGAGTTCACAGATTCATCTTCAGTACTCTCGAGCCGACCTTTTGAACTTACTTCTTTTTTTTTGCTTCTAATAGTATAAACCTCCCGATAAAACTTGAATCAAATCTGGTCCCTGACAAGAAGATGACACACTTTTGAAGAGTTGTACAACTCGTGTTTAAAAATGGTTAAAAAACCTTAATAATCCCAAATCTATACCAACTAGGTCGGATTTGTTTCTTTACTTACGGTAGAAAAAAAAAGTTATTTGTAAACTCTTATTTTTAATTACATCTTCGAAAACAGTGAAATTAAAGGGATTAGTGGATTAGTTAACCACTGAAGCTGTTAACAATTATACAAAATTTGTTTAATAATTGAATGTTATAGTATGGAAGTTAAAAGCAAAACAAATAATGACTAGCTTTTTGTCTTCAGAGTGGTTCTGTCGTCACACTTATTGTTCATGAGACAAGAGGTGGACACTCTCTGAATTTCATTTAAATCCCTTTAGCAGCTCTGAAGTAAAAGATGGTGGGAGAAATATGTGGGGGACGGCAAAGAAGACTACACAATAGAATTTAGTGTAATGTACTAAAATAGAACCCTCAGACGGTGTACAAGACTATGTGCACCTCGAGGATCGCAGAGCACTGCCGAAAGCGCTCGCCATTAGAACATGGTTGACAGCTAATAAAGACAGAGTCATGTAAGTATATTCATTACTAAAATAGAGTTGGTAAAAGTGGGGAGTGGGAGAAAAAACCGATTTTAAAATTAATGTCTATACCTCTCCTATAGGTTTGCGGGGAAGCAAATTAAATTAAGTTGATTAATTAGTAAGTAAATTCTTGCTATAATGTTGATGTGCTATTCACCCTTTAGCTATGTTTTATAGAGAAATCGTGGACTGCTTTCTTTGGAATGAGTCATTTTGAAAATTATATGCTTAATATTATATTATTTTGTGCAACAGTTTTTGTTTTAAATATTTATGATGAAAATCATCAGTCATGATTTAGTTATCGTAGAGCAAGGGTCTCCCTCTCCTCCTCATCCCATTTGGCCTGAAATAGGCTAGAAATTTAAACTGAAAAAAAAAAAAAACTTTTTTTGTTTACACATCAGTTTTAAATTCTACAGCTTCTAAGACTGAATCACTGACTAACCTGTCCTTATTAATTATTTCTTTTTAAATTTTTTTTTCCCCCTCCCATGTAGCCTCATAAAATCGAAGGATGGAAATTAAATATGAAAAATGGAAAAACTTACTGTATCCTGCGCCTATGACCCATCATTGGCTGATTTCGTCACTATGACGGGGTTAAATTCCACAGCTTTTTTTTTTAGCTCACATATTTCTGCTTTATACAAATTTGTAAGAGAACCCTCCCCCTGGACCTTTTCCCCACCACTCCCATACAATTTGAAAAAAAAATACCGAATTATGTTTTACTGTGTTAAAAATTGCGGACTAATGTGTATATGTAATTTTTAACCACATTTAAAACCATACTTTTAGCTACTACTTTGTAACGACTTTAAGTTGAAAAACTCTCGTCATGGTAGAAACGTTATTAGCTTGAGCTTCTTACGAGAAATCTACTAAAATTAGTTAAAATATTGGGTTACGTCATGAAAGGAATAACTGTTCCAACTTTGGATACACTGAGGTTCATCCTATTTGTAGGTGTATGACACACTAGTTCTACCATACTGTGGGAGACACAATTTTGCCGGCCCAGGTTTCTGGTTGGGGGTTATAGACAGGAATCAAATCATTACCCTCTGTCAAAGGTTTCCTTTTACCTATCCTAAAAGTCGTAGGTTCTGTCAATTGATCGGACCTGCTACCTTTGATTAATTCATATCCATTCCAACCCAAACACCACAGTAGGTTAATTTCTTCGGGAGAAACTATTGGCGATAAATATCATGAATAAATTACTTATAAGTTGATATCTATATAGATTTTTTAATCTAAGGACTTAACTGTCTTGTTACGTCGGACCATTCAATATCAAGACGTGTGCGGTTTTTGTGGATATTCTCAGGACCCCGTTGCATTGTCGTTTGGAGTGGAATGCCTGACCAGTAGGAGTTCATTCTTACCAAGGGGATGGTGTTGACCCGTGGCGTTGTAGGTTGGGGTGGTGGGGGGCGTTCTGGAGAGCATCGGCTTGGGATGTAGGGCGCGGGAACACACTGCTCCCGAAATAACTTCAAAGTGCCTCGAGGCCCCGCCCAGCGCGTTCTTCTGACAGATCCCATCTCCCGCTATGTCGCGTGGACTGGGCTTCAAGCAGGAACGCCTCCGGCCTGCTCCAGACACCGCCTTGTCCATCTCAAGTCAAACGGCGGTACATCAGCTGCTTCATACGGGAACGGACATATCCCATATACTCCTGAAAAACATTGACGTTTTAAGAACTTTAGGGTCGTTCGACTTGTTTTAGGAAATATGTAAATATTTAGCTGTATGTGTCAACTTCGGTATTTGTGCTTCTTTGTGTAAACTGTTGTATCAACGATAAAAGTCTTATATCATAAGCCAGATTGTGGGTTTTCTTTGTAAGTAACTTGTCTTCCGCAAAAAACCTTCTTATTTCTTAAGCTGGATTGTTATTTTTCATTTTAAAAATACAAAAACACACTTGTCTTCACCACAAAATCGTATAGAAATCTACTTAAAAGGAGGTTGACTTTGAAAAAAAAAAGAAATGTACTTTAGAATAAGATTATAAAAAACTATTGAACCTAATTCCAGTTTGAAAAATTAATTGGTATTGAACCTAATACCAATTAATTTTCTATAATTTTGATTCTCATCACATTTTTAGAACAAACCCGTTAGAAAAGGTATTTGAGAACGTAACTAAATAGGGGGAACAAGTTCTACGGCTTTTAAAATATAGACTGTCAAATTCTGTGATGTCTGAAATCGGATGAAGGTTAGGAGGAGGATTTAAGATGATATAAAGTCAAAAAATCCTCTTATTTATGATTGATTGAAAAAAGCATAAGACATAATACTCCATATTATTTTCTTGACAGATGAACAATATGAGAGAAATGTAGAATGTAACAAGGATGGAGGGGGCGCCAGGGTAGCTCATGGGATCCGCGAGGGTCTTGCAATCTTGGCGCTACGGGTTCAAATCCCGCCCAGCGGGAGCTTTTATAGATAAATAAAAGCTTATCCTGAACCATGGATGTTTAGTATGGGATGGCAACCTATACATAGCCCCTCCCTCCACGACCCTAAGTGGTTGAAAGGGAGGCTAACATACACACAAAAAACAAAACAAGGATGGTTCTCTCCCAGGTGGCTAAGAGACATTCTCACAGAAGTTTTAATTTGAATTTAATTTACTGTATTTTCCGTATTTTAAGAACAAGATATTGCTCTTCAATGTACTTCTGAATAGAAAATTAAAAAAGCAAAGAACTTAGCTAAAATATAAAACAAATAGAATAAAGCGGCCAAATTAGTTATTTAAGGATAGGCTATTGATTAGCAGACTAGTCGGAGGATTTGATGAGGTATTAGTTCTATCAGACATAGGCTGGAACGGTCCTTATCCCGTGTCGTGTATTGGTGCGGTAACACATGACAGGCGTGTGCTCCACAAGGTGTTTCGGATGAAGGATACTAGATTTGTAGATATTAAGTAATCGAGAAGTGAGTAGGAGAAGCGAGAAATGGCTGTTCGGGAATTTATTCCAGAGGCCAAGACTAATCTGAAAGATCGGATCTCGATAGCCGACATCTGTTCGACGTGTCCACTTAAGGAAGTCGTAGATCATCTGATTTGTCCCTTTTTTGGCAACCTCACACAACTACTGATTTTTGTCGGCTTCAGAGCACTCCATCCGGTGAGAATCCTTCTACAAAATGTCTGATCCGTCGGATCCGTCCTAGGAATGATTTTTTGTGTGTTAGACTATTTTTTATGGAGGGAGGGGCTACCTACAGTTTGCCACCTCATTCTAAACATCCATAGCTCAGTGCAAGCCTTCATTTATAGATAAAAGCTTGGCCAGTTGGGATTTGAACCCGCTGTGTCAGGATTTCGAAACCCGAATGAACGACTGAGCTGCTCAGGTATCCTTCTAAGAATATCTTCACTTCATTTTACAGACACACTGCCGCACTGAGTGTGTATTTATTTATACAGAAGTATTTCTGTGTGGTACATAGCAAATTTAATAATCATTAGTTGAGTGTTAACTGGACAGTAAATTTTAATTTGTATGTCTAAAGCACAAAATTAATTTTTTTTTTTAATGCAATTTGATATACAGCTTTTAAGTGTAAAATAAACCGATGATTTCATAATTGAGTAAAGTCGACAAACAAGAGTTTATAATTACATAAAATGTCAAATGAGAACCCAAATAATTTTTTTTCTTTTATTTAGTGGGTGTAAAATTTAGTGTAGATTAATGAAACCTGACACAAATTTCTTCATTGGTAATTTAATTTCATTTAATTAAATAAAATTTGCATTTTATTAGAAAATAAACTGTTGTTTTTTTAAAACTTTTATTTATTTATTACATCCTGTTAAATAAAAACATTGTGTAATTTGATCACAATGAAGTAAAAATGAAATTCAGTGTCAATCACATGAGGAGAAAAGGTGACCAATGACACCACTCTCAAATTATTTACTGGCTATATCCCCAGTAGGACAAGGGGACATCTTCGTTTGAGTCGACAGGGAGGGTTATATGGGTTGGAGTTGGAAGACATGGTCTGTGCTAGTGGGTTAGGATGTTATGGCAGTTTACTGTGGAAAAGGGTGAAGCGGGAAGAAATGAAGTCTTGAGCAAAAGGGATATTTAGTTCGTGGTGAAGGAAGGAATTGGATACGTATATAGGGGGAGGATTTGCAATTATTCTCACTAGTACCATTGAATGTCGGTAATGGCTAAAACAAATATGATGATATTTAGAATTTTAGCTCTGATTGATCCGCATATATATACTTAATTGAAGCGCCTCTATTCTAGCCTCGTTCAGTAAAAATTAGAAATGATACACTCACCATAAATAATGAGTCACTTGCATAGTTGTTCTAAAAATTTTGCATCTCCATTAAACCTCAAAAGGAGGCGGTTTCATCTGCTTTGGATGCATTTTGCCATTTTCTCCGATGAGAGAATTTTATTTCATATCACTTACTAAAAGTATAGTGAAAGTGTTAGTAAATATAAGATCAAATGGAGATTTTGACCGTGAAGATATTAATTAATTAAAAGTTAATTTGTCTCCTTGTTGTAATATTTGGTCCAAATGTTATTAATAAAATTAATTTTCTTTCAAGAGGCGCATTTTTTAATTGTCTCTGATATTGTGGTTTAAATTGTAAGCCATCTTCTGAGCTCTTAACAGAATCACTATGTCATGATAAGAGACAAATGTAAATGCGTATGTGAAAATTATAATAAGGAGACTCTCTCTCTCTCTCTCTCTCTCTCTCTCTCTCTCTCTCTCTCTCTCTCTCTNTCTGACTTCTCCACCCTCAGCCTTCAAAATCATGAATAAGGATGAGTGCTCTCTTGTTATATTCTTACACCAGCTTATTATATCCTTGCAAATAACATTTACTAATCAGTAAAGTTTAAAATATATAGTAATCAAGAACAGGTGGGATAAAGAGTGCAGTGTACACACAAAAAGAAAAAAATCACAAGGAAAATTTTTTGGAATCTCTCGTCCTTCGTCGGTGAGGAGTGAAGAGAGATTTTATATGTATATAATACATTGTGGTTTTTTATAATATTTGGACCAACCACAGTAATTTGCGGTTAGTAAAAATATTTTACGTTGACATTTATGAATGACTTGATGTGGTGATGCCAAACTAATGTTTGTCATAAGAAGTATGACTTTTCCATTTTCCACGTGGAAGAAGCCAGACTAGCCTAGCGTGTTACCCTGCCGTATTCTTGTTCCTAGAGCTGGAATGTTAAGTCATTACCATGGGGGATAGTGCGCGATGCGATATCAACCTCTACACTGCCTCGATATCGACCGATCTCACCAACTTCAACTTCAACCCCAACAGCCATTTCCGTCCCTCGTTTCCTTTGGAGTCTTTGAGAACCGTACAGGGAGGACGGATTTAAGGGTTAGATTAAAATATAAATAGAAGTCCTTCGTAAGGAGCAGTGTAATCCTAACAAATTTTCCTAAAATGATGGAGGGATATATAAATAAGAGTAGATGGCAAAACTTAATCTGTAAGCAGTAGAAAACAATGATTGTAAAAGTATGACCACTAAGCTTTGTTTTAGGGTAGCCGGCAAGGTAGACTGGATGAAAAGCTCAACCATTGTAGTTACATTCGTAAATTTCCTCCTTAACAAGCGTAATTCGTAAAAATTTTGTGAGTCATAAACTTTAGAAAATTATTATGTTCTATAAACTTCTTTGCAAATACCGGATATAAATATTATACCTTCGTTTTATTTGAGTTGCTAAAGTTTGTAGTTATACTTAATAGGTTTAAAATTTGATTTTCTAAAGTTTATATCCGATCAAATTTTACGAATATAACTGTGATGGCTGAGTACTTCCCCCACTCTGCCTTCCCGTCTAGAGCCCATGTTTAGTGGTCATTCCTTCAACGCTCATTCCTCTTTCCAGCTTGTGAGATATAATTCGTCAATTGCACCTTGTATGCCCAACGTAATGAAACTGGAGATATCTGATCAGTTTACGAATCCATTCCATTGCCCTGCAAACTTTCAACGTTGTCAAAACATCGATAATGGTCTAAAACTCGATGTATAATCATTGACAGCTATACTTCTCTTACCTCTTAAATGGTTATTTCCGTAAGATGATTTTCCCATTTAAATCAAATCATAGCGTTATCGTTTCTATTCGGTGACTTATATTTTTATCTAGACTCTAGATGGGATGCCCCACGGTGATATGTGGCGTAGGGAATGCGTACGAACACAAAGCGGGAGGCGTACTCTGCTGGAATACGCTAGAAGGATTACACATTCTCTCTACATCCGCTCCTTCTAGTAATGCTTCCCTCTGCCGATCAAATGGCAGTACTGAATTTTATTCAAGTCCATCAATTTATCAACTAAGTGAATGCGTTATTTTTTATTGTTTATTTTTTTTAACCCGGTTGATATATGGATAACGTCATAACCCTCATGGTTGGTGATTGGTTGGGCGGCGAGTATTTCGCGTGAGAAATTAATCAGGGTTTCGGCAAAGATGGACTTCCTGCCCGAAACACTGATTTATAACCCTCAGTTAGTGACTGTTATTTATTTGGTTGTTACATTCTGTAGGTAAGTTTACATTTTGTAATTGCTCACAATGTTGTTCAATGGCCGTGAGTGACTATGACATGAGGGAGAGAACGGCCAGTGCCGCAACTCCGAAAAAGACTAATATGAAGAATTTTATATTAGTGTGTGTGTGTGGGGGGGGGGGGTGAAAGTTTATCTTTTCTGCTTTATTTATTGAAGCCCAAAATACTCCTACTGGTATTTTTAACATGGAAACTAGTACAAAAACAATTCGTCTGCCGAACCTTAAAAATGCATTGCAACTACTAATTGAAAGTAATAGTAGTACATAGTTCTGTCTGACTCCCAAAATACTCAAATAAGTACAAAATTTATACTTACTAACAAATAACATATATCGAACAAAACTTTAAATAGAAAAAAAGGTGTAAATTTATAGAAAAAAAATTTAAAAGTTAATAAAAATAATAAAGGAATAATAGTGCAAAGAAAAAATATAGCCCAAGTCTCTATAAACAGGTATTTATATGAATACCTTTTTTAAATTCATCAAGAAAAAGCTTTTTTTCAATGATTATTTCCTAATCTTTCACTAAATTTTGCTCTAGACTGGCTGGGAGGGTAGAGTGGGGGAAGCACTCACCCATCGTTGTTGCACGCGTAAATTTCTTCCTTAAGATACGTTTTTCATAAAAATTTTATCAAACATAATCGCTGAAAATTACATCTTACATTATAAAATTACGATTATAAAATTGTTATCTTCCTCTAAATTTATTCATTTCCACATCTGATTTGAACTGAAAATAAATTAAATAAAGTACTTTATTATCTCCAGTGAGAGTTCAGTATCCTCTTCAGTTACTTGATGATTCACAATGAGGACAGAGATAAAGGAAGTCTCAATAAAATTGATGGGATGCAATGTGAAAAAAGTTCAATATTTCATGAAGTGCAATTGCAGTATATTACGAGCTGAATGCATGATAGATTTGTGGGATCACAAATAGAGACTGAATAAACTGTAGTATTCTACATACCTGATCAGTTTCCTATTAAATAAATAAAGGTTTATTCAAATTAGTTACGGAAATTACACAAATTCCTATTTTTAGGGTTAATAGACAATTAATCAACAAAATAAATTTAAATTATTTAGTGACTGTAAAATTTATGTGAGAAGCTTTCGTCAAAAAATAAAATATCAATAAGAACTAATTTTTTGAAATAATGATTCATTGGAATTAGTTACCTTATTTAAAATAATAATTGATGTATCATAAAATGAAAAATGATTTAAATCTTTGGAAAAGTCACTTAATACACTCATTCCACTATAGAGGGCACTAACTAAGCGGAGGGATTGAATTTTTGAGCTGGGTGCTGGAGGTCTGGGCAGGTGTTGTCGAAATATAAATCCATGGTTGTTCAGAGAAACTTGACCACCTATAGATATGCTCTGTATCGTTAGGATATGGTTAGCCTGCTAGACATGCCATTAAAGAAGTTAAATTCTCGAACTTTTTTTCGGCATAGGTTTTTTTTTTATTGGTTTTAGCAGAATTTAACAGAAAGCTATTCACTTTTGTACCATGATGCGCTCATTTTATTTAAATAATTTCCTAAATATATTATGTTAGTTATAAGTTCTAAATGACACACCTGTGTACGGGTGTCATACATCCTATAAATGCCGGTTATGCCTCACCGGTTACTTCATTTGTAAAGCTCCTCGGAGCACAACGTCCGCAGACAACTAAAAGGGTCGCTACAGTTGGTGTACCGATTACACTCACACCACCATAGCACACTGATATTTCATAGTAGACTTGTATACATCACTTTTTTTTACTAATAAACGAGGCAGTAAAAAAAAAAATGTTGGACCGGTGATGATTCATTGAAATTTTTAAAGGTCTTATCATGGTACAAATGAGAATAGATTGATTTTTTCACAAAAAATTTGTTAAAAATAAAGTCACAAACTGTTAAACAATTTAAGAAATATTTCATTTAACCTAGTGGACATTTCTTATAGAAAATGTATTAAGTAAATTGTGAAAATCATTTACACTAGATTTTCTGAATTGATTAATATTTACACTTTTAGGGTTTTTTTTTTTCGGACAAGTTTGTCTGGGATGTCTTTGTGGGGATCCTATTAATTATTTATATTCATAAAATATTTATTGCTATTATTTTAATACCTTTACAGTACATAGCTACTGAATGCATTACAGCGCTTACAAGCGAAGAAAATTGAGTATTTGATGTGAAGTGCTGTGGGGGTGAATGTCTTGGCTAGCTCCAAGCTGGGGGATCATGTAGAGGCTGGCGGGGGTACGCTAGCAGGTCGGACGCCCTGTAATTTCCGACGGGGCTTATATCGGACTTAATCACCTGGGCCTGATTGTGTCCCGGGTAATCTATGCATGAGAGAGGGCCCGCACTTCCCAGAGGTCAGCAGCGCTATCTACACCGATTAATAGAGAAAGGGATTTATATAGGCGGGGAGAGGGGGAGGGATTATTGCTTTTTTTTTATATTTATCTATCTTTTACAATCTTATAATTAATTTCAGATAATTCAAAAGCATTTAAATAAATGAATGAAATTAGGATTTTTTATTTTTTATTTTTCAAAGTAAGTTTCATGTTTTTTTAAGCAGTCTGAGAAAGCATAAAGGTGTGTTCAAATGGAGAGTTTTTTGACCGTAGATATTATTATTAGATGATTTTAGTTTGGGTTCGGTCAAGGTAATGTGAACTTCGAAACAGGACGTCCTCTCTCGTCTTCATGATAGCCCTGAAGATGGCTTACGATGTAAGCCGAAACGTTGGCAGGTAATCCTTTATTAAAAAATACACTTTTTTAAATTTGTATTTTTTTGGATCTACCTTGACCGAACCCCAACTAAAATCATCAAATCCTAAAGGTTTGTGTGCGAGCATGCGTGCATGTAGATATGGAGAGAGCTTTGAGTAACATAAGTTTTCCTCACCTGCAGTCAATCTCAAATTAGTCCTTTGCTGTTACCTACTTCTATCTTCAATGAACCATTTTTGGAAATCCGCTTCGTTTATGCAGCTTCTACCTGTTTTATGCATTCTACTTATATATGAATGATAGATTTCTTCTTCTTAATTAATATTTTATCAGTTGTTGCTAGGAACGAAAAAAAAAAAAAAAACCCAATAAATTTGCCAGTAATAAGGATATTTCAAGATATTTACCATTGGTTTTGCTATATTTGAACCCTGATGCGATTTTCAAAAATATCTACGGATCTCCACCGATACGAAATTTGTTGTTAAAATATAGTCCGTTATTATATATAAATTATATATATATATGTTTATT
>KZ807373.1:216295-244913 GCA_000696205.2 Oncopeltus fasciatus | reverse complement strand
AAAAAAAAAAAAAAAAAAAAAAAAAAAAAAAAAAAAAAAAAAAAAAAAAAAAAAAAAGGCTCGAAACGTCCAAGAATGGCATAAGAAAAATATACTTATATAGTAAGAAGAAAGAAAGCTCATATATCAGGATTATTATATATTTTCTAATGTAAATGCAATAAACTTGTTACTACACGATGTGGCACAAGTACTCATGTATGTGAATTAATGACCTTCTCTTAGGGTTACTGGGAGAAGTGGGGGGAAAACACAAAAATCTAACAACACATTGAAACTCATTCTTGTAACACATACTCATAAATAGTCTTGTACACACACACTCACTCTCTCTCCCACTCTCACTCTAAAAGATACACAAATTATAATAAAATCTATTTTAATTTTCTGTTTGAATACAATAATTTATTTTAATGGCATAATCCTATTAATACATACCTTAAAAAACCGTTTTATTTAATATTGTATATATTTGGCAATTTCTGTAGGCTGTAGGCTTACAGCCTATTGTGGGACCTACTCTTTGACCTATTGATTAATTAGAGAATGCATTCACAAGATTCGAGGTTAACTTCACATCTAAGCATATGATGGTCCAGTGGTTTAGTATCTGGCCTCATGAGCCACCCGGTTCAAATCCCACATTTCTCAGCTTTTATTCTTCCTGGGCTTCTGTTTGTAATGACTCTTGGTGTTCTCTCGTGAATACCTAAACCTAATCGGGTATTATTCGTTATTTGACTTGGAAAAAAAACCAGTGCGATGCAACAAAAGTGTACTGACCATGTACATAAATGCTCTAGTGCTTGGGGAAACACATTCTTCACATGTAGCCATGTGGCCATAGTAGCCTGTAGCCATAGTTAGTAAATTTCTTGAAAAAAATATTTTTTTTTTTCATTCGAAATTTGCTCCAATGTAAATAAAGAACTGAGTCATAGGGATGACAGAATTATCTTTGACGTCGTGGAGGCTTGTGTTGGAACTTGAGCCTGAACAGATGCTAACGGCATTTGGCTGCTGCTGGCTAGGCCGAGATGCATGTTGGCGATAGATCACGACCTCCTGATGAGCATGTCGGCCCACGGAGCCACACTAAGGTCCGCCGTTAATTCTGCCGTGCCGGAGATAGGCGGAGCTCTTCGTAAGGGACGCCAACGCACTCTCCCCGATCTGGGGGAGATGAGGCGTGGAATGATTTTCCCTCTGTTTCCCACACGAGAAGAGGTTCGCCATTTTCTGTCTTACCGTCCATGAAGCCTTTCATGCCTTTCAGTGAAGTATAACTAAACAGATTCCCTTCACTACTTTCCTCTGTAATATTACAATCGAAGGCCAGAAGGGTGTAGAGAAACTCACAGTAGCAGCTGCTTGTGTTCTCAAGAAGAGGGAACATCCTAATTTGATTTTAGGTTTTTAAAAAAAATTAAATATTACCCAATAAGAAGATAAAATACCGCAATATAAATTTTTTTTCAACTTATATTTATGTATTACATTTGTCTAAGCATAAAAACAGTTTTTAATTTAATTACAATTGCAAAAAAAAAAAAACGTGACTAATGACTACATTCCAAATATTCAATTTTATTGAAAATTAATATAGCTTAAACTATTTTAAGCTCTATACTTACTATATATTAATATATATATTTTGTCCTTCCGGTTTATTATTTAGTCGAATAAGTATCTTCAAACGATATATTTAAAAATTTTACATGACTTAGTAGACGAAAAAATAATCTAAAATAGGTCACATTTTTAACGGACTATATTTTTAGCTTCTTCAAAGTAGTTACGATGATTTGGGTACCTACGTGAATAGCTTGATTTCTTCAGTAGAAATCTTCCAAAAAATAGGGTTCGAAAAATGCAAGACAACAATTTAAAGTTTTTAAATCTTTGAATCAATTGTGGCATGTAATCCCATGCTAAATTAACTATAAGAAAAGTCTGTTTTTTCTGGCTCCCTTTGCATATTTTATACTTTAAATTTTTTTTCGTTCATTAAGAGAGAATACAATTAAAAAAAAAAAAAAGGCAAATTTGAAGTAATGGGTTAAACATTTTAATTGGAATGACCCAGATTCAGTTAACTATTTGATCATATTTATTTAATAAGCTTCTTTTTTTTACTTGGGAAAGATGCTTAGTGAAGCAGCTTCTTCGTCACGGATTTTTTTCATTAAAGGCCGGCTGAAGCTTAATAATAAGTTTTCCAGATATTAGGACGTGATGGATCCCTAGGCTCAGAAAAAAAGTCGCGAACCTCGCCTCAACAGAAGATCATTACATTTCCACAAACTTTTTTTCAACCCTCTCTTGAGGGGAGTAATGGAGACGAGGGGGGAAAGTATAAATTAAGGTTCGACTACTGCCATCATTGCTTCTTCCTTTTTTCATAAGATTTCCCCCGAAAATAAACAACCGAATATCTCGTTAACCCCTCATTAAGATTTTTTTTTTTTTTTTTTTAATTTCAAAAGAACTACTTTATTATATTTTCTTCATTTTTGGAGCTCAAAATATTACTTCGATTTGAAGAGAGGTTTACATGAAACACGAAGTTTCAATATAATGTAGAAGCTTCCATATTTTTTTTAACAACTAATATTTTTAAGGTGCATTAAAATACGACGCATTAACATTAGTTTAGTGTACCGAATCGAAACAATTGGAGTTTACATAATAATTAATTACTTTGATTTTGAAAAGGCCGTTATTTCCTTTGACACTCTGACACTCAAAACACATCTGGTAATGATTGTTCAAATAATGTGTTCTATATTATGGATCATAAGTTGGTTTTAGCGAGAGACCTTAAAAGTATTTGAAGTATTGTTTTAACAATCTCACTTATTAATTAAAAAAATCTCGTTATATAATGTTGTAAACAAAAATAGACTTAGATAAATTTAGAAATATTTAAATTTCAAGTATTTTTAAATTACTCTAAGTGATTTAGTAAAATAATTAATTCAAATGACTTAGGGGATATTAAATTCATACCGTCTGGCTAAATACAGTATTCGTTTATTACTATGATTTGCAATAATAAAAAACCTTTCAAACAGTACAAGTTTTTATTCTGCTTGGAGCCTGTAAAAAAAAAAAAAAAATTATTTTACTTTGTTTGAGATTATTAGATTATCAACGATGTAAGTTAAAAAAAAAAAAATCTTATCTTTTCAGACTTACGCATACACGCACACACACACACACACACACACACACGCACGCACGCACACACACACGCGCGCGCGCGCGCACACACAAACACAAACACACACACATTTATATTTTTGATTAGTAGCTCTTTAAAGTCTAAAATTTTATAAATATTTCATCTACATTTTTCTAGTTTATACCTATTGATACATAATTCGCATTTAAAATTTTTATCATATGAGAGAGGTTTGATTTGAATAAGAAATATAAGAAATAATTATTAACCGTATATTTGAGCCTTTTTTTCTTGCTTTATTAGTATATTTTCTTTTTACTAAGCATTGTACAGATTTTTCTTTGTGGAAAATGTGGCAAAGTGTTTAGGGAAAGGCACGTAATATTTTAGATAACTATTAAGGCGGCAAATTCAATGTTAAAAAGTTGAAACTGTGGATGAGGCAGTTTAAAAAAAAAAAAAAAAAAAAAAAAAAAAAAAAAAAAAAAGGCTCGAAACGTCCAAGAATGGCATAAGAAAAATATACTTATATAGTAAGAAGAAAGAAAGCTCATATATCAGGATTATTATATATTTTCTAATGTAAATGCAATAAACTTGTTACTACACGATGTGGCACAAGTACTCATGTATGTGAATTAATGACCTTCTCTTAGGGTTACTGGGAGAAGTGGGGGGAAAACACAAAAATCTAACAACACATTGAAACTCATTCTTGTAACACATACTCATAAATAGTCTTGTACACACACACTCACTCTCTCTCCCACTCTCACTCTAAAAGATACACATCCATATAATACGCACTCATAATTAGTCTAGTACACTTTTGTTTTCACTCGCACACACACAAACACACTTTCATTTACTACAATTTTCATAATTTGATGTAAAGTAGTAGAGTTACAACGAGATGAAGGAGCTTTTGTGTATTTTTTTATTTATGTAAATAATCTAAAGGATTATTATGACTACCAATGAATATAGAACTATCATACCTTCTATTATGCGTCTTCATTGGTTCCTGCAAACCATCTTCTTTTGGAACCAACAGAAGATGGTTTGCAGAATCCAATGAAGACGGATAATAGAAGGTATGATAGTTCTATATTCATAGTTGCTCAGACACAATTAGTAACTGAATTCCTTCACTGCCGCTTGTCAGTTGTTCAAAGCATATCTTTAATCATCTAGATATTCTTGAGTAAAATAAAAAAATTATTTGTTTAATTTTATATTATGAAAAAAACCCAATGCAACAAGCAAGTAAACATGAGTGACTGTAGGAATTTATTCTAATTACTAAAATTGCTAATTGCTAATAACAAGAAGTACTGAATTGTTTTGAACAATTGAATTATTTTATTTAAAGATATGACAAAGGTGGAACATTTATATATATTTATAGTAACATACTCTTAACGGACCATATTTTAGGTTCTTGTATGTAGGATTGGTGAGGAATCAAATCAATTTTTAGTACGTAGCGGTTTGATTCCATTCAAAGTTAACATAAATTCTTCGTCCTCTCCTATCAAAATAAGCAAAGCTGTCCCTCACTTTTAGTATCTTGCCTAAGTGTGCTTCTTGACAATTATAATGTAAACCACTTGTCTCCTTTAAAAATATCCAAAGCTCGGCAAAAGCGGTTGATACTTCAGTCACATTTCGTCACACAGAACTGGCAATATAAACAATATGTTGTCTAAGATCATATAGTCTCTGAATATATGGAAATAAAAACAAGCATTTAAAAGACACAAAGCATAATATTCTAAAGAAAGAGACCTCATATTTCTCGCAATACCTCATATGAAATTATGAATATGCCCTGGTTGAAGCAACAAAGAAAAAGAATAAAAAAAACGCATTTTGAATCTGACAACTTATTTAAATTAAATTATTTTTTATTCCCAAGCAATAAAGTACAATTATACTAAGCATTTAGTCACTCCAACAAACTCTTGCTCATCTTCAAATTCAATAACAATTTGCACAAAAAATTAAATCTTTCAAGATATTCTTTAAAACAATATAAAACACATACATCTTGTCGTTTTATTGCTCTGAAATAAATATTACGTCCGCTGCAATTATTAAAAAACATTTCTACTTGCACTTGACATTTCGGGTTTTCCCCCTCTTCTATTTGTACGATTTGGCTCAATAAGGAACTCAATTCTTTTTATTAATTTAAAAGCTTCTTGTTAAATGTTAACCTGTTAACACACACACTCATATATAAAACCAAAAAATAATATTTATTCACTTATTAATTTTTTTTCTCTAATTATGCAATAACTCTAATAAAGATAAATAAATATAAAAGAGAGAAATATTCCCCTAGTTTTCCTAAAAACTTGCATTGGGTTCACATGTCAATCTGAATTAGTTTAAGGCATGCGCCAAATTGAACGAAATCCATGCCGTCGAGGTTCATTTTGACCCGTATCTTCCTGGCAACTCCTCATGGCGGAGGGGGGGGGGGCATAGCCCAAATTTCTCATTCCTGCTCCAAGTAGATAATAAATCTTATCCGACCTAGGTTGGCAGTCGGGACCGACTTACCACACTGAACCTGATGTGTCCTTGTCCAATAATATATAATGTATTAGTTTAAAATCTGAACTGAATATGTGCTGTAAAGAAAGTCACAGATAAAAATCTTTTCTTCATTTATATAATTTATTGAAGCTTATTTCGTTATTAATATATATCAAATTTCTGTGAGCATTCTTGCTCTTGTTCTATATAAGATTCCAAATTTCACATTATTTCATTAGAAAAATAAGATTCATTTTATGTCCTGTACGAGAGAGGACTTAAGTTAATACTGATCTTAGAACACATATATTTATTAATTGTAAAAATTTAAAATATTAATTCTAGTGCGTAATTTAGTTTTAATTTTATCATACTATTCAGGAGCCTTTAGCGTCACTAAAATGAATTATCTTTTTAAAATAATGACATTAATATTTTAAAAAGATAATGCAAAGGGAGCCAGAAAAGAAAATCTTACCACCACAGCAGGGGTTCAAACCCGGGTCTTCTATATTTCGGGTAGGCATGCTAACCTGCACGCCTAGCCGGAAAGTTGGAGACCCGGGTTCGATTAGTCTGTTTTTAAAACGACATACTTTTCCTGAATGTTAATCTATGCTCTCTCTACATATTAACTGCTAGCTAAGCTGCCAGTATTGCTCCAGCTGTTCTAAGTGCTCTCCGTCTGTGGGTAAATGAAGTCCACTCAGCCTAATACCTGGTGGTGCCTGTTTCCCTGTCGGTACTGCGCAAAAGGGGGGCGGAAGTAACTCAATTTTGCCTTTGTATTAAGGGGGTTCACCTGGTTAAAGGTCAATTTCTCTCGCTGATGGATCCTTGAGAGCACTCAACTCTTCCGGAAGGGGCTCTCGCAGATAAGGCAGAAAATACGCCACACCCCTCACCCCATCTCCTACTCCCAAATACAGCCCTTTCCTTTTTATGTATCAGATAGAAAGTTGTATATCTAAGATACATTCTTTTTATTGGATGACACTTTGACTTCTTCGTGGCTCTAACAGATTGTGTAAGAGGATATTCTTTTTGACATTATTGAATGTGTGGCAATCAGCAATGAATTGGCACCCCATTGCTTGCTTTTTTTAAACAGTTATTCCTAATTTTAGGGATGACCTTAGATTCTGTCAGTTTAAATAGGAAACAAAGTCTGTTTCTTGAGACTTGTATAATGGCTTATGATTTCAAAACCAATAAGCCAAAGAGATCAAGTCAGGTTTGTGTCATAGTATAACGTTCATAGAGTTTAAAAATTCTCTTGCCATGATTCGCTTCTTTCAAAGGTCAATAATCTGGGAGAAAATGCTCAGAGAACAGTCGTTTTAAGGTAACAAGAATCTTTGATATTCAGTGCACCCCTTGATTTCTTGATCGTTGAGTCAAGTGAGAGGTTTGTGTACTTATAGAATAGCAATCTTCCTAATTGAGTATCCATAGAGTTTAGAAATTCTGTTGCCAGGATTCGCTACTTTCAAAAGTCAATAACCTGGGAGAAAATGCTCAGAGAACAGTCGCTTTAATGTAGCAAAAATCTCTGATATTCAGTACACCCCTTGATTTCTTGATCGTTGAGTCAAGGAGCTAAAGTCAAGTGAGAGGTTTATGTACTTATAGAATAGCAATCTTCCTAATTTTGCATCCATAGAGTTTAGAAATTCTGTTGCCAGGATTCGCTTCTTTCAAAGGTCAATAACCTGGGAGAAAATGCTCAGAGAACAGTCGCTTTAACGTAGCAAGAATCTTTGATATTCAGTACAAGCATTGATTTCTTGATCGTTGAGTCAAGGAGCTAAAGTCAAGTGAGAGGTTTGTGTACTTATAGAAAGGCAATCTTCCTAATTTAGCATCCATAGAATTTAGAAATTCTGTTGCCAGGATTCGCTTCATTCAAAGGTCAATATCGTAGGAGAAAATGCTCTGAGACCAGTCGCTTTAACGTAGCAAGAATCTTTGATATTCAGTACAACCCTTGATTTCTTGATTTTTGAGTCAAGGAGCTCAAGTCAAGTGAGAGGTTTGTGTACTTATAGAATTGCAATCTTCCTAATTTAGCATCCATAGAGCTAGAAATTCTGTTGCCAGAATTCGCTTCTTTCAAAAGTCAATAACTTGGGAGAAATAGTTCATAAATTTCAAAAGAATATGAATATTCAATTTTAGCAATTATTGTGTAATATTTAAGCTACGGAAATTGCAATCATGATTTGCTCCTATGGAAAATCTTTAATTTAAAAGGAAAAGGTTAGAGAGCAATATCTTTAACACAGAAGTTTCTGAATAAAGTGTACAATATTTAATCTGCAGAATCAACTTTCTGTCTTTGCTGTCTTAATATTCGACTTAAAATGTTTTATATAATGTCGCTGGAGTTTGTTTATATACAAAACAAGAATGTGTGTTTATTTTAGAAAAGTATAGTCATTATTCTACTTTTTTGGTAATTAATAAAAATATTTCAGTAGATTTTTTCCCTTTCCGGTGAAGCCGGTATCAAGTGTAGAAGAATAGGTATCAATGTTATGAGTAATAGGTCTAATTAGCTGGTTTGAGGGAGGTTATTTACTTATATCCCAGTGAGGGATTCTCCTCATCAAGCGGAAAATATTTAAATTATGTAGTGGAACAAGAGGTAATTGAATAAAAATTTAGTAAATTTCGGAAGTATACGATTATTCGACTCAGATGAATTCTGAATAAGTGTACTCGTCGATTTAAATTTTGTGATTATTGAAGATACTTTTAGCTGTCACTCCGTTCCCCCAGCTGAAAGATAAATTACCTGTCACTTCCAGATTCACGTTATGGAAATATTGTGTTTTACTCGGCCAACAGTATAATTTACATTGTGTCATATTTCGGCCTTTTACATAGCTTTTTTCTCTTAAATAAATCAATTATTTATAATTTGCTTTATGAAAGTCATTGTACTTCAGACTCATAAGGATTTGTAAAATAAGTGTTACCATATAACATTCACTAGTAATCTCTTTCACTATGTTTAGGTACTTGTGACCCTCACATTTTGAGATTGACGGCCTTAGTTATAGTTAATAATTATTATTTATAAAGCTGACGATTAATTTATGCTAATCAAAAATAACTGTTTGAATAAAATTACTATTTTATTCATTACAATTATACATTATTTTTTCCTTGTATGAAAACTTCTAATTATGTTGGGTTATATGTAAGAAGAGGCCAGTTACACCCTAAAGTGTAAGAAAATATCTAATATTTATTTTTTATAATAAGACTTAGCTTCAGAGAAAAAAAATTAAAATAGTTCTGCATGAATGTCAATATCTTATTTCCTTTTAATATTAAAATTTTATTATCGAGGTTGTTTTAAGTTACATTTTCATTAGTGTTTATCCCATCCTATTTACCCGAGAATTCGATTAGATAATAAGTATTTATTTATAGATAGGTAAAACTTTCTAATAAATATGTGAATGCTTGCGCATTCGTGAGAGAAATTTTTTTTTTTGTTACAAAATTTCGCATTTAACATTGAAAGTCCTTTGTTAATGGGGAAAAATTGACCTAAGACGAATGTTCATCTGCAGCTATATGGGAAATTATTTCATTCAGAAATTCATGCGCTTCAATCCAAAGCAATAATATATTTGGCGTCACAGAGGTGGGATGGGAG
The DNA here is from genome assembly GCA_000696205.2 of Oncopeltus fasciatus. Taxonomy (NCBI): domain Eukaryota; kingdom Metazoa; phylum Arthropoda; class Insecta; order Hemiptera; family Lygaeidae; genus Oncopeltus; species Oncopeltus fasciatus. Next base: position 235,515 of record KZ807373.1, on the reverse strand, counting down.
AATTGAAGGCTCTTGTCACGGTACCGACATGTCCCATTGGGAATTAGGGAAAAACGACGATGTCTTGGCCTTGGTTGATGACTCGCTATAATGTAGTTCACATCTTATATGGGTACTGTATATATGTTTTTTCCAATCACTGGAACACACAGCAAGGGACCGAACAGATTCCCTCGCATAACCCCCGCCTCGAACTGTTGGGTGTTGCCAAACACAGTGCATCCAATGGAACTGTGAGGTGCCCTTGAGTTTAGAAAGCAGAGAAGGAATATTTCCCTACCGCAAACCCCCAAGAACACTGCTGGGAGCAAATAGGATTCTGGGACAGAATTCATTGAGCCCTTGTCATCTTCCATTTATAACGTCTCGTCCCAATGGTTTTCATGTTTTGTCTACTATGAACTTCATATTCTGATAAAATTTTTCTTTTATTATCAGTATTTATTGAATAAATCGGTATTTGTGAGATATATATCGGTCTATTGACATCAATTTTTACTATTAAGATAAATATTATTGAAAGAGCCATCAATCCTACATAATCATCATATAAAGTAAATTATTAGATGACAAATTAGTTATACAATAAAACATAGGCCTATATATATATATATAACCTAAACAAATAATATTTGTATATAATTTTATTGTTCATTTTTCATTTACTTTTTCATTTACTGTTACTGATCAGAAATTTATGTGCTACACATTATTTTAAAGACATATCCTTTAATGTATTGGAAATCAAAGGAAGTCGAGAAAACGGTAAAAAAATATGAATTTATATTTTTCCAAGTTTTTATATAAGATAAAAGTAATCTGACAGTAAAAATGTAAAGTAAAATTTTATCTAAAGGGTTATTGTCACTACCAATGAATATAGAACTATCAAACCTTTTATTATCCGTCTTCGTTGGTTTCTGCAAACCATCTTCTGTTGGCGAGCGCTTTCGGACATTGTCCACGAGTAGGCCACGAAAATGGCCTAATAATAGAAGGTATGATAGTAAAATTCAATTTTTGAGATCATATTCACAGGTTTATATTTATTCCTACCAAAAGATATCATACTCTATATTTTATTTGTTAAAGGATAATGCGAAGGAAAATAATGATAAGGGGGATAGAGATCAGCAAAAACAAGTCGTAAAATTAGCGTAAATATTAATAATTTTTTAGTTTTGTAGACATATTGATAAAGTATTATATTTATAATACGTTTAGCAATTTAAAAAAAAAAAAGGCATAGTATAAAAAAAAAATAAAATAAAAAATAAACCAGTGCTTACTGTTATTAATTTCGCAAAAGCAGTTTTATGAATGGAAAAATAAACTACTTAAAAAAAATTTACTATTTTTGTTTACAAATATTAATTTAGTTGTGGTTTATTATCCCACGAAAATTTTTAACCAATTAATGAGAGGGAATAGAATAAAAAATCTATCTGTCCCAGCCAGGACTCGAACCTGGATCTCCTGCATACCGGCCCGGAATTCGCTTCATTCAAAGGTCAATATCGTAGGAGAAAATGCTCTGAGACCAGTCGCTTTAACGTAGCAAGAATCTTTGATATTCAGTACAACCCTTGATTTCTTGATTTTTGAGTCAAGGAGCTCAAGTCAAGTGAGAGGTTTGTGTACTTATAGAATTGCAATCTTCCTAATTTAGCATCCATAGAGCTAGAAATTCTGTTGCCAGAATTCGCTTCTTTCAAAAGTCAATAACTTGGGAGAAATAGTTCATAAATTTCAAAAGAATATGAATATTCAATTTTAGCAATTATTGTGTAATATTTAAGCTACGGAAATTGCAATCATGATTTGCTCCTATGGAAAATCTTTAATTTAAAAGGAAAAGGTTAGAGAGCAATATCTTTAACACAGAAGTTTCTGAATAAAGTGTACAATATTTAATCTGCAGAATCAACTTTCTGTCTTTGCTGTCTTAATATTCGACTTAAAATGTTTTATATAATGTCGCTGGAGTTTGTTTATATACAAAACAAGAATGTGTGTTTATTTTAGAAAAGTATAGTCATTATTCTACTTTTTTGGTAATTAATAAAAATATTTCAGTAGATTTTTTCCCTTTCCGGTGAAGCCGGTATCAAGTGTAGAAGAATAGGTATCAATGTTATGAGTAATAGGTCTAATTAGCTGGTTTGAGGGAGGTTATTTACTTATATCCCAGTGAGGGATTCTCCTCATCAAGCGGAAAATATTTAAATTATGTAGTGGAACAAGAGGTAATTGAATAAAAATTTAGTAAATTTCGGAAGTATACGATTATTCGACTCAGATGAATTCTGAATAAGTGTACTCGTCGATTTAAATTTTGTGATTNGGGGGGGGGGTTAAGTAGGTCAGAGGGGCGGTAGTTGAGGATCGGTCCGGCAGGGGGTGCTGATGGCGGGGCTCAGTGAGGCGGGCTAGTGGCTCAGGCCGCCTTCATCTCGGCGCTGACTGCTCTCGCCTCAGGCGGCCAACTATAGTTCGCTAGTCCACCCACACAGGTACCCTCCCACCAGCCTAGCGTCCTTTTATATATCCCACATCCTCCCTCACCTTACATCTTAGAGAATGTTTTTCATGTTGAAATATATAAATAAATGAAGTTTTTCGTACAGCTGCCTGTTAAATAATGCGGGATTTATCTTCCGTTAATTTTATATTTTTACTCTCGTTGCGGAAACGCGATGCCTGGACCGAAATATCAATGAGAGATTTTTGATTGGCTTTCATGTCCGAGTGAACAATTCGTGTTTGGCTCATGTAGTCTATAATCTACCATTCAGGCATACAAACAGTAATGTTTTTAATAAATTTTTATTTATATATTTAAAAAAAAACTATTAATTTTCGTATTATTACCTTTACAAGATAGAAACTTTACACGCTTCACTTTTTTGAGCATTTATTACATCAGATTTCAGATTCTTAAAATATTTACTTCAACTTTAAAGAATAAATGGCTTTAAATGCCAGAATACATGAATACGTATTTTTCGCTTAGACAAAAGACACCTTAAGCAAGTGTTGTGGATGCATTGTCGGGAATCCAACATTTTTTTTTTTCTGATTTTAATCCTTGACTGTTTCTGTCGGTATATTTTAAAAGTTCCAGAGTTACTCAGTTGTAAGATGCATTGGGGTTTGTGATCTGGAACATGTCGATATTATCTACAAAACTTTTAAAAAAATGAATACTCTTCTAATTTTAAACACAACAAATAGAATATATTAAATTGTTTTTATGATAAATGTTTACGTAGACTTCCACGGTCGTCAGATGTATGTACAGTTTCTTCTTCCGGGTTGGACCGTGTCAAGTTGTTGATAGTTGCCGAGCTTTCGCACATCCTGTGATGGCTTCTTCAGGGCTGAATGGAGAATGAGAGCTGTCTTCAAATCCAGGGTACTTATACCCGGTGCGGTCCGGTCCTTGGGCGAAGCCTGCCTTCCCATTGGTTGATCCTGTATTCCAGCGGTTGGGCTCCGGAGTAGTCAGGTCGTATATGGTTCGCCATCACAAGATGTGCGAAAGCTCGGCATCTATCGACAACTTGACACGGTCCAACCCGGAAGAAGAAACTGTACATATATTTATGATAATTTTTTAAGTATTTCCCATGATTATTACTGATTGTACTCATTGAAGGACTTCTCTAATTTAAGTGTGTGCTTTAGAAAGTAGGTACTCATAAGAGATACAATTATTTGATGATCTTACTCTAGGGATTTTAAAACTAAAGCTCAGTTCGAGATCTACAGTACTTACAGTAGCCTGAAGGCTTAAATATAAACGAGTTCTTTTGTACGTACGTATCTAAGTAAACTTCATGAAATACTCCATACTTCCTTTAGTAATACTTCCCAACCCATAGTTCATTAATACTTCCCACTCTATATTTCCTTCAGTAATAATTCCCACTTCATATTCCATCAGTAACACTTCCCACTTTACATTTCCTTCAGTAATACTGCCCACTCCATACTCCATCAGTAGCACTTCCTACTCTATAAATATTATTTTTTTTGTGGTATTTAATCCCACGTAAATTTTAACAATTTTTAGTGCTAGGGAAGTGCAGTTAGATTTTTTTTATTCTGTTCCCTTGCCATAAAAATTGTTAAAATTCCTACTCTATACTTACTTCAGTAATACTTCCCACTCCATCAGTAACACTTTCTACTCCGATCGGATTTGGGATTTTGTTCCCGTAAAAGTATAGATATGCAGTGAATCAGATGTTGTGCCTTGTCCAAAACGTTGGGATGTTGCTCTTCATTAGTGTATTGAGTGTATTTAAAATAAAAATAATTTTAGCCATATTTTTTGAATTTTTTGGGAAAATTCGTTTCTCCGGACAATATACTTTTTTATTGAATTATATTTTAGCGCTTACAGGAAACACTATCCCATCATCAGACCTTAACGTCTAGGGAAAATTATGATTTGTCTTTCTTGATGGTTGGCTGTTTGCTCTTAGTAATTTACTCTGATTAATATTAATATATTGTTCCAGTGCCTTTTTAAAAATAATTTTTTTCTCGAAAAATGTGTTTCACTGTTTACTGCGAATATTTATTTCCTCTTGACGAGACATTGCACACCTCGTATGTCTGAAGCGCAGTGGAGTTTCGGCTTGCGAGTAATCGATTTGCTAAAGAGTCGTGGGATAATGATACATGTTTCCCCGTAGCCTCGGGACACAGCCGCGCGGCCTTCGTGATGCCGACGGTGATGTTAGGCGTATCGGCGCGATCGTTTAGTGCAGCTCCGACCTTATCTGCTATCTTGATGACAGGCATTCGCCGTCTAATGCTCGAGAGAGAGAGAGAGTGCATCGAAACACATCGGAGATTATTTCCAGGGGAGGGGTAGGGTTGTTATTTTGCCTTAGTCATAGCTGAGATTATTTCCTCAATTTATTCGCGACATATTTATGCTTGGGTGTACGCCTAGTTCTGAGAGAAGACATTATAACTGAGTGATTAGCATAATATCTCTTCTATCAAATAGCCTGGGATTAGGAGATAATATGAGATATGAATTATGTTTAACAAATTTAGTGTACCAATCTATTTTCTATGTCTAAACACTTAAAAGTTCTAAACAATTAATGAGAGGGAATAGAAGAAAAAAATCTATCTGCCCAGCCAGGAATCGAACCTCGACCTCCTGCTATCCGGGCCGGTGTGTTAAGCCATTACACCACAAGGACTAGCTAGATATCTCATTCAATTCCCTCTACACTAGCGAGAGCCTAACCTACGAGAAAGACGAGAACTTCGTCTTAAACTCTTATGTCAGCTCCTTCGAGTTTAAGACTATTCCCTCTCATTAATTGTTTAAAATTTACGTGGGATAAAAAACCACAACCAAATAAAATATTTATAAACTTAAAAGTTCTATTTTTCCAAGCCTAAANATATATATATATATTTACAGGCTGCTCATATAGATATGAGAAATCTATAGATATATAGATACAGTCTGTAAGTCTATCCGTCTACTCCAGTATTACATAAAATCACATATCTATGTGATGAAAAATGATATACCATAACAAAATATGTTCGAAAGGAATAATGGTTTCCATATTCGACTGTCCACTGTAGAGTATTGTCTATTTTTTCGACTGCACAAGTTAACTGGAATAAAAATATAAAAATAAAATGCAAAACGTATGTAAAAATAAAATGGTCAAGGGCATATGTAAAAGGAGTTTAATATACCAATGTATTAACAGGCGATCCTGTTATTTGTGCCTATGACAAAAGTAATTGGATATTTCAGAGAAGAGGCATTTTTAATATTGTCGTTTTTGGATCACGCCCAAAGCTATACATTTTATAAGTTCAGAACCGTTGAGTTTGCCTGTCAGCTATTCTCTTTTAACGTGGTCCAGTGATACTTTTTTATGACTTGGCGTTCTGTAATATGTGCTGATTGTTTCTGTAGGGATTTTTACGACTTGTAAGTATAATATGAAGTTAGTTAATATTTATTTCAAATAATTTATACTCTCAGAAACAAAGACACACACACATGCACAAAATAGATACCGTCATATACTTTTGCTAAGAACGAACTAATGGTTAAGCATTTACCATATTTATTTGAGAACTTGAGGAGATTGCTGAAAACTGATTTACTGAAATATTTGCAAACTAATAGCTACGTCTCTTCTCAAAAATATTACTTTCACTTTCATTTATAATTCACATAAGATAAATTTAAACCATTAAAATGAAAATTCATTTCAATCTTTAGATAAGAGACCTTCCAATAATAGATTATCTTTATTTACATTTATTATAAAATTTTGAATATGAATACTTTCATTATTATTAGTTTTGGTTTTATATGCTGAAATTGCATGATATATATATATATATGAAGATATTTACAAAAAATTGTTTAACGACAATTAATTAACATTGAATATAAAAATAAAACAATTTTGTATCATTTAAAAAAAAAATTCCTGTATCTGAAGTTGAAGGATGGTTACATTAAAGTTTAGTTGAACAAATCACACTCGTCATCTATACATAATTTACCTTAACTCTTTATAACAGCCAATTAAAACTAAGTTTCATTAGTTTCCTTTTCAAATCTATATTTATGTAGATTTTATGCTATTGTGTTCCAAATTTTAGTATAGTGACCAATAATAAAATGCATAACTATTAGCCCTTCTATTTCTACCTAGCCTATGAATTAAAAAGTATTACAAACTCCCGCCATGTATAACTTTAAACTAACAAAACACTACTGCGATCTATCGCAAGTGGGGAGTATGTCATCCACGATTCGATATGTTTTAATTCTTTGATTCCTCAGTTATTTAGCCATTTTACAAACAATCTTCCTGCTGTATCTATTCAATTCTTATTCCTATAATCAAAAATGTATACCAATCACACCCAAAAAAATCATACTTAAATGGAAAACCCATATGTAATCCTTGTGATCATAGTAAATATATTGTACCTATGTTTATTATAATTTGTTTCTTGCTAGTTGTTATGCCTGCAAATCTCATTAATAAATCATAACAACAGACAGATAGCATATCCATATTTATTCAGCATGGTCAAACATTAGATCCCTGAGAAGCTAATGAAAGTGAATTTGTCAACCACATCTACTTGTCATACTCCTTATCTATCTAATTCTCCACTCTTCTGTTCACACATTTACCTACCTTTCAGGAAAAGACCAATTCTCACATCGTTACTTAAGGCCCTGGTACTTATCCACCTGCTGCTCTGTCACAAGCTGTTGCTTCATCCGCCTGACTGAGTGTGTCCTCTGAATACTCCCCCCTCACTTTGAAGAGCAGTGGCTCATGTTAGGAAGCGCTCACTTTATTATATATATGTGTGTGTGTGTGTGTGTGTGTGTGCGTGTGTGTGTGTGTGTGTGCGTGTGTGTGTGTGTGTGTGCGTGTGTGTGTGTGTGTGTGTGTGTGTAACACTACAAAAGAAGTATGGATTCTTAATGAAATCTAACGGAATACCTAAAACGTACTGACATGTTCCAATTTCGGATTTAACCACTGTTACACTTTACAATTGTAAACAAACGCAAGTTTGAAATACTACTATCTTTTTTCATTTGTTTTGTTAAATAAAATAAAAAATAAAAAAAAGGAAAAGAATTTAACTGTAGATGTTTCTTGATTCCAAGTTATTATTATTAACCCTTCTTTTGCCAAAAACTCTAAAAATTCATCTTTAGAACCTAACTGTATTTAATGGCATACTTAAGGAGTTTATTTTTCTTTATTATTTCTCTTTTATTTTGACTCTAATATGAGCAAAGTACAGTAATCACGAGACAGTTTTATTTTTAATTTTCATCGAATCTTCTTGTTATAAATCCATTTACACGTGTATCCTATATTGTCTCTTACATTTTCTGAAAAAAAAAAATGTCTAAATTATAAAAATATATAGTGTAAATAATATAATATAATATNTAAGATATCATTTCCTACATGGTTAAATTATTTGGGCCCAGTAAATAATCTAAAAGGTTATTTTCACTACCAATGAATATAGAACTATCATACCTTCTATTATCCGTCTTCATTGGTTTCTGCAAACCATCTTCGGTTGGCGAGCGCTTTCGGACATTGTCCATCTTCTTGGCCGAATGCATGTGTTCCCTGTCACTGTCTGTATTCAACAAGAGTTGATAATGTCCGAAAGCGCTCGCCAACAGAAGATGGTTTGCAGAAACCAATTAAGACGGATAATAGAAGGTATGATAGTTATTTGGGTCCATTTTATATTTATAAAATAATGACTTTTCCATCAGTTTAACATGACATTTATCACATGATGTCAATACATATATACATATATGTTCATCTTAGATTAATAATGATAAATCTCGCCTCACCTTAAATTCACTTGGTGAATGCTACAGATCTTGTAAGCAGTGAATTTCCTCTTTGAACAGAACCCAGATAGCAAGCTGCTTTCTGGTTTCTCTCCCCCGTGTTTACTGCGTCTGTCAGGCCTATGTACATGGTTACTCTATCTATACCTTTAAGTGTGGGTGGAGTCCGGCTTGAATCCCCTCCCCAAGGCACCTCGAAAAGCTTAGAAGAGTCATTGTTTTGATATCCCCTGAGGAAAATAGAGGCATCCATGTTTGTGGGATCTATATACTTCGCAAACCTATTTCGAAGGAGTTCCCCTACTGAGTGTGAAATACTCTAGTTAAATAAAAGTTATACATAAAAAGTATTTAATTTTAAATAATTTACTTGATTAGTAAATGGTATTGTCCATTGCTTTAGCTAATATAAGGTATTTTATAAAGCAACAGTTTTTAACTTGTTCAGTATTAGCGGTTTTTAAAAATAGCTGTTGGTTAAATTTGATATTTTATTTATATATTTAAAAAAAAACTATTAATTTTCGTATTATTACCTTTACAAGATAGAAACTTTACACGCTTCACTTTTTTGAGCATTTATTACATCAGATTTCAGATTCTTAAAATATTTACTTCAACTTTAAAGAATAAATGGCTTTAAATGCCAGAATACATGAATACGTATTTTTCGCTTAGACAAAAGACACCTTAAGCAAGTGTTGTGGATGCATTGTCGGGAATCCAACATTTTTTTTTTTCTGATTTTAATCCTTGACTGTTTCTGTCGGTATATTTTAAAAGTTCCAGAGTTACTCAGTTGTAAGATGCATTGGGGTTTGTGATCTGGAACATGTCGATATTATCTACAAAACTTTTAAAAAAATGAATACTCTTCTAATTTTAAACACAACAAATAGAATATATTAAATTGTTTTTATGATAAATGTTTACGTAGACTTCCACGGTCGTCAGATGTATGTACAGTTTCTTCTTCCGGGTTGGACCGTGTCAAGTTGTTGATAGTTGCCGAGCTTTCGCACATCCTGTGATGGCTTCTTCAGGGCTGAATGGAGAATGAGAGCTGTCTTCAAATCCAGGGTACTTATACCCGGTGCGGTCCGGTCCTTGGGCGAAGCCTGCCTTCCCATTGGTTGATCCTGTATTCCAGCGGTTGGGCTCCGGAGTAGTCAGGTCGATATATTAAATTACAATCTAGCTATACCGTTCACAACCAACAGTACTTGTATATGTTGGTAATACAGAATCATTTACCACTATTTTTACAGAAATTGTTTAAATTTAGAGGAATTAGACTTGTTTAGAAATTAATATCCTCCTAAATAGGACCATTAATAAAGACCTAGAGCAATCTGACCGCGTAAAAGCATGTTTTTAGTAATCGTCCCTACCAAAAAAACAACGACTCTACCCCCCCACTAAGTACTGATTTTAAAGCTATGTACGGTAAATCGAACCATTAGACATTGGGATACATTTCTGTTAAGATTAATAATCTCTTAAAAAGTTGACATTTGCCATATCTATAATTGTTTGCTATCTTTAGCTCCAGATCTGGACACACCGTACAACGAGCTGGTCTCTACAATCTTTTAATTTTGACGATATCTGATGCCCAAAGACCCAACTTCCCTCATTCTACACATATCTAAGACTACTGATGTAATTGCTTTGGATTTATTTTATCACATCTTACGAATCACCTCAGTCGAAGAGAACCAAGTCTGTATTTTTTATCAATAACTCTTCAATAAATTTTTCGTTATCCTTATAAAAGTATATGATAGTGCCTATTTTCTCTGTTTGGCGTAGGATAACCTGCTTAATATTCTTATATTTTTAAATTGTTCGTAATAATTTTAATATGAGTCATGAAAAAGGCTCCTTTACTCCTTATGTGATCCGCCTTTTTGTCCATCACCTATAGACATTGCCTATCTCTTTACAGAATAAGATGGGAAACAGTTAATCTCCCTGCAGGACTCCCTTAGTGACTGTCATAGGTTCAGGGAGACCGTTGTTACACCTAACTTGAAGTGTAGCCACGCAAAACAGGAACTGTAGAATTTTCCACTTATACCTGAATTATGAAGTTTTTCTCACAATTTTTTAGGGATAATAAGGTTTTCTGTAGTCCGTGTTAGTAGAAATTAAAAAAAAAAAAAAAAAAAAAAAAAAAAAGGATTAAAAGGGAAGGGGGAGGGATGTAGTTATTGTTTGTCGTTTAAGACTCATAAGATTATATTGATATTAACCAAGGCTACAAACCATTATCTAAATTTTTACCTTAAGAAGTTAATTTAAAACTGAAAACTGTTCACACAGTTTGAATATTTTAATTAAAGATGTTGATTACTTAAAATAAACTTGTTAATGTATTTATTTGAATTTAGTAATTTTTCATGGCCTTAAATAATATTCTAATGGAATATTTAAACCTTTAAGAATTTTACCTCCTCCCCCAGAAAAAGAGCTCTTTCCTATGTATCTAAGTCATGTTTAACGTCATATTTATAAAATCGAATCATTTTTTATAAAAAATAAATATTTTTTCTACTAAGGAAACCGATAAGATATCATTTCCTACATGGTTAAATTATTTGGGCCCAGTAAATAATCTAAAAGGTTATTTTCACTACCAATGAATATAGAACTATCATACCTTCTATTATCCGTCTTCATTGGTTTCTGCAAACCATCTTCGGTTGGCGAGCGCTTTCGGACATTGTCCATCTTCTTGGCCGAATGCATGTGTTCCCTGTCACTGTCTGTATTCAACAAGAGTTGATAATGTCCGAAAGCGCTCGCCAACAGAAGATGGTTTGCAGAAACCAATTAAGACGGATAATAGAAGGTATGATAGTTATTTGGGTCCATTTTATATTTATAAAATAATGACTTTTCCATCAGTTTAACATGACATTTATCACATGATGTCAATACATATATACATATATGTTCATCTTAGATTAATAATGATAAATCTCGCCTCACCTTAAATTCACTTGGTGAATGCTACAGATCTTGTAAGCAGTGAATTTCCTCTTTGAACAGAACCCAGATAGCAAGCTGCTTTCTGGTTTCTCTCCCCCGTGTTTACTGCGTCTGTCAGGCCTATGTACATGGTTACTCTATCTATACCTTTAAGTGTGGGTGGAGTCCGGCTTGAATCCCCTCCCCAAGGCACCTCGAAAAGCTTAGAAGAGTCATTGTTTTGATATCCCCTGAGGAAAATAGAGGCATCCATGTTTGTGGGATCTATATACTTCGCAAACCTATTTCGAAGGAGTTCCCCTACTGAGTGTGAAATACTCTAGTTAAATAAAAGTTATACATAAAAAGTATTTAATTTTAAATAATTTACTTGATTAGTAAATGGTATTGTCCATTGCTTTAGCTAATATAAGGTATTTTATAAAGCAACAGTTTTTAACTTGTTCAGTATTAGCGGTTTTTAAAAATAGCTGTTGGTTAAATTTGATATTTTATTTATATATTTAAAAAAAAACTATTAATTTTCGTATTATTACCTTTACAAGATAGAAACTTTACACGCTTCACTTTTTTGAGCATTTATTACATCAGATTTCAGATTCTTAAAATATTTACTTCAACTTTAAAGAATAAATGGCTTTAAATGCCAGAATACATGAATACGTATTTTTCGCTTAGACAAAAGACACCTTAAGCAAGTGTTGTGGATGCATTGTCGGGAATCCAACATTTTTTTTTTTCTGATTTTAATCCTTGACTGTTTCTGTCGGTATATTTTAAAAGTTCCAGAGTTACTCAGTTGTAAGATGCATTGGGGTTTGTGATCTGGAACATGTCGATATTATCTACAAAACTTTTAAAAAAATGAATACTCTTCTAATTTTAAACACAACAAATAGAATATATTAAATTGTTTTTATGATAAATGTTTACGTAGACTTCCACGGTCGTCAGATGTATGTACAGTTTCTTCTTCCGGGTTGGACCGTGTCAAGTTGTTGATAGTTGCCGAGCTTTCGCACATCCTGTGATGGCTTCTTCAGGGCTGAATGGAGAATGAGAGCTGTCTTCAAATCCAGGGTACTTATACCCGGTGCGGTCCGGTCCTTGGGCGAAGCCTGCCTTCCCATTGGTTGATCCTGTATTCCAGCGGTTGGGCTCCGGAGTAGTCAGGTCGTATATGGTTCGCCATCACAAGATGTGCGAAAGCTCGGCATCTATCGACAACTTGACACGGTCCAACCCGGAAGAAGAAACTGTACATATATTTATGATAATTTTTTAAGTATTTCCCATGATTATTACTGATTGTACTCATTGAAGGACTTCTCTAATTTAAGTGTGTGCTTTAGAAAGTAGGTACTCATAAGAGATACAATTATTTGATGATCTTACTCTAGGGATTTTAAAACTAAAGCTCAGTTCGAGATCTACAGTACTTACAGTAGCCTGAAGGCTTAAATATAAACGAGTTCTTTTGTACGTACGTATCTAAGTAAACTTCATGAAATACTCCATACTTCCTTTAGTAATACTTCCCAACCCATAGTTCATTAATACTTCCCACTCTATATTTCCTTCAGTAATAATTCCCACTTCATATTCCATCAGTAACACTTCCCACTTTACATTTCCTTCAGTAATACTGCCCACTCCATACTCCATCAGTAGCACTTCCTACTCTATAAATATTATTTTTTTTGTGGTATTTAATCCCACGTAAATTTTAACAATTTTTAGTGCTAGGGAAGTGCAGTTAGATTTTTTTTATTCTGTTCCCTTGCCATAAAAATTGTTAAAATTCCTACTCTATACTTACTTCAGTAATACTTCCCACTCCATCAGTAACACTTTCTACTCCGATCGGATTTGGGATTTTGTTCCCGTAAAAGTATAGATATGCAGTGAATCAGATGTTGTGCCTTGTCCAAAACGTTGGGATGTTGCTCTTCATTAGTGTATTGAGTGTATTTAAAATAAAAATAATTTTAGCCATATTTTTTGAATTTTTTGGGAAAATTCGTTTCTCCGGACAATATACTTTTTTATTGAATTATATTTTAGCGCTTACAGGAAACACTATCCCATCATCAGACCTTAACGTCTAGGGAAAATTATGATTTGTCTTTCTTGATGGTTGGCTGTTTGCTCTTAGTAATTTACTCTGATTAATATTAATATATTGTTCCAGTGCCTTTTTAAAAATAATTTTTTTCTCGAAAAATGTGTTTCACTGTTTACTGCGAATATTTATTTCCTCTTGACGAGACATTGCACACCTCGTATGTCTGAAGCGCAGTGGAGTTTCGGCTTGCGAGTAATCGATTTGCTAAAGAGTCGTGGGATAATGATACATGTTTCCCCGTAGCCTCGGGACACAGCCGCGCGGCCTTCGTGATGCCGACGGTGATGTTAGGCGTATCGGCGCGATCGTTTAGTGCAGCTCCGACCTTATCTGCTATCTTGATGACAGGCATTCGCCGTCTAATGCTCGAGAGAGAGAGAGAGTGCATCGAAACACATCGGAGATTATTTCCAGGGGAGGGGTAGGGTTGTTATTTTGCCTTAGTCATAGCTGAGATTATTTCCTCAATTTATTCGCGACATATTTATGCTTGGGTGTACGCCTAGTTCTGAGAGAAGACATTATAACTGAGTGATTAGCATAATATCTCTTCTATCAAATAGCCTGGGATTAGGAGATAATATGAGATATGAATTATGTTTAACAAATTTAGTGTACCAATCTATTTTCTATGTCTAAACACTTAAAAGTTCTAAACAATTAATGAGAGGGAATAGAAGAAAAAAATCTATCTGCCCAGCCAGGAATCGAACCTCGACCTCCTGCTATCCGGGCCGGTGTGTTAAGCCATTACACCACAAGGACTAGCTAGATATCTCATTCAATTCCCTCTACACTAGCGAGAGCCTAACCTACGAGAAAGACGAGAACTTCGTCTTAAACTCTTATGTCAGCTCCTTCGAGTTTAAGACTATTCCCTCTCATTAATTGTTTAAAATTTACGTGGGATAAAAAACCACAACCAAATAAAATATTTATAAACTTAAAAGTTCTATTTTTCCAAGCCTAAAAAAACATTTGAAGGCTAGTCTGAGCTGTCCCCACCATATCGGCACCTCCAATTTTCACAAAGCATTGAGTCATATTAAAACACTTTAACAAAAGCTATATGCACAACACCGTGCAGGTTAATGAGGTCCAGGCAGCCAATCTCAGATCTGGAATACTCGCCCCGCTACATCGCTCCGCAGGCCACGCCCCTTCTTCCGGCTCCCCAGGGGCCATAAGATCTTGGGTACACAGTTAATTGTCTTAAATATTTGTCTTTTAAACTCAAAGAAGAAAGTAGGTAAGAAAAATAAGCAAATTTTTTTTCTGATATGTAAAAAAATTTGGGTTTCAGTTATGAGTCATATATAAAGTTTTATTTACAAATGATATAATGTTGCAAGCCGAAAAGAACTGAAAGGGGATTATGTTAGCTGTCTGGCTCTTAGATGGCCGGAAGTTGAAGAGGTTGATTCTGAATCTCTCTGTTCTATATTTTCTACCTTATGTTAACCTTAAGGAGGTGGATATTTTACCATATCTTTCAATCCTACATAATTTTTATTTCAAAAATTGATTGAAAATAAAGATATTTGTATTTACAATATTTCGGCTATATTTTGCCTCTTATAATCAAATAGTTAATTCTGAGCTCTTTATTTGGACCAATACATAAATTAGCGAAAGAAGTTGCTTCGGTTTATGTGTATACTAGTGTAAAAAGAGAGAGTGAGGAAAAGCAATATGTAATAGATGTATCTGTAATAATGTTATTCTAATTTTCTCTATTTTCATATGAATTCTTTCGAAAGCAAACAATCAGTGGAATGTTTATCAACATATTTGTATTCTCTCGAGATTACTATAAATTCCCAAATGAGCACAACTGAACTATATTGAGGTGTCTGATTTTTATCCTTCAAATATATATATTTAAAAAAAAAACCACTGCCTTAAAATTGAAGAAATGTCTTTCATCAATTGGCACCGGTAATGACCGTGTTGAGCAATTGACTGGGGGCGAGATATTCCCTAATCAACAGGTTGCCGATTCTCACTGATAACATTTATATGCCGTTACTTTCCGAGGCGAAGGTTATAGCTACCGTTCGAAGGAGGTCCTAAAGAAAGGTCCCATGGTCAGGAAGGAAAAAAAAAAGAAAAAAAAAATAGGAGAAACGAACCTACAAAGACTCCAAGATTTATTGTATCCGATCTCGCATCCGCTGCTTTTATTGGCGTCCGAACTTTCCCCCGTCACTGAATAGCTTTTTATACGGTACGGGATCTATTCAGCCATAGTTATAAAAGAATGCAAAAAAATATAATAGAAAAAATGTCTATTTATTAGTTTTCCATTGTAGCACATTTATATAACCAGACTCTTAGAACTGCGCACACGAGGGAGGGAAAAAAAGTTGAATATTTATGTATAGTTTCTTCTTACGGGTTGGACCGTGTCAAGTTGTTGATAGTTGGACCGTATCAAGTTGTTGATTGGGCAACTATCAACAACTTGACACGGTCCAACCCGGAAGAAGAAACTGTACATACATCTGACGACCGTGGAAGCCTACGTGAACAAGTTGGATATTTACCTGGGAAGTGCGGGTTGACTCTGACAGTTTATGTTGTCACTTCTATTTCCATTATTTGCGCTTTAGATCATTTAGCATGTGGGAGACAGCTTTTTAAAATTTTACCTGACTTCATATTTACATAGACAAATACCATTTTACGTACGTGTATTACATTTGAGTGCATCAGCCGCGAATAGAAAAATCTAAGAGCAGACCAGCATGAAAATACATCTGAAGAAAAGCAAATTTTAGGTGGTTTTTTTTTTTTTAAATAAAAATTGATCGAAGAAAAATTATTTTATCGTACAGTTGGGAAGGGCAATGGAAATGTAAGTCAGTTCAGTAAAGCTGACATAATGGCAACAAGCAGATAAGAAGAGGGTCCATCCTAAATATTCCTAGTTAAACTAAATTCTTTCTTAATATTTACTTTTTTTTTTCTAAAACTGCTTGTTATTAACTATTGATTAAATGATTTGTGTAAAGATCCACGCAAAGCAAATTTAGTTTTTCTACTTTTTAAAAAGTTGGAGTAACTCAATCCTCCTAAGCTTAAATATTCTTCTTCTTAAACTTCCGTAAATTTATATTAGTACATGATAATGTGCATGGCGTATATGTATTGCGTTTGATTGTGATGGATTGCAAAGATTTGAAGAAATGTTTCCGTCTGTGATATAATCATTAAGTGTGCAGCTTCAGAGGGAAGTAGTGGTCTTAGTACTCATCCTATAGTGCAATTATTAAGTTTTAATTATCCCTAATAATTATTAATTTTAAGTGTTATATAATGAGACTTCATTCTTTGGTAAGCCGTATTGTATTTAAAATTCACTTATTGTCAATATCCCTGAGGTTTTCGATTAAATCGAAACTAAAAACATATTATTAGATGATTTTAGTTAGGGTTCGGTCAAGGTAGATAAAAAAAAAATACAAATTTAAAAAAGTGTATTTTTAAAAAAGATTATCTGCCAACGTTTCGGCTTACATTCTAAGCCATCTTCAGGGCTGCCTATCATGAAGACGAGAGAGAGGACGTCCTGTCCTTAAGTTCACATTTCCATGACTGAGCTCTTCAGTCCTCTCTCGTCTTCATGATAGGCAGCTCTGAAGATGGCTTACAATGTAAGCCGAAACGTTGGCAGATAATCTTTTTTAAAAAAAATATACTTTTTTTTAATTTGTAGTTGTTTTTTTTTTTTGGATCTACCTAGGCCGAACCCTAACTAAAATCATTTAATAATAATATTTACGGTAAAAAAACTCTTCTTTTGAACTTAAAACGTATTTTTCAGAAAATAGAACATAGAAATTCAGATGACGCAATTTGTGCATGTAATATTTTTCTACCCTATAATTGTATATAATTCATTCATTCAAATAACGTTGGTCAACCAAATGTTAACACTAGTTGTGCTTCTGTTCTACTTGTCGATATAAAGAAATTAACTTTTAATTTTCATCTTAATAACTAAATGTTTTACGTTTTTGTTCTGAACGTTAGTCTTTTGTGAATACACTTCTGAAATATTTTAATAGTTTATATATTTTGGTTTCATTTTTATTATTTTCGTAATTTTTTTAAAGTTGAGTAAGTTACTTTTTTATTATTATGTAACTTTGATTTAGTGTCCAATTAATTTTATTTAACAGATGAAAATCAAAAAACACATTTTAACACATTCTCTATTATCCCGTCTGTTTTCTTTTTCATTTAATTTTGCGGAAAATTGATTTCACTTAATTGTAATATTATTTAATAAAACATTCTGACTGGAATTTTTATATGTAGTAATAGTTTTATAATCTATTTATTTTATTCATTTCGATTAAACTGGTTTTCATATATGTATGGCCTTCTACTTCATTTCTTCATTCATTTTCTCGAACCTAGTTGCCTTTGATAATTTTGAATCAATATGAATGATAATTACAGTTACCGAATAATGTAAATTAATAGTAAAGTAATTTATCACTGGCGAATATTTTTTTTAAAATTTACATCGTAGGTGAACCCTCTCCATGAGAGTGACGTTATGCGATTGATAAGAGATTCAGATCATTAAAGCTCTAGATTTATATTACTTAAAATAGTAATTGTAAGTGTAATTTTGGATGAAATTATTGCTTTTAGTTCTGAAAAATATAAGTGTGCCTCAGAAATAATAATCTGAGTAAGGCTATCAACAAATAGCTGTAAGTAAACTTCTCTTATACCATCTTAGAGAAAACGGCTTGTCGATTCTGATAAGATTTGTGGAACTTAGTGTAAAATATTATTAATCTGCTGAATATTTATTCTTATTTCATTATTTTGTATGAAAGATAAAATTGCAAGTTATTTATCCCCGATTGGCAATAGAAGAATTCATTTAGCTGTTCTGCACTTCTAAATATTGGTAAAATTAAACAGTGGAACAAATATGTCTCATTAAAAAATTGTCACACCCACTTCAGCTAGTAAACAAATCAGTTCATTCTCCTCTTCCTGAAAATAAAAACCTTAGCGTTCATTTATGTTATGTGCATGGACTGAAAAATCAATTGGCAAATACACCATTTCTAGATTACATGGTGGACAAAATAATAAGGATTCAGGAAAATAGATAGAGGTAGAGGTACCTTCCTTATTTTAAGTAAGAATCTGTAAGGAAGAATTGAATAAATTTTTCAACATTAATCGGTTAAATGCTTCCCTTACTCACATCATCAGTCATTCAATATTAGTATGAAAGTAAGGACGGAAAATAGAGGTAACACAAGTACGGTGAAATCAATACACAAATGTAAAATGCTTTAAAATAAACTTAGAAGCGCACTAAGAGGAGTGAGTAAAATCGCGTGTGATAAGACAGCTGAGGGGGCTTTAGATAAACTGACCGGCTTGATAACACTGAACAACAAAGTTTTTGTTTCGGGGTTGAAATTAGCTGATTTTAATGTATTTCCACGTGTTAAAACCGAAAATGACCATAAAAATTATATATTAGCTCTTGTTTTCAAGACATAGTATCATTCTATTATATATATATTGAGTTTTCAACAAATGAAATATTTCATCACCAACAGTTGGTACACATGTTTGTTTACATAACACCCCTCTCATCAGCTGTTCATAAGTAGTAAACATAACCTTTGCGAGTTTGTCAATTGT
>KZ807373.1:196477-215780 GCA_000696205.2 Oncopeltus fasciatus | reverse complement strand
TATATATATATATATAATGTTTGTGTTCCATTTAGACTTTTCTCTATGTTTATATCTTGAAACCACACTTGCTTTGAATAAGTTTTGTAACTTTTGATTTCTTCAGACTAAGTTCCTTATAAAATTTTCAGCAATTAATTCACTTCAATGGTTATGAAGGGGTTTGATTAATAATATAGTTCCCTAATACGATAACCAGGAGAAACGTCGATGCTGAAACAGTTATCAATTTCGTAATGTCATTGGGACGTGAAATCGTGTCAGTTATATAATGTGGTCCGGCCTATTCACAATTTTTTCTCACATTCTTTTCATCCCCATTGATAATGACCACTCTCCCGCCAAAATATTTTTTTCCAATGGGAAAGGAGTGCAGTAGGGGCCATCATGTTCTACGAAAACTTTATGTATACGTGAGCTTAATACATAATTACGTTATGATAGATTATTGACACTGTGGTTTTTACAAATTTTCCCAATAATCATTCACTACTGGACATATAATTGGATTTAAAAACCATCAAACTTTTTGAAAGAAAAGAATCAAAAATGTACACCATAAGTTTCCAGTAACTTTCAAGGGTTCTAATAATTACGAACGATATTTGTGGACTATCTCTATAATAAAATTTATGAAGAGATCTAGGACCACAATCTAGATAGAATAATTTATTTTTTCTTTATCGTGATTAGAAGAATTTTTAATAATTACTTTGAAAGTATGATACCAAAAAAGTACTTATGCAACAAGCTGATAGACTTTCTCCTCTGAAATAGAAGCATTATTAACTTTCAGGACAATAAGGTTAGATAATATGGGGAGGTTATGGAACAAATTTCTGCATATATATATAAACATGTTAAAGTGAAATTGAACTTTAGGTGTGATTATAATTAACTTTTCCAATGTACTTGAAGTTGAAAATGTGTTTTATATTATTATTTAATTTTACAATGTGTATAGTAGGTCATTCGGCTGATGAAAATTTTCCTATATGTAAAGAATACAATATGAATATGTTATTCTAAATATGTATTTACTTTAAAATAAACTTTACTATTACTTATCTCCCGATTAGGGAATTAGTAAAATTTGTTATTATATAATTATTAGTATTATCATTTTCTGTTATTGTTTTTTTTTAAATCCCTTTTTTCCCACAGCTGTTAACTTCTCAAGGGTGTATTTTTTTTTCATGAACACTGAAAAATTAGTCAACGAGAAATAAGTTTTTTATTTAAATATAAGTTCCTATTTACTCCAGCTTTTCCGGCTAAATATTTTATATTTTAACTTTTGGTGTTCATTTTTAAACTGGAGAATAAGCAGACTACACAGGACTTAGATATGCCTGTGGCAGCTGTGTGTTGTGTATGGAGCTGGCACTCTATCTCTGGCTAGTTTATCTGGTAGGACCACACGTTCTATCTGAGTGGCGAGAGCACTCTCTCAGATCTCATATCTCATGGAGTCAAGCAAGGCCAGTAGGACCTTAATCCTACCTCTTCTATCTCTTCTATACTTCCAGGCTTTCTTAAAAAATTTAAAATTTTCTTCACTCAATTTTAAGAACAAATAGTTGACTTTCATAAACATTTATAATAATTATAACAAACTATAGGACTCTTTTATTTTTATTGAAACAATTGCTTCCCTTCTATCTCTATTAATAATAGAAATAAGAGAGTATTATAAATTTAGAAGAAAAAAAAAAGCTTTTCATAAAACTTAAGTCATGTTGTACATACTATAATAGTGAGAACTATAAATATGTAACGTAATACTTTACACTGACGTAAAATCAAAAATTTTAGTGATCGTGGTTTTGAGTTCAGTCATAAACATGTCCTGCCTGAATTAAACATGTAAATCACTCTCGATAATCTAAAAAAAAAACTATTAAAAAAATTACAGCTAACTATGTAGGGACTCCTCTTCCTGCTTTAATTTAATTTAAATTTTTGTATGAATCTCAAATATGAAATTTAAATAGACTAATCAGTGTCTTTTCAATCATATTTTTGTTTATAATCCCTTATGTGTATACTTCTCACTACTGTCGATTTAGCGAAAGCTGTCGAATAGAAATATTTCTATCATGCCACGGAACATATTTTTTTGGCATTCAAGAAAATTGTTTTATGCGTACCATATCCACATACACATGAATAAATAAACAAATAAATAATCTATGTTGATAAATATATGTAATAACTGGAAATGCATATATTATACAGATAAAACCATGACTTACTTTTACAGGCATATCACTTTCCTTCATTTTCAGTCAGTTTTTTCTGTCTTATTGAACTGTCGAATTTAAGTGTTTATGAATTACATAAAAATATAAACTTTCTGTGGGGCAGTGTATTATTAAGATTAATTGTTTTTTTTTAAATTTTATGTTGCAGGTACTGAAACTGAGTGAACTTTATTTTAGTAGAAGTGGATTTGACTGGTTTATTTTTCAAAATACGATATGGAATTAGGTAAGAAAAAATTATAATTTTGAATAATTTAGGCATGTAATCTATGGCTATATTAGCACCTGGAGAAGGAGGGAAAATATGTTTATAAGTTTAACTTATTCTTTATANATATATATATAATGTTTGTGTTCCATTTAGACTTTTCTCTATGTTTATATCTTGAAACCACACTTGCTTTGAATAAGTTTTGTAACTTTTGATTTCTTCAGACTAAGTTCCTTATAAAATTTTCAGCAATTAATTCACTTCAATGGTTATGAAGGGGTTTGATTAATAATATAGTTCCCTAATACGATAACCAGGAGAAACGTCGATGCTGAAACAGTTATCAATTTCGTAATGTCATTGGGACGTGAAATCGTGTCAGTTATATAATGTGGTCCGGCCTATTCACAATTTTTTCTCACATTCTTTTCATCCCCATTGATAATGACCACTCTCCCGCCAAAATATTTTTTTCCAATGGGAAAGGAGTGCAGTAGGGGCCATCATGTTCTACGAAAACTTTATGTATACGTGAGCTTAATACATAATTACGTTATGATAGATTATTGACACTGTGGTTTTTACAAATTTTCCCAATAATCATTCACTACTGGACATATAATTGGATTTAAAAACCATCAAACTTTTTGAAAGAAAAGAATCAAAAATGTACACCATAAGTTTCCAGTAACTTTCAAGGGTTCTAATAATTACGAACGATATTTGTGGACTATCTCTATAATAAAATTTATGAAGAGATCTAGGACCACAATCTAGATAGAATAATTTATTTTTTCTTTATCGTGATTAGAAGAATTTTTAATAATTACTTTGAAAGTATGATACCAAAAAAGTACTTATGCAACAAGCTGATAGACTTTCTCCTCTGAAATAGAAGCATTATTAACTTTCAGGACAATAAGGTTAGATAATATGGGGAGGTTATGGAACAAATTTCTGCCAAGAAACACAGCAATGAGTTGAACAATGATTTATCATTTTCGTAAATCATTATAGGTTCTACTGCCATTTTTAGTGCATTAACCTCAAGAAAATTATAGCTATTCAAGTTCTTACCATAACACACGAGATTAGCTATAAAGATATGGTTCAAAATTATATATACATATTTATTCATTTATATATAAAATCACTATTGTTTAATAAAGAACTAAAATTCGATTCCTATAAATACGAAGGTGATTTCTATTATTGTTTACAAAACTTGCCCTTACTGCTCCATTGATTCAGTTATTGAGGTATTGTGAAAGCACTCTCTCTCTTTATATATATATATCTGTTATTNTAATATATCTCTTCGTAAAGAAAGACTCGAGGTGAGAAGCCGAGAATTCGGGAAGCCAGGATAACAGGATGATAGATGCCAGCCAAATATCTCCAGAACGGGAGTATTGATGGGAAAAATGGTGATGATACACGCTGGTTGACGCCCTACCGAGATCCTACTGTGTCACCGCTAGAACAGATATACTTTGCTTCTTCTTTTTTTTTCAGCCTGGTGAGGTGATACTGTCTCCTGTTCATCGGTCTTATATCACCTCTAATGCAAATTTGGGGAACGATATTTCTTTCCTAGTAAATAAATCGAGCTGCTAGATCTAATTTCACTCCCCTGAACGACTAACGAATAAATTTCACCTCTATAAAATAGCATCTGCGGGATGTTCTGCCTCCCCCACGAATTTCAGGTCCTCAGCTTAAAATTTTAGGCTGCCTCCTATACCAGCCAACTAACCAAGTCAATCATTAGTTGCTCAAAAAGTTTCGTTGGTGTGTTTAATTTCCTCTTCATTGCTTAGCATTGAAAAAAATAAATATCCACAACAGTTTCCATAGAAGACTTAATTTGAAACGTGAATAAGGGTTTCATTTCCCGCAACTCCATACTCTATACTACAAACCTCAACCTATAATTATTATATAAATATTAATTTAGTTGTGGTTTATTATCCCACGTAAAATTTTAACAGTTAATGAGAGGGAATAGAATTAAAAAAATCTATCTTTCCCGCCAGGACTCGAACCCGGATCTCCTGCTTTCCGGACCGGTATGTTTCCATTACACCACCGGGACGAGCCAGATAACTTATTAAAGTGTGTTGGGAATTTAAAAAGTTATCTGGCTCCTCCCGGTGGTGTAATGGAAACATAACGGCCTTGCAAGCAGGAGATCCAGGTTCTAGTCCTGGCTGTGACAGACAGATTTTTTTATTCTATTCCCTCTCATTAATTGTTCATAATTTTTATATTTGTTGATTGTTAAAAAATAAAGAACTTATGTAAATAAATGATTTAAACAAAATTATCTTGAGGGCCTGAAACCCGACTGCGCTCTTAGACCTCGCTGTCAGTTCTAAATCCAGTCCTGAAAACGACATAGGTGCTACTTAGCGATGACCACTGCCTACGCCCACTGTTTACCTATTGCTTTGTTCAGATACATCATCAAATTCCTCTTTATAAGGGAGGTCTATAATTCCAAACCTCCAGTGGCGGTTTCAGGCGCCCTTGCCTAAGGACCTGACCAAGTTTCTGGCCGTGACTCAGCTGGCACCCTACAAAGGGGGTACGGACTTCGAGGAGGTGGCATATACAATCGATAACAGTCATTCCTCCCCTCTCCCCTCTCCTACACTCCGCAATGAGGGACTTAACAGACCCTCTTTCTTTTTACAACCCCTAGGGAGATGTCTCCTTCCTAGTCAACGCTATTTCATCTTCAATTTTTTACTCCTCGTAGATCATATGTCTCACGTCTCAGCCATATTGATGGCATCGTAAATCCAAGCCTATCCAAACGTAAGGGATAATAAACAAGCAATTCTCTATTTATTCACCAAGTCAATCTGTCATCTATCTCTCAATTGGAATTGTGCTATAACCCTTTAAATATGACTTTTATACTTATAGACTAAAATTTATGATCGAAAATAGGACAGATTGCTTTTTTAGGAGAAAACCACTCATCTTTCTCGCGAGAATCAGAAGGATTTCTAGACTCTTCAGTCAATATATTGGAATCAACGAATAACTTTATGAATCGACAACGCAATTGAGAGTTTTGGTTAGCAAGTCAAAACTTTTTGACTTTAGAGTTTGCGAGTCACTTAGCATCGCCATTATTCAGAAAAATTCCATTGTTATATTTCAATTGTGGATATTATTCTCTTCTCTCTGTACTCATCAAAAAACTTTTCTTTTTTTTAAATAGTGTTAGCCTCCTCTCCAACCACTTAGGGCCATGAAGGGAGGGGCTATCTACAGGTTACTACCCCATTCTAAACACCCATGGCTTATTTACATAAAAGATTGTTCTGGGCGGGCTTTAAACCCGCAGCGCTAGGATTGCGAGCCCCGAACGGATCCCCTGAGCTGGACTGGCGTCCCCTAAAAAAAACTTTAAATAAGCATAAATAATCGAATAATACTATAATTCTCGGGGCAAAATTTGAATTATCGAGTCACAATTTTGTTGATAAATTTAATAACTAACCACTTCTCTTTTTTTTTTAAATATTCAAAGCTCAGCAAAAGCGGTTGATACTCCAGTCATATGTCATCACTCAGAATAAACAAAATAAACAATATGTTAACTAAGATCAAATAGTCTCTGAATAAATACTGCGTTAAAAATAAAATAAAAACAAGCATTTAAAAAACAGGAAGCATAATATTAAAACTATAAAACTATATGTAAGAAATTTGGAGGTAAATTTGTTGACCGTCAAGTTTTATGAAGAGAGGACTATCAGGAATTTGGACTTGGTAGTTGGAGAAATCTAATTTGTAACCAAAAAAAGTTTTTATTTCAGCAACATTTCGGCCTGAATTTCAGGCCTTCATCAGGGGAGAATATGAAAAAGAAACTAACAAAAAAAATATAGAAACATGTCTTTATGTCATAATCTAACTCCTGAATAAATAAATGAAAATCGACTATTTAAATGAAAAATGTGTGTAATGGACTATATAAAAAGTATGAAAACTGGATAATTTTTTTTCCTCTTCAATATTCATTATCCAGTTTTCATGCATTTTATATTGTCGATTACACACAGTTTTATATTTTCATTCATTTTTCTTTGTTAGATAGTCATATATAGGCATGTTTGGCCTTGGCATTTGTACGTCTCTTTTTCATATCCAAAGGCCTGACAAAGGCCTGAAATTCCCCAGGCTGAAACGTTGGTTAAAATAAAAACTTTTTGGGGGCTACAAATTAGTTGTGATTTTAATTCTTCAACTACCAAGACCGAATTCCTGATAATACTATTTTCACAATATCTAAGAAGTTACTGAAACACCTCACCTTCTGTTTTCACACAAAAAAAAAAACTTAAAATTTACAATGCAGTAACTTTTTCGTCGATGGAGATTTCGCTATTCAAGGGAGTGGTGGGTGAAGAATAGTTACACTTAAATACCCAAGTGGAGATTTGTTTCTCCTACAAGTATTGCTTTTCCGTGACTCAAGTCCTCCACAATAAGTCAAGTGTCTACCGGGGCAGTAGGGGGGACACGACTCCCACATTCCTGCATGGGCCTGAGGGAAATATGACTACAGAATACGCTCACGTCGTCCGTGCTTGCCGACGCTCTGCTTCCGCTACCCCAACTAGTCCCTCCCCAGGTAGACTAACTTAGCCAGGAATATACTTTCGAGTGGCGTCCTTCAAGGAGGCAATGACTTACTGAGAAGTAATCTAAAAGGTTATTTTCACTAGCAATGAATATAGAACTAACATACCTTCTATTATCCGTCTTCATTGGTTACTGCAAACCATCTTCTGTTGGCGAGCGCTTTCGGACATTGTCCATCCTCGTGGCCGAATACATGTGTTCACAGTCACTGTCTGTAATCAACTCCTTGAATGTTGAATACAGACAGTGACAGTGAACACATGGATTCCGCCAAGAAGATGGACAAAGTCCGAAAGCGCTCGCCAACAGAAGATGGTGTCCAGAAACCAATGAAGACAGACAATAGAAGGATGATACTTACAGAGAAGTCTTGGAAGAGTTTTTTTTCGGAGTGGACCAAATTTAAAATAAATTTATAAATTATTATTAGATGACCCGATCACAGGGACGGGTCTTCGGCGGAATCTTCTTCTTTTGACGCAGTCTCATGGATCTCCAAATTTTTATAGTATGGGTTATAAGATTTTGGTACTATTTTCTTAAAGCTAATAATTAATACCTTTCCTAAACTTTTTTTTGTTTTATAAATTACAATAAGTGCCATAGCTAATATTCTCTTGGCACAAATATTGTAAAAAAAAAAGTTAATACAATTTCTGGTATATAATAAAATTCCAAAATATGGTTGTTTAAAAAGGGAATTGATTGAAATTTTGCCACCGAGAATACCCAGTGAATACAATGAATATTCTTTGCATTACAATGTACCCTACAGAATAAAAACGGCTTGACGAGAAAAAGCCAAAGGCTTTCTGTATGTAATCGAATTTAAAGGAAATTTTTTTTTATGTAACCTTTATTTAGATATTACATTCTGTTAAAATAAATAAAAAGATTTTGTAATTAGATGACAATGTACAATAGAAAATAAATGACATCAATGAAAGTCACATGAGGAGAGGGGTGACCAGTGACACCACTCTCAATAAAGGAAAATTAAAGGAGTTTTTTTTCTTTCTTTTTTTTTTTTTTCTTTTTTAATTTATGAAAATCAACAATTTACATTTTATACATTTCAATTGATTCATTGGTTTTGCATTTGCCCTATGATAAAGTATCCATTTTTTCTGTATTAGAATACTGAAAGTAAGTAATTGTATTATTCGATCGGATTGTTTTCATTATTTCAATATGTGTCTGCGCAAACGTTGTTTTGTTGTCACAAAGTATATTTATTACAGTTCAACCGCCAATATGCCCTAAATGTAGCTCTCAAATGAGCGTTCAACATTTCATCGAGGAATGCCCATATTACACTAATCTATTTACATGGAAAAACCTCCCAAGACAACTGTCGGCATCCCTGGCAAACCATGAATCCAATGTAGGCAAACTTATGTGCATTTTAAGAGAAACAGGCATTTATGAAAAAATTTAATTAACCCAACAGTCAAGGCGTAATAACCATGATGTTGATCGCCCTATAACCTGATCCTAATCCTAATCATATTTATTAAAGGTAGTTTTTTCAAAGGTAAATTTAAAAATATGTATCAGATATGTGGGAGAAATACTTTCAATCAGTTATTACGTATGTGAATATACAGAGATGAGAGATGGATTACTGAAATGAATATAGAGACTTTCCTGATATCGTATGAGAGTCGAAGAAAGGCAGTCTGGGATTTATTCAGAGGACAGTGGCTGCAGATAATATTCAAACGTCAGAACGCCGGCACAGTCGGCCGAGCGCAACATTAGAGGCAGAAGAAAACATTGTATATTCCTGTATTTATATTTAGTTTGTGCGGGAGGAGGAACAATGGCTGGCTGATGGCTATCTGTACGTCAAGCGAGCTGACAGGCCTACACAGCGTCGGCCCTCCCAGTGCCCTGAAAACAGCAGTTCCTCGTCTGATTGTCATTCGGATTCCGTCGGCGTTCTACCGACGACCGTCCGTAGCA
This sequence comes from Oncopeltus fasciatus, assembly GCA_000696205.2. Lineage (NCBI taxonomy): Eukaryota > Metazoa > Arthropoda > Insecta > Hemiptera > Lygaeidae > Oncopeltus > Oncopeltus fasciatus. The sequence continues at coordinate 206,678 of KZ807373.1, read as the reverse complement.
GATAGCAAACATCTTTTCTCTCTCTCACTTTCCTCGGTCAAATCCTTTTTTTCAAATATTAGAGGCGATAAACCGTCTTTGGAACATTGTCTACAGCGTATAAACGCCTCTAATGTTGCACTCGGCTAACTCCACCGGCCTTTTGACGTTTGAATATTATTGGGAGTCACTGCCCTCTGAATAAACCCAGACTGCTTTTCACCAATTCTTACAACTACATTTCCTTTGAGAAATTCGCTTAAATGTTCAAAAGGAGAGTTTGTTGACCGTAGATATTATTCTAAGATGATTTTAGTTGGGGTTCGGTCAAGGTAGATCCAAAAAACACAAATTTAAAAAATGTATTTTTTAATAAAGGATTATCTGCCAACGTTTCGGCTTACATTGTAAGCCATCTTCAGGGCTGTAGAAATACAATGTCATGAGAATACAATAATAATTGAAATTAGTATAAAAGAGAATTGCAATCATATAATGTGATATCAAGAGTATGAATGTAGAAAGCTATGTAAGAAAATTTAAAAGTTTATGAAAACAATATTGAAAAAGAACCAGTTTGAAAAAACATGCCAACAAACAGCTTATTGACAAGAAAAATTTGAAATATCATTAAAACAGTAATTTGCCGCACCTACCCATCATAAAGATGAGAGAGGTTTTCTTACATAGCTTTCTACATTCATACTCTTGATATCACATTATATTATAATTCTCTATTATACTAATTTCAATTATTATTGTATTCTCATGACATTGTATTTCTACAGCACTGAAGATGGCTTACAATGTAAGCCGAAACGTTGGCAGATAATCCTTTATTAAAAAATACATTTTTTAAATTTGTGTCTTTTGGATCTACCTTGACCGAACCCCACATAAAATCATCTTAGGATTCGCTTAAATGGTTTCATGAGGTCATCATCGTTCCTCCTCAACATTCCACGATATGAAATCCATCCTTCCCTCCAACTGTAAATCTCCTTAGAGTGTGCTTCCTCGAGTGCAGCCTTGCATTTCCACAATGGGCTATTTAGTTCGATGACGGAGAGATCTGGATATCACAAAGGCCACTCGGGGGGGATTACAGGGAGGAATAAGGCCGGTCCCATTGTGCGGGGAAACGGTTACTGTCGCAATCCTTGTAGGGCGCCCTACGTCTTCTGGTCCAACCTTGTGTGCGATAAGGGCTCTGTTTGCGAAACACGAGTCCGCATGACCAGTTCCGATGGGGTTGCTACACATATCCTTTGCACACAAGAAAGGGTCTCTCCCTACCGTCTTCCTGTCATTCCACTGTCCTCAGTGAAACATTCGTCTTCTCTGCAAAATTATATATAACAATTATTTCGCCAAACCTCTAATCATTCATATAAAAAAATGAAAAAAAAAAAATTAAAAGAAAAAATTGTGCCTAAAAAACTCATTAAGAAAAAGGATTATTTTTCAATAGTTTAAAAAAATTGGCAAATTAACAAAACCTAACCTTTATAATAATAATAATAATAATAATAAATACCTTCATAAACATATAAACTCTATTTCTTATAAACACCTCATAAACTACTACAAATTCTGAGGTGTTTATTGAACACACACGTACGTGTTCATTTATATGGAAAAACCATTCCTTTTTCTATTAAAACATCCACCAAGTTGACCGGTGAATTTTAAAGTAATTTTTAACTATATCTAGCAATATAACGAATATCAAGATATCGAATACAAGATATAGACGTTTGTGTGTGTGAACCCTTAAAAAAAATGTTTTAATTATATTCAATATTATATAGTATTAAAAATAGTAGTGACGGTCAGGTCACTTCTATGACCGACACTCACTTCTCACATCCTCTTCAATATTATCCCATTTTTTATTATTACTTAAATTTAATCATGAATTTACATTGATTTATAAAGAAGAGTATTTATAATTTTTGAAGGCATACAAATATAATGAGTTCCAATATTGTTAGTATGTAATTGCATTATTTCTGAAGGGCACTTCTGTAAGAATAAATGTAGTTAGATTTCCTTCTGCTACTTCTATGAATTGATTGTTTCGGTTCATTAAATTAAGCAAGTCAGTAGAGGATTTGGATATCAAGTTAAGTTAAAGGAATAACGTAATGGAATTATGGTGAGATAAGAGCCTTTCTCGTTTAGAGGTTTAGTTTTTGGAAATAATTCACCTCGCCCTAAGTGGATTAGAACTACTACACGCGTCAATTACCTAAACAAGATTCTTTCATAGGGGAAATAATCGAATTATTAACTTTTTTTTTTAAGTTAGTTTTTAGTTAAATAAGGTTTGGAAGTTAAAAAAAAAAAATAAAAACCTCAGTCTTGATAAGCAGATCTTCCATTAACCATTTTTTTTTTCTTTACCTCCCATGCAAACACCTATGAACACGGAAAGAGGGGTTATCTATGTGTCACCTCACTATTTTAAGTACCCTTGACATTGGTGAGGCTCTTCAGCCATGGGCTAGGAAGACACGACTAGATACCTTCGGCCATCCATTGTTTTCCATTAATGACCAATTTAGCCGAATAGGCTGACCAATAAATAGGATCTCTATCTTTATATTTATGAGTCATTTTACAAATATATTCCATAACATAAACGTGAGGAAATTATGATAACTATAATATTTAATATTTTTTTTTTTTTCATTAAACTGATAATGATAAAAAATTTCGATCATTTAATTTTGTCATTGAATCCTCGTAATGAAATATGTCATATGCCGTTAAAAATGTAATTTCTCCATATCTAATTAGATCCCTATTTGTATTTGAATTTTCCTTTTCAGTATTCCGTAAATCTGGGTTTCACTATTCTATATTAAATACGTATTACTCCCGCTAAATGGAAAGAAACATTTTTTACTGCCACTTGACATTTCAAGTAATCCCCACAATTAATCTTTTAATTTACATTTAAATTAATTTCAAGGTTGTAAAGCTAAAAACCTGTGGTTTAGGTCAACCCGCCATTCTTAATTATTCAATTCCTCTGTCCTAAAATGTATCCTTTATCACTAGACAAATCTGTGCTGAGTTTCATTGCTCTAACCTGGATATTGCGGCTGGTACCTCGATAAACTTTTTTATTTATTCACACTTAAAATTTCAGGTAATCCCCACTCCTATTCGTCAAATTTTGCACTGTAACGATTTGTTCTTATTTTAAAAGCTATAAGCCGAATTTCATTTTTAATAAAACTGAAAACTGTGACCAGCACAGCGTTGGGTTGACACTCACACACAGAAGAAAATTATTCATACTGCTACAAATTCATGATATATTTGAGGATGTTTTTTTTTTTTTCTTTTGAGTAGAGGGGCCTACAGTGAAAAAAAAAAAAAAAAATTATGAAATTACTTCCGAATTGTGTTAGTTTACTAAAACCTTAAATTTTTACTATTTGTAAGTTAAGAATGGTTTGGTTAATGAAGACTTTACATATGAAAGACGTGATTCTGTTGTAATTTTATTGCTGAACAGAAAATTAAAATTAAATATCATTATCGTTCATAATGCATGGAGATATATTACATTACCCGAGGATTATGTAATGTTTGTATTATCGATTCAATAGTTATTCATAAAAATTAATTAAAATGAAAAATTGTGACAAGAAAAATGTTTTAAAATAATGTTTTCACTTTTAAATTATAAAAAATATAGACAGAAGTAGATTTATGGAAGTTATTACTACAAAAAATTGTTGTTGGACTCTTGAAGTACGATTTTTTTAAAATGATAACATTTGACGATGAGCAGTCATGCTGGCAGAAGATAAAAAGTGGCCGAGCGAGTTGTAGATATGACAGGGTGTAGCGCTCCACTGAGCCCAGGACCGCATTTATCTTCCTGTCGCTCGAGGCTCGGCCCTTCCCGGCCATGGCGAGTACATGGCGAATGTTCAGAGCGGGAACTATGTATTGTGCAGCGTCGTAACCTTAAATGGGGCGAATCTCGTGACCCGTCTTGTCCTGGGAAAACATTAGTTGGCACATGAGTAGTGTCAGACATACATTCTTACACTGAAGTGAAAAGGTTATAAGTGTTAACATATTTTTAAAAAATATCCATGGCCCAGGACAAGCTTTTATTTATCGTTAAGAGCATGTACAATGCGGGATTTGAACCCGCAGCGCCAGGAATTCGAGACCGTAACGGATCCCATGAGCTACCCTGGCGCCCACTTTAAATTGTTTCAATTGCAGATAATTCATTTCATACAATTTCAGATATATCCACCAAGTTCTAATACGTAGAGTTATTTGCCTCTCAAATAATACCAAACTTAATAATAGTCCAACTTGATGAAGATTAAAATACTCAGGTTGAAATGATGATATCCAAATAGTTTTAAATCAGCCGCCCATACATTACTGTACCATGTATACATACCAGGTATGCAAGTTTAAAATGTCGTTTTAATTCCAATAGAATGCGCTCTTAGCCTATTGAAGGATTTGCTTATCTCTAAACGCTATTTTGTTTGTTAGTCATTTGTTTACAAAAGTCAGTTGTTTTTAAGTCGTTTACGTGGACGTATCATACCTTTCTTTGGTGTTAAAAATGTCTAATTTTAAGCCAAATAAAGAGCATTTGCGGCATGTCATGATTTTCTTATTTAATCAAAAGAAAAAGGCATCTGAATGTCATCGAATTTTTGTTGAGACTTATGGCGATCTTGCTCCAACCGTCAAGACATGTGAACGTTGGTTTCAACGTTTCAAACGTGGTGATTTTGATGTTACTGATCAAAAACGAGAAAATCGACCAAATCGACTACGAGCTTCTCAAGCCCGGCGAAACAGTCAATACCGAGCGCTACCGACAACAAATGATCAATTTGAGTCACGCATTGATCGAAAAACGCCCAGAATGGGCTCACAGGCACGCCAAAGTCATTCTTCAGCATGATAACGCTCCTGCACATTCAGCCAGATTGACTAAGGAAACGATTTCTTCGCTTGGTTGGGAACTCCTACCCCACCCGCCGTATTCACCTGACCTGGCGCCTTCTGATTATCACCTCTTCTCATCGATGGGACACTCATTGGCGGAGCAACACTTCAACAATTTCGAAAACGTACGAAAATGGCTCGATGAATGGATTTCAAATAAAGATGAAGCATTCTTTTGGAATGGTATCCATATATTGCCCGAGAGATGGACAAAATGTGTAGAAAGCGAGGGCCAGTACTTTGAATAAAATATATTATACTTTTTTTAAAATCACTGTGTATATATTTCAAGAAATAAACGACATTTTAAACTTGCATACCTGGTAAACTAGACACAAGTGGTTAGATCACTACGTGTAATTTTAGCCTCTCTCTCACAAATTTATTTTTTCTTTTTCTTTTTTTTTTTTTTTTTTTCTTTTTATGAAGAGAGGATTGTCAGGAATTCAGTCTACATAGTATTCAAGACAAATTCCTCTCTTCATAATACTCGACGGCAAACAAATTTACCTCCAAATACTTTTATTTATTTATTTTTATTTTCAGTGAGAGCCCAGAAGGGTTTCAATGTTGTTATTTTTATATGTATTATGTAATAATTATAGGCCTAGAAAGAATTGTGGGACTAGCCTGTGAATTAGTAATCTGTCCCATTGGGTGCCTCAGTTTTTGGAGAATCCTAGGTGTTTAGGGAGTTCAATTATTTTCTTTACTTTATTTTTTACCTTAGAAATTGTGCTATCAATTTTGAGATGTCAAGCACGAAAATTCAAATTTATTTAAATCACGAGCGCAAGGATTCATCTGTTACTCTTCAATATTATCTCCTTCTGGTGAACTAAACGTTTTAACGGAATTTGAACAGATTGTTTGTAAATATTTCTATATTTTCTCAGATCCTTCCGAAATTTGGCATATTACTGTTGAATGCATAACGAAAGCCCAAGTCCGTTCGTTATTCAATAAAATCTGACCAATAGGAAATTTCCTGCAATGCCAAATATATTGTAGTGGAAGTAATATTTACTTTAGAGTGATGAAACTCTACACAGTTTTTTTTTTCTTTTATGAATGGCATATTTTAGGTTTTACACAGTAAAATTAAACAAATAAACAAGAGGTATTTCTGAATCATACATTTTTAACTTTACCACCCAAAATTTGTAATTAGTTTTTTTTTTGTTAGTGATATTCAGTATATCGTTTTATCCTCATATAGCGCCTCCCCCCCCCCCCTATTTCTTTCTCCTGCAGCATCAATTTGATCGTAAAATTTATTCTTTTTTCCAACAATTCTTACCAATATTAATCACCAAATAGTAAAAGAACGTAAAAAAGGTCTCATCTATTTACTGTAAATTTTTCAAATATTAACCAATTTCATAAATGTCTTTAATTTTAAAATGTATTTATATTTGAAAGATATTAAAAGTTTTAAGAAAAAATAAATAGTTTTTATAGTAGATTAACTGCATAAGAGGCTGTAAACTGATTTTTATATTTGCTTGTTATGTAAACTAACAAAAAACAGAAATAGAAATATATACTGGAACTGAAGAAATGAAATTCACTCTGTCGCTATTTATATTAGTTTATTGCCTTAAAATCTGGCTATCTACTTGGCAATGAAAGAGTTTTGTCGTTAGGAAGTTTGTTAAACTTGGATTTGTTTAATATACAAATGCATATCAAAAATACTTCCAAACTCCACACAATTATTCACCCTGATTGACTCTAAAATCGCTGGACTAAAAGATATTTACTACTTTGCAGTAGAAGTGCATGGCTATAACAGTTGCACGACGAAACCTCCCCTAGAATGTAGGACTAATGTAGCCACAACTGCTCTTCCTCTCTGCAGTACTCCCATGTGTTATCGAGCTTACCCCGAGGGGTCTACGGACAGGACGACACGCAAGAAGGTTATTAGAGACATGCAGAGTGTTGCCTGCAAAACCCCTGACAGTTGTGTTTATTTTGGGCCGGATGCGTTCTATAAACAGCCTTCTTTATTTTGCTGGAAGATGCTTGTGTATCTAATCTAATAAAATACAGGTCTGGGAAATGGAGTTTCTCAATCCGGGTATTCTCTCTGAACTAATATATACATATANCATATATTCAAAATCTGAATAGAAACATAATTATTTATTTAGCACCTGTTTTACTAGTATATTTTATCACAGTACAAGTAATTAATCATTCACTTTGAATTTAATAAATTACTATAAATTGACAGTCCTTTGTTTCATTATTGAGAGTAATTGGTATACTGAGACTACTGACAGTGGCCCTCTATATTGATTACCTTGGTCGGGCCAAGAGGAGATCTGCCGGGTTACACCGACATCAAAGAATGTTAATGAAGTTAATTAAAGTCTAAACAATTTAACTAATATAGCTGTGAATATATTTTATATTTCAGGTTTAGCTTATGAACAATTTTACCTTAATGATTTCAATTTTTGAGTCGATATTGATCAAACTAAATATAGTATAAGTAGAGAACTTTTTCAGGTTCAGTCTAGATGTAAAAAAAAATGTTTTTTTTTTTTTTTTAATTATCTACCGACGTTTCGGCTTACATTGTAAGCCATGTTCATGGCTATCATGAAGTGGAGAGAAGACGTTGTGATGTGGGAAAAAAAGGGACATGTAAATATAGTATATTATTGAGAATGTAAACAAACTCGTTTAACAACTATATTTGTTGAATGCGTTGGGTTTTATATCTTAATAAAAGACTGATTAAACTGATAAATGTTTATAAAGGTATTTGCATAAATAATTAGAAATAAATTGAACTTATTATAAGTCGCCGTTACATAATTGAGCTGTGAAGTGGTGAAGTTAAGAATTTATTAATATAATTTAAACAATTTCACAAATAACTCACTTCTTATTCTACATTGGTAGGATGCACTCAGAACAAAAATTTTTTCTTTGTTTAATTTTTTGACTTTATGAACAATAATAAATACATTAATTATTTATTTTGTTGATTTGGCCAAACTACTTGGTAGTTACTTCTCAGCTTCTTTTTAAAACATTTTTATTATGATATGTTCCCTCTATAATTTGTAATAAATTTCCGTGATAAATTTTCAAGAGAATGTCAATCAATAATCCGTATCATGTATGATTGATGGCTAAAATTTACACAAAAGCAGGAGATTCACTCCCTCTATCACCCCCATTGCCCTGAAGAAAGCCTGAAATTTAGGTTTACTTAGGTAATTTTTGGGTAAAATTTGAAATTACTTTAAATCTCTGATAATGCTAAAATCTGATAGTTTAATGAAAGTGGATTTAATTGATCATGGTATCGATTCTGGAATGACTCTGATCTCATGAGAGGATAATGTTTCTGACCATCTATAGTCTCTGATCTGCTAATCTCTGACCATACTAAGCTTTACATTCTGCACATAATTTTATATGTAATGTAGCAAAAGTAAATTTTTGATTTCAGAAATACTATAGCCAATTTTTCAATAGTTTTTTTTTTGTTTTGGAAATAAATTTCAAAGTCTAAAAAACACCTAACCTTTGAAACTATTCTAATGAATCTTAAGGAAGTTTACTAGATTTTAAAATGTGATTAAATGAGAAATAATTTAAGATAAATCTTGAGAAAGATTTGAATTGCAGCTCACACAACTTTTCATTAACTAGAGTAGGATTGATAGTTGAATCAGTGGATCTCCGAAATACCCTCAACTCCTTAATACAAATGCCAGTATAACAGTGAGTCCTTGCTAGCTCTTAGTGTCTTGGGCTGATTTTCACAATTAGTTGGCAATCGCCAACTTGTGAGATCGACAAACCAGTCTGAAGCCGCATTGTGCATTTCCTGCTAGAAGTGGACCGGTACTCTCCCAGTGCAGATTGGGTTTGGCACTCTCGTCACGTTTCCAGGTCACTGTGACCGGTCTGAAGCTGCTACGCGGAAATCTGTTGTTCTTCTTCACTGTTGTCAGTGTGAACGTCCCCCTTACCTTCAGCGCCCTGACGACAAAAAAAGTTTCCTACTTACTGGACATGTTTGATGAATGGATTTCTTACTCGCAGCGTTGAGGATAGCCATAACATCTGGTAGGAATTGACTTTAAAATACATTTAACGCTAAAAACTTGAAGTGGGAGCAGCCAGGGCCTGCAAACTTGCTAGCACATAACAAGGGATGTACTATTCTTGCTCAATTATGTTTCAGATTAAATATGACTTGCGAGTGCAAGGTTTTTTTTTTTTGGGGGGGGGGGGATTAAGGGTAAACTTAAGAACGGTCTTAGTACCTCACTAAGTAAAAAAAAAAAATCATTATTTATTACAATCAGTTTGTTTAACATGGTGGTAAAATTAGTCAGGGTTTCGGCCGGGATCAGAAAAATAAAATACTCCAAAATTGTTGGATAATTATTTTATTATTAGCGACATTTTGACTAAACTTGTAAGTCATAATCAGGGCGGTAGTGATGTCGATGGGAGATCTTCGAGGGAGGTTAATAGTCAGATCTCAGAGTGCAGAACTCAACTTCACACTGGAGTTTTATGGTGACATCTCAGAGTGCCAGAGTGGAAGTAAACTATCCATAAACCACCAGAGCCCAGTTTAGTTCTACACTCTGAGATGTCACCATAAATCTCTCTCGGACATCCTTCCTGACATCATTATCGCCTTGATGATATTTTACAAATTAAGTCGAAAAGTTAGCAATAATAAAATAATTACCCAAGAATTTTGGAGTATTTTATCTTTCTAATCCTGGCCGAAACCCTGACTAATTTCTCCAGTATATACTCGACGGCCAACGAACCTCTAACTATCAGTGTAACATCTTGTAATTTTATGAAATAGATTAAGCTAAAATTAAACGTAGAATAAATAATTCCAATATCCAACGAATACAATCCTTTCAGTCCAAAATTCTTAGAATAATTGCTAACGCTCCATATTATGTGTCCAACTCTACCCTTCATCACGACTTCAATATTACTTTTGTCAAAGACCTTATCTCCACCCGCTTCAAACTCTTCAATAGTAAACTCCAATTTTATCCCAATCCATTTGCCCAATCCCTGTCGTCGGACTCCAACCCTCACAATCCTCCCCGGCGACTAAAACGGAGATGGCCTCGCGACCTCCTGGGCCTTAATGCCTAAACTTATTGGGAGTGGGGTCGATGGGCCCCTTCTCCCTGCACAGTGATGACCATTT
>KZ807373.1:177105-194595 GCA_000696205.2 Oncopeltus fasciatus | reverse complement strand
TATATATATATATATATTGAGGTTCCATGCTAAATGGTATTCTTTACAAATAGAGAGTTTTTCGACCGTAGACATTATTATTAGAGGATTTTTGTTGGGGTTCGGTCAAGGTAGATCCAAAAAAATTCAAATTTTTTTTAGAAGTGTATTTTTTTAATACTTTTTTTAAAAATTTGATTTTTTTCTGGATATGCCTTGACCGAACCCAAACAAAAATAATCTAATAATGATATTCTTTACATTTTTTAAAAATCTAGTTTAAGTTATTCTTCTATTTGTAGATAATTTGCACCCAATGAGGTGTCAGGATATTCGGAGCCAAGTTCATTATATAATTTACCATGATTGGTTGTTGGAAATAGTAATTTAATCCTTGTACAATCCTGCAAGTATGGCGAGTTTGCACACACCGCATGCGTTTTTGATCATGGGTATGAATACACACACTCACACACACATGGCGTTGTTAATGCGTTATATTTGGGGTTTGGATATTATTGGATTTATATTATTGCGGTGTTATTGAAAAGAGACAATTCGCGTTATCCGTTCCAAATCTAATTAAATCCCTTTTCTCTTATAAAAAAGAGGCCTCTCTCTTTTTGTTCTGCCTTTTTCTACATTATTCATGAAGATCTCTCAGTCTGGGAAAACTCACCATGGATTTATTGTTCTGTCTCTCACCCTGTGTGTAAATGGTGTTTTGTTTGTAGTTCCCACCAGACGTTTGGACTTCTGTATATATGTGGCTTTTAAAATGTAATTAAAAAATCTGGAGCTTTCTCCACGTTACTTATAAGTGTACGGCTGAAACATGTTAAATGGTTAAATATTTACTCATAAATACAATAGTCAGAAGTATTTATATTTATGACAACCAGTGAATCTCCACTTATTGTGAATCCATGTTAATAAGTCACTTGTAATTAAAGAAATAAATTATGAGACACACAAGCACAGAACTTAATATTTGAAATACAAATTTTTATTCTTCAAACCTCCTACCGTTGTAACAATATAAAACATTAATTTCCTTTAGAGTGTTCTGCTAATATGCACTTCTAACCAGGAATATTAGTTACTATAAACCATATATTCAAAATCTGAATAGAAACATAATTATTTATTTAGCACCTGTTTTACTAGTATATTTTATCACAGTACAAGTAATTAATCATTCACTTTGAATTTAATAAATTACTATAAATTGACAGTCCTTTGTTTCATTATTGAGAGTAATTGGTATACTAAGTGGACTTCATCTGCAATAAAAAAAATCACAAGTTCACACACACACATATATTTATTTATTTATATATATATTCATATATATGTGTGATATATGTGTCATATAATACACATATATATTTGATGCTTAAGTTGACTCTATCAAATAGAGTTTGAAGGTTATCGATAAATTTGATCAATTAATTTTGTACAATTACTTAAGTCTTGGTCTATATTTCGGGAATATATGCTCTTTTCTTCAGGTCTGAAAATAAACAAATTTCTTTAAAAAACAATTATTTATCATCAAGAAATTATTGATTTTGTAATTACTAATACTATAAAAATTGTGTATGTGAATTTCAGCCCCGAATAAGAGAAAAGATTGTTCTAAATTAAAGTAATTTTAAAACAATAACGTTCAAACTAAATAAATATATATATATATATATATGNCTATGCAATATTAAAAGAAATTAAAAATAACAATAAAATAAATAAATGAACATCACTTTGCAGGGAGAAGGGCCCCATCGACCCTTCTCCCTGTACCTCACTGTATACTCCAAAGGACAGACATGCGAGCCGATAAGTCTAGCAAGAAATGGCTTAGTTCTTACAACGATTCCAGGGATAGCAGGTATTCGCCCTTCCTGGCATCAAATCCTTCGTTACACAGAGACTACTGACAGTGGCCCTCTATATTGATTACCTTGGTCGGGCCAAGAGGAGATCTGCCAGGAGACACTCGCCCTGAGTACTTCCGCGATACCAGGGGCAGGGAAGAGGACGTCCTCGCCCGACATGGTGGGAGCCCTGGGAAGATCTGCAGGCTCGCGGCACACTCCAGTAGCCGTCGGCACTCCGTCCCTCATGTTCCTCCCTTATAATCCCGCGTTGTTCGAGCCGCGTCCACCGGACCCGCCCCCGATGCCGGACCCTGACTACAGCTCACTTCCCCCAGGTATGATCGCCAACTCATTTACACTAGGAATAAAATATTATTAATAATGCTATATAAGGAAAATATATGAAACGTATAATTATTAATTATAATTATAGCAAAGTATAATTTCATTATTTAGTATATTTCTATAAAGGAATATTAAATTTTATAACCCACCATAACCATACTTTAAAAAAATGTCTTAGATTTCTTATCGATTATACTTAAAATAACGTGAAAATAAGTATATTCAAAATTATTAAACAACACACTGACACACACACAAACACAAAACTTCTTTTGTAAACCGTTGGATGAGTTTATTAATGGCTAAAATCGGTCGAATGGGAAATAAGGGTTTAGGCTAATTGAAACATGAGCAATTTCCATTATCATCAGAAAAAAAAAATTATGAAGTATATTTATTGGAGTAAAGTGTATCGGTATTTAGGCTTTCTAATGAATTAAATTTTGGTTGAAATTCAAAAACTTATAGCATTTTTTATAAAAAGTAATCAAAATAATCAAATAAATGTTACGGATTTATTTATTTGCCATTTCATTGCTTCGGACGGTTTTTATATTTCCATAATCATACTATATTTTGATGTAGGATTCCATGTTATTAGGAATGAAAATAAAGTTATACATTAAAAAAAAAAAAAAAATCTTTAATGCCAAAATTTTGGCTTGAATTGGAAGCTAAAACTTTGACATTAAAAATAAATTTATTTTTGTTGGTCACTTTATTGGAATTATCGTAATTTTTTGCCAGATTCCACTGAACCAATAAACCTTGAACTAAATACCACTTTACCTTACAAGTGCTTATGGCCAGAGAATGACAGTATACGTGATCAGATTTTAAAGCATTTACCTTTAGACCTCAAGAATTTATTGCATTTTTTATTTAAAGAAGTGGAATATTGACTGCGCCCGGATATTATTCGGCCTTGTTTGAAATTTATTTGTATGAATAGTATACATTGAAGAATTTTAATAATNAGTATATGAATTGACATCAGCTGTGGAATGTATATATCTCCTGAAAATTAATAAAATATTGGGCAGACCAAACTCTAAAAGATCGAACAGTAAATATTTATTTATTTGTGACAAAGTTTAGTAAAACTCTTCCATAGAAATACCCATCGCGTGGAAATATGCGTGTGTGTGTGTGTGTGTGTGTGTGTGTGTGTGTGTGTGTGTGTGTGTGTGTGTGTGTGTGTGTGCGTGTGTGTGTGTGCATGCGCGTGTGTGTCTAAGAACAGATGGGATAAAGATTGTAGTGAACACCCAAAAAAAAATTATTTTTGGATTTTTTTTATTTTTGAGTTTTATATAATTTGCACGCGTGTGTGCTTTGTGTGTTAGTAATGACATTTATAGCAGAATTTACATATCGCCTTGATAACGTTTCCATTATTTTAACTGGTTAAAATTTGAAGTTACGTTAAGAGATCTTCCAAAAATGAATTTACGATCAACCTCTTATTAGATCACAAATGGTTTTAGGATGAAGGTTAAAACGGTGCCGAAACATAAAGTACCCTTTTAATAAAATTGGTGACACACAATTAGCCATAGTGTTTCCCTTGTACAAAATAAATCTTTAATTTAAATTTAAAATAAATTATATTATTTTATAATAAATTGCCATGAAAAGTTCAAAATGATATTATTCAACTACAGACAGAATATCATGTATTTAATGCTAAATTGAGTAAAAATAACTTACTGGACAACAACAATACTGAAATAACCTCCCATTAGTTTAACATATAAAGATTTTGTAATTTAGGCTGGTTAACGAAAGCAACCTGCCTAAATAAAAAAATTAAAAACTTTCCTTTATTAATTCCTATATTATTGAAAATAATGATAACCTTAAAAAAATGAAAGCTATACTGCTACTACAAAAATAAAAATAAAAAAAAGTTTAATATTCCCTAAAATAGTCATGCTTGAAATGTAGTATAAGCCCCATTTAGTATTTAGATACTTTTACCGTAATCATTGCAGATGGAAGAATATGTTTTCTACGTGTGGGAACAGGGAAAGCCAGTGCTCGAACAATTACCTAAGATTTAACTACCTGTGAATTTCCCCCCTCCAAGCTAACACCTTCGAGTAACGCTTTGAAGTAACACTTTTTATGTGAGACAAAGAAGATGCCATTCTTGCCTCGAATGCAAGTAGTTCTTCAAGAGGTAGTAGTAGGGAGTATACAAGAGGTGAAAATCATGCATAATGGTCTATGAAGAAGTTTAGTTCTGAGTTTGCAGCTTAGGTTCTCCAGAACCCAGCAGTTGAACTGTGCAACTGAACAACCATCCAAATGTAAAATAATGTTAAGATTAATTATATTTTTCCTCAATGAACTGAAAATGTAATAAAAACTGTTAAACATCGCTCGGTAAGAATGATATTTAATTAAAACTGAGAGCTTTCGAGACTCAATGTTTCATCTTCAGAGCCCAGAAATCATTCGGACGAGAGTCTATTAATGGACCAGTAATGGGCTCTTAAGATGAGACATTGAGTTTCGAAAATGCTCAACCTTAATTAGACAGAAGTTTAATGAGTCAGCTCATCCTTATAGATCAATGTTTAACAGTTTTTATTCCTAATAACATTAAGAACTATCTTTAAAAATCTGTTGGTGGTGTCCGGGTAGGATTTAATCTTAGAGACTCCCTAAAAAAATACTAGGCCTACCAAATATTGAAATAAAACTATAAGTAACTAACAAATTACAAAAACGAGATTGGGACATATATATATATTTTATTATTCCCTTGCTTCGTATACAAATGTTTTCCCAGAGTCATTATCTTTTAGCAGTTTATAACATAAAAAATAAAGGACCAAAAGGTTTAAACTACAGTAGTAATTTGGCGTTGGTTTTCTTCCTGTGCCATTACGCTTCGAGACACAATTGTTTATCCTCTCCCACGAAGTTAAGGGCGTTCGTTCTCCAAGATAACAGACGCACAATTGCTAATGGCAAGAAAAACTGAAGGACTCAATCTTCTCTTCTTCAGAAGCTTGAGGTTGACAGCTGTAACGACGTAACAGTTGAATAACCGCGCCTGTAATGATTCAAGTCTCCAACCTTATTCAAGGCGACTAAGTCTTTGTATTCTGTAATTTTTTTTCTTTCTTTTTTTTTAAATATTTAGTGTTAGACTCCCTTTCAAGCACTTCGGGTCGTGGAGGTCGCCACCTAAAAATCCGTGGCTCTGGACAAGATTCCATTTATCAATAAAAGCTTGCCCTGGGCGGAATTTGGGTATTTGGGAATCTTTTTTGAAGTCGTTGAATGAATTCTTTTTGATTGAAATCGGATGAAAAGGGGATGAGGGGTATTTAAAATGCAACTTAAATAATTTAAGTTTAACAATCTAAATAATCGTCACTATTTTCTTTACTTATTATGGTAATAAAATAATTATAAGAGCTAATAGGTGCAAAATGTAATTTTCCACTATACGTATACAATCT
This sequence comes from Oncopeltus fasciatus, assembly GCA_000696205.2. Classification (NCBI taxonomy): domain Eukaryota; kingdom Metazoa; phylum Arthropoda; class Insecta; order Hemiptera; family Lygaeidae; genus Oncopeltus; species Oncopeltus fasciatus. The sequence goes on along the minus strand of KZ807373.1, from coordinate 188,918 downwards.
ACTCTATACAATTTTCACACAAATATGAAAGCTATTTAAGAATTAACTTAAAGGGTTGAGAGCCTCATTCATATCTCCCCATTTCGTTAGCGCAGAACCATTTTAGACATGCTTACTTAATTTATTCATTCATTATTCTTTTCAACTTATGAGATCATATCATTCATTACTCTATTTATGTCTATCTATAATAAACACGGCTAATCTGCATATTTTTTTATCCCCTTCCTAACAAACCAATATGCTTACTTCATAGTTTTCAACTTTTTTTAATCAACAAAATAGATCGAAAGTTAGCATTAATTCTTTGTTCAAAATAAAGGCTTAAAAAATATTGAGGGGTCTATTTAGATTTCAAGAACACTAGGTGAAAAATTCAGCCTGGGTAATATGTCAAGTATATGAATTGACATCAGCTGTGGAATGTATATATCTCCTGAAAATTAATAAAATATTGGGCAGACCAAACTCTAAAAGATCGAACAGTAAATATTTATTTATTTGTGACAAAGTTTAGTAAAACTCTTCCATAGAAATACCCATCGCGTGGAAATATATGTGTGTGTGTGTGTGTGTGTGTGTGTGTGTGTGTGTGTGTGTGTGTGTGTGTGTGTGTGTGTGTGTGTGTGTGTGTGTGCATGCGCGTGTGTGTCTAAGAACAGATGGGATAAAGATTGTAGTGAACACCCAAAAAAAAATTATTTTTGGATTTTTTTTATTTTTGAGTTTTATATAATTTGCACGCGTGTGTGCTTTGTGTGTTAGTNACCGTTTCTTCTTCCGGGTTGGACCGTGTCAAATTGTTGTTATTTGCCGAGCTTTCGCACATCATGTGATGGCTTCTTCAGAGCTGAAAAGAGAATGAGAGTTGTAAAAGAGATTTTTAAAATCCAGGTGGTATATAATTACCACTGAGGGAAAAAAATATATTTAATTTTCCCTATGCAATACTATTATATCAAATTATTATATTTAATAATTACTATCTCCAATATTTTTAATATTCTTGTAGGACCTTGTGCGAATTAAAACCAATGAGTACACCAAACAAACGATTCATTTAATTATAAAAATTATTATAAGAATAACACTATTAGAATAAGAAATATTGTATAAGAATTATAATGAAGCGTTTTTTTTATAACATTTTGTATTTTTATTAGAATAGGAAAATAATCAATGATTAAGCAAAATGCGATTTTTATTGTAAAAATCAATATAAATTTCAGTGAAGTTATTAGAATTATATTACAAGAAGGTTTTCAGTAAATACAATAGCTGAATAGTAAGACACCTATTAGTTGAAGTTAAAATATGTTGTATGTATACAAGACCATGTCAATATGCAAATTTAATTTAAACGTCTAACTCTATGTAGATTTCTGCTTCCATTACAGATTCAACAAAAACAAATGTGTCTGAAGCTGTTGGACTAAGACAAAGGCTTTCATAGACACTAGCCTCTCTTATCGAGTGTTATCACTGGAAAAAAGACCAAGAAAAAACTGCTCCATTGTAAGACTTATCTCTGAGGATAAGTGGACTGCCATCTTAGCTGTCTTAGCGCAGTGGCTCGGGATGACAGACATGTACATTCATTAAGCGTATGTGCATGACCTCCGGCGAGGAGATGAAAGTGTTCCGACTCGCAGTAGTTTCAGGTCCTTTCTTTTACTTTCTCGCAAGTTGACCAAACCAGTCCCACTACAGGCTATTATGGCCAGTGTGTATGTGTGTGTGTGTGGGGGGGGGGGTTGTTAAGGATGTAACTATTCTCAACGCAAGGCGCACTGGGGAAGGTGTGTTGTCGGCACACGCAGTCTGATCCCCCCTCTCCCCCCCCTCAATTAATGACGATAGGTACTCAATTACTACTGGGTATTCCTAGCACCAAAAATCGCCTAGGCTGTTACATGTGAAATGAAAAAATTCTGTTTCGCAAGAGCTGCTTAAACTACGCAAATTTCCACTGAGACTTAAATGAATAAGTGTATATGGGAAAATTTAATTTATAAGCCGAAAAACAAAATGAGTTTAACAACTAAAGTACGGTCTAGACTAGAAGGATTGGTGAAGAAGCACCATCGTACTCGTGAATTCATTCGTAAATTTCTCTCCTAAAAAGCGTTTTTCTTGAAGAGAAATTTACGAATGAAAAATTTTCTTGAAAAATGTTGTAGAATATAAACACGAGAAAATTAGATTTTACGTCTTATATGTTACGCCTTATTTGAGTTACGAAAAGGTTTCGTAACTCAAATAAAATCTATGTAATTAAGATTAGAAATTTTGTTCTCTTTTTAAACCCCTCTTTTTCTTAACCTCAAGTGAATTTCTTCAGTAGTTTGCTATTAAAACTTTCCATACTTGAAGACTAAGAAGTCTTATATATCATTCTTAGTATGTGTTTTTTTCTGTAAAATGTTATGTATAAGAATGTGATAATATTATATAATACACTTATTTTGTCCTATATTATTTTTTCTTAGCTCGATTTATAAGGAAGATATTAAAATTTTAAATTTGGTCTTACTGTGTACTTCCCTCCTTCTCTAACAATTTGACTATCAACTAACTCATCCAGCAGATTGCAAAAAAAAAAAAAAAAAAAAAAAAAAAAAAAAATTCTTTAAGGAAAACGTGCTGAAATTAACTATTATGAGTTTAAAAATTAAATTAAATTGTAAGATTAGAACCGGACATTTTGATACAGGGGGCCAGTACCCTATCCGCTATCATGAATTGTCATGAAAAAATTCTTAATGGAATTTCGTTTGCTGATTTTAAAGATAAAACGAAACCCTGTATCAATTCGGTCGAGAGCGAGGTAGAGTGTTCATAGTGAGAGAAAATTATGAAATTTTAATGTCTTTAATATTTTTAGTGTTTGGAAAAAATTTATTAATATAATAGATGCAAAATTAAAATATAAAAAGCATGTGGAGAATATTTATAAAAATGTAAATTCGAGAGTTTCTCGGGCTCCTCATTTTTAAATTATGTAATCTAAAAGTTGTACTTCGTTTTTAAAATGATAAAAGGATTTCTTTGGATTGAAGCCAAATAAGAAAGAGGGGTAGTTTACAAGGAAACCATATTGCATAATAGACAATGTCATTGTTATTTTTGGCCTGGTGAAGAAATTATAAAAAAAAAAAACTTTTTAATGGAAGGCGAGTGGTCATAAATATATGAAATTTCAAAAAACACTTATTTATTGCCTTTATTTATTGTGTCATTTATTATTGACCTTTCGCCTCACACCAAAGAGGAGAAAACAGAAGGCCATAAGTTCCTTCTCATTTATAACTGCCTTCCTGAAGGATAGGGAATCTTGGAAGGTTACATAGCTCCTCCATGTCAGACCTATACCCATTTTCTTTGTTTTGTTCGGAAATCGAACCTTTAGGAACATACCATGCGAATTAAAACACTGATTAACTCGGATGTTTGGGAATTCGCCTGGTTACAGGCAGTCCCTGCGTGACGGATTAGTTGGTTTCGTCCAATGGCGGAACACGAATTTACTGAACGTAGTTCCTTGAGCGCCCCGGGAAGCTGCTTGTGAATGAATTGTTCGAATGAAGACCCGAGCTGAGTTGAGCGGATGAAAGGCACTAGTTAACCGGTTGAATGCAGATGCCCCGTCGACAAGTGCAGGACCACTTGCGCGGAGCGAGATATGGTCCTCATTGTGTTTGCGTTCGGGATCATTGGGATTGTGGAGAGAGAACAATGCCGCCGCTCGCTAACATGTCTATCCTCTCTCTCCAACACCCTTACTGCTGTCAGGCAGAAATTCTAACAGATTTACCCTAGAGAAATCAAGATATTCAATTTCATTCCATGACGCCAGGCACAACTATTACAAATTATTTACATATACCTACATCGGAAAAGCTAACTAGCTAAATATTGTCCCTTCATAGTTATATATATATANTGTGTGTGTGTGTGTGTGTGTGTGTGTGTGTGTGTGTGTGTGTGTGTGTGTGTGTGTGTGTGTGTGTGTGTGTGTGTGTGTGTGTGTGTGTGTGTGTGTGTGTGTGTGTGTGTGTGTGTGTGTGTGTGTGTGTGTGTGTGTGTGTGTGTGTGTGTGTGTGTTTGTGTGTGTGTGTGTGTGTGTGTGTGTGTGTGTGTGTGTGTGTGTTTTGCGTGGTTATCAAAAAACCTTTTTGTTCGGAAGGTAATAACTTGATGATTTTGTTTAAATCGAGACTTACTGAAAAGTTAACTAAATGGTCTAAGATGATTATATATGTGTGTGTGTGTGTGTGTGTGTGTGAGTCTTTTGCGCGATGTAGTGTCAAGTTTCAATTGAATGAAACCAAGTTTCGTTTGGTATTTAAATTTTTTTTTCGTTTTTTCGAACCGTTGACTTTGAGTTTCCGAGGGATGGGGAGTTTTGAGGAGAACCGAATTTTAATGTCTTATATAATAAAAAAAAATCTTCGTTGTTATTAGCGTTAAAAAAAAATGTTCAATACAAAATAGGTGTAAAGTTCTTTTTATGACATTTACATTTAAAAACAATTAAAATAAAAAATAGTATATTGATAAATATATTCAAGAATAAAATTCAGAAAATTTTTTCTTTTGAAAATTACATTCTGTTAAATTAAAAACATTTTGTAACTTGATTACAATGAAAAACAAAGAACAATATAAAAATAACATTCAATCACAATGCCATAGGGAGAGAAGATGACCAATGACACCACTCTCAATTTTTCTATAGTTAGAAGTAGATGATGATGATGATGCAGAGGTGGAAGATGGGAGAGTCAGATTTACTGCAGAAACGCTTTGAGTAGTTAAGTCTAGAAAAATCTGAAAGACAGGAGACAGTACTCTTTTCCCAGCATTATTTGGAAGTTTTCACAATTTTATAGCTATACGTAAATAGTTGTCAACCCCAGTGGCGATTTTGTGAGGAGTCTTCTCTATTGATGTGGAAATCTACTTCCCATCTCCCTAGAAGAAAATCTTGGTTACCTTTTAGCTCACTATAAGCTTAATCGTATTTTAGTAAATTGAATATATTTCCCATAGGCCTGCTTATTGAACATACTAAAAACAAGCGAGAAGAACTCAACAGACGCCACGGACTCTTATACAGCCTTATAAATAGGCGCTCACAGCTCCCATTAGAAAATAAACTGACCATCTACAAGACCATAATACGACCAATCCGGACCTACGGTAGAACTGTAGGGTGCCGCTAAGCCTTCCAATATCCAACGAATACAATCCTTTCAGTCCAAAATTCTTAGAATAATTGCTAACGCTCCATATTATGTGTCCAATTTTACCCTTCATCACGACTTTAATATTCCTTTTGTCAAAGACCTTATCTCTACCCGCTTCAAACTCTTCCATAGTAAACTCCAATTTCATCCCAATCTATTTGCCCGATCCCTGTCGTCGGACTCAAATCCTCACAATCCTCCTCGGCGGCTAAGACGGAGATGGCCTCGCGACCTCCTGGGCCTTAATGCCTAAACTTATTGGGAGTGGGGTAGATGGGCCCCTTCTCCCTGCACAGTGATGACCATTTATTTGTTTCTTGTTAATTTTATTTTTATTTCATTATATTTTTTCTTTCTTTTATTTTATTTATATTATTTTTATACATGTACATTTATTTTAAGTCATCAAATTACAAGATGTTATATAACAGAATGTAATAAATAAAGATTTATTTAAAAAAAAAAAGAAAAAAAAAAAGGCCTGCTTATAATTTTCTGAGCAGCAAAGTTTAATTTCTGAACGATTTCACTAATTTATCTATATTTAAAAAAATTATTATTATTGTGATAAATTATGTATTCCTGTTTCGTCAGACTTGTGCCATGCCCTGTTGTAGATATATTCTTCATGTCCTTTGCAAGTGGAGACTCTGACATTGCAGTGTGACTACCATGAGTTGTAGATTCCCTCTGGATTCGTAGATGGATCCGGAGGTCTGGGCATACTCCGGCTGGGGTTGATGGACGGGAACAGGGAGGCCGGAAGAAGCCGTCAGTCACTCTGAATACAAACCCCCGGCTGAGCTCCGTACCGTTAGGGCACGTCTTTATATCTCACTTGAGCTCTGCCGTTAGAGGCTGCGGGAGACCTCTTCCAGAGATAGCTGGGGATCTGTCTCCCCGACACAACATGTGGGGTAAACTCCGCTTGTTTCCCCCAAGACTGTGGTCTGTAGCATATACGAGAAAAAGGTAAATAATCTAAAAGGTTATTTTCACTACTAATGAATATAGAACTATCATACCTTCTATTATCCGTCTTCATTGGTTTCTGCATTTATCTGCATTTCAAGTTTAAAGACTACTTTTTTCTCTCTCTCTTCCTATTCGAGTATACTTATATCTCGCAAGTCGAACGGGGCAGAAATCCAATATTCCAGAAATCCAAGAGTCCATTCTCGTATAATTGACCCATGGAGGTCTTAATGAGCTTACACAGAAGTAATATAAACTAAACAGAATTCCCACGTCTGCTATTTTAATTAAATTAAACAGAAAAAGGAATAAATACATATTTATAATTTAAGAGCCAAAAACGGCAATAAGAAGAAGAACAAGAGTCCATTCTCGTTTAAATTACTCGTGGAGGTCTCAGGGAGCTTACACAGAAGTAATATAAACTAGACAGAATTCCCACGTCTGTTATTTTAATTAAATTAAACAGAAAAAGGAATAAATACATATTTATAATTTAAGAGCCAAAAACGGCAATCAGAAGAAGAACAAGAGTCCATTCTCGTATAAATGACCCGTGGAGGCCTTAAGGAGCTTACACAGATGTTATATAAACTAGACAGAATTCCCACTGTCTGTTATTTTAATTAAATTGATCAATAAAGAAGAATATACTAAACAAAAAGAAAACATTCCCTAAGGCTTGTTCTAGATGGAACAGGAGTAGGGAGTGGGATCAAACTTAATTATTACATTCTTAACATCTTGTTTAATAAGTTGTAAAAATATTATATGATATAAGGTATGTCTCGCAGGAGCTGCGTAAAATATGGAAATTTCTCAGTTTTGCAGTTGATGAATATGTGTACTTGAATTTTCCAATATATTTTATCTGTTTCCAATTTCATTACTCTAAGCTACAAGTTACGTCAGATTAGTAATCAAATTGAAGACAGATTAGTTTAAAATAGTAGTACGATAACAGATTAACTAACAGATCTGTAACTAACAGGTTGATTAACAGATCTATAAGTAACAGATTAATAATTAGCTGAAGATCATGCCGTATCAGATAATGCTACAAATTTCGCATTACTGAAAATGCTCGTAGGACGAAACTTTGAATTATGTAGAGGGGAAATTACGAGAGACAAAACCTTGGTCAGCTATCAGGGGTAATGTTATTTACTAATAACAATATGAGGAATTCATAAATATTTGTAAATAAGAAAATTTTATTATTACAATAATTCGTGTAATATTTCCAAGCCGTGAGGGTGTAGTAGAATATATTGTTGTCATACCTTCCATTGTCCGTCTTCATTGGTTTCTGCAAACCATCTTCCGTTGGCTGTTGGCCTTATAACTCGCACGTGTGACAGACCTCATCGCTGACAAAGCGACCGTTACAGCTATACCTGACACATCCAACTAACTCACAGAATACAAACGCAGTTGAATACAGACAGTGACAGAGAACGCATGTATTCGGCCAGAAGATGGACAATGTCCGAAAGCGCTCGCCAACAGAAGATGGTTTGCAGAAACCAATGAAGACGGATAATGGAAGGTATGACATTTCTATATTCATTGGTAGTGGAAATAACCTTTTAGATTATTTACTTGAATATATTATTGTTTAGTTAGGACCCTCTTCACTACATGTGTACTACATATGATAAGATTCCTTTTCAGAGAGAATCCATGTGCCACATTCGGTTCTACAAAGAGAGGCATCCCTCTACAACCACTACTGTGTTATTGCACAGTACACTATCGTGAGAGTGACTTTGGCGAACAGATAGCCACTAAGGGACAATGAAGCGTGCGGGCTTGCCGCCCCACACTCCGCAGGCTGAAGAGACTCCTGCATCCCGTGAATAGAGCTCCCCCTCCCGGCTCGCCAGTCTCTCTCTCTCCCTTACAAAGAGTGTGTGGCGTCCCTAAGTATCCCATTACCTCCTCTCTATGGCCCGTCCCGGGCCTTTGTCTATTTCACCGCTCATTACGCATTCGCTTTTCTATCGTACACGGCTTACCCCGCTCGCTACCTAGCTCTCTTATTCCTCCCTCTCGATGCTTCCGGCAGGCTGCTACCTTCAACTGCAAACAAACAGAATAATTTTAACTAGAATTATTCATCCAGCGCTTTAAATATATGTTTGAAAAATTAGATATTGGTAGGTCATTGGAGTTAAAAGTAATGAAATAAAAACCCGTCACACCATGAGATGCGTAATCTAAGCAAATTTCCTATGTTTCATTAAGGTGGCCATAAATGGAAGTAAATCAGCTAAAACTAAGCATTTGTCAGAACTATGAAATCTTATGCTATCAACAAAAAATCTGTATCATCTAAAATTTTTTGTCGATAACCAGGGAGGACGTACTCCACAAGTATGCTTCCACCTATGTGGTTGCGACATCACTAGTGATATATATATATATAGATGCCATTCTTGCCTCGAATGCAAGTAGTTCTTCAAGAGGTAGTAGTAGGGAGTATACAAGAGGTGAAAATCATGCATAATGGTCTATGAAGAAGTTTAGTTCTGAGTTTGCAGCTTAGGTTCTCCAGAACCCAGCAGTTGAACTGTGCAACTGAACAACCATCCAAATGTAAAATAATGTTAAGATTAATTATATTTTTCCTCAATGAACTGAAAATGTAATAAAAACTGTTAAACATCGCTCGGTAAGAATGATATTTAATTAAAACTGAGAGCTTTCGAGACTCAATGTTTCATCTTCAGAGCCCAGAAATCATTCGGACGAGAGTCTATTAATGGACCAGTAATGGGCTCTTAAGATGAGACATTGAGTTTCGAAAATGCTCAACCTTAATTAGACAGAAGTTTAATGAGTCAGCTCATCCTTATAGATCAATGTTTAACAGTTTTTATTCCTAATAACATTAAGAACTATCTTTAAAAATCTGTTGGTGGTGTCCGGGTAGGATTTAATCTTAGAGACTCCCTAAAAAAATACTAGGCCTACCAAATATTGAAATAAAACTATAAGTAACTAACAAATTACAAAAACGAGATTGGGACAGTTCTCCTGAAGGAAGAAAAAGCTCTTTCATGTCAGAAATTATAAGAAAAATGAGGCATAAATGACCCAAGTGGTTGCTATGCCTTATATATATATATATGTGCAGATTGGGNAGAGAGAGAGAGAGAGAGAGAGAGAGAGAGAGAGAGAGAGAGAGAGAGAGAGAGAGAGAGAGAGAAGGGGAAAGAGAAAGAGAGAGAGCGTGGGAGCTAATTCTAACGAAGGAGCTAAATCGCCCACTGATCTAATTATCAGCATGTAGTTGATTTTATTTCTTAATCATTTATTATATTATCTAACTCAGATTAATATTTATGTAAAACAGACTGCAACTTACTGGTCATTTTGTCTCTGCCCTCTCCTCAAGGAGTTTCACTTTTTTGCTAATATTATAAAACGCACTACATAAGTAAAGTCTTAAGGTCTAAGCAATACACACACTTCCTCAATTGATTTGAGTACAGCGAAACCACGCGCTCATGGAAAAGTGTCAGAAGTATGGAGATGGGATTTCTGCGAGCTCAGTCTACCCGAACAAGGGTAAGCCCAGACGTGAATCGGATATTTTCACAAGCGAGCGAGCAGCTCCAATTACCCCGGAACACCGGGGTTCACGAGCGACTCGTCTATTCGGTCGGACCGGTCGCCGTTATCGCCGGCTAATGGGGACTCGGCTGAATTATATTCGAGCGCCGATGGGGTAGATGCGACCGGTCACGAATACACACATCCCGCAGACTATTTATTCTGCCTCCCTCTGGAGGATTGTATATCTTGGACTTCCCGTTGCCCCTAATAAGCCTAGCTGCCTCCGGAAAACTGGTTCAAGTTCTGCACCACTGCCTCCGCTATATATACCTCACCCAACCTATATTTTTGTTTGGAGAATAATGATTGGAGTAAATCGTTTCGTTATCTCTGGACTTCTCTCCATTAATCGTTATCAATCTACATCATTCCCTTTAACTTCGCACATCCCATACCGGTCAAGCTCTTAATACGTTATTTGACAACAATAAGTAGCATTAAAAGGAGAGTTTGTTGACCGTAGATATTATTCTAAGATGATTTTAGCCGGGGTTCGGTCAAGGTAGATCCAAAAAAACACAAATTTAAAAAATGTATTTTTTAATAAAGGATTATTTGCCAACGTTTCGGCTTACATTATAAGGCATCTTTTGGGCTCATGAAGATGAGAGAGAACGTCCTGTCCCTAAGTTCACATTTCCATGACAGAAAATGGAAATGTTCCAGTCATGGAAATGTGAACTTAGGGACAGGACGTTCTCTCTCATCTTCATGATAGCACTGAAGATGCCTTACAATGTAAGCCGAAACGTTAGCAGATAATCCTTTATTAAAAAATACATTTTTTAAATTTGTGTTTTTTGGATCTACCTTGACCGAACCCCGACTAAAATCATCTTAGAATAAGTAGCATTATATTCCCTTCTTATTTGATCATTATTAACTATTATTGTATTTTGATTATTCTAATTTATATGTTTCAATTTTTTTTTCCAATAAGACAAGGAAATAATATAATAAATATTTTACTCTGGTAGTTACTTAAATCTATGTATCAGTACTCCTCGTTGTGCCCACAAATTACCTGTAATTACCCCTGCTTAGATCATCAACATATAGAGATTAAAATTAAACTTAAATGAAGGTGTATTAATATTAAAATGGTGGTGTTTGATGATTTGTTGCTTAAGTTTGGTTCCAATGTAATGGTTGGCGATACAATTATAGTTCTGAATTCACCGAAAATGTTCGCGGGGAGAAACGTTTAATTATGTCGGAAGGTAATTCTGTAAGACATAATGCCTTGCTCAGTTATCCAGTAATGTTATTGACTATTAACGACAAAAGAAATTCATACAAATTTTTATTATTAAACTTTTATTATTATAATCATTATTATTTCTGAGGCATGGGGGTGTAGTAGAATATTATTATTGTCTTCAAATTATAATTATTATTTTGGTGAGTTTCAGCGTATGCATGATATGGATACAATATAAATAGTTCACAACTGCTTGATAAGTTACCAGTTAATAAAAGAAGTATTTGTATGTGATCGATCAGCTAATTTTCACAGTGGCAGTATGCATTAATCGGTTGATTTATGACGGTATCTAATGCCTTCCACTTGATATGCCTAAGAGTCTGATCAATAATCCAAAATGTTGGAAGGGTTCTAAAATAAACTACCTCACACTGAAGTCTTCCAGTTAAAGGGGGGTGTTCAAAGTTGCTATCTGACATAGGGAAACACAAACAAACAATTAAAAATAAATCTTAAATAAATTTTTATAAGCATCAGCACTTACTAATGTGAGAATAATTTAAGTAATATTTTTATCATTTTAAAAGTTGGCTCAGGTGATATGTCTGCTATAAATCTTGGAGATAAAGGTGGTAGAATGGGATAAAATAAAAAATGGGTATAAAAATAAGTGAAGAATGAGGAATGTTGGAAATAAGTAACACGGAAATTGATTTTTATGAGATTAGATATTCTCTTTATATATATATAAGAGAGAGAAAGAG
>KZ807373.1:107251-119525 GCA_000696205.2 Oncopeltus fasciatus | reverse complement strand
TTTTTTTTTTTTTTTTTTTTTTTTTTTTTTTTTTTTTTTTTTTTTTTTTTTTTTTTTAACTCAGAATGCCTCAAAAATAAGAAGGCCTAGCAAACACCCAAAATTACATTTTTAAATATATTTCTTAATTAGCTTCTTTTTTTTTTTGTTAATATTATAGAATATAATTGTTATGAAATCACTTTTTACCCCTCTTATGAAATGTATACTTTTTCGTAACGCAAATAATAATTAAAATATTATGAATTTAAATTTTGGTCTTTCTTTAAACCTTTTCTTCTCCCTCGATAATTTTTTCTATTAAAGAACTCATCCAGCGCAAATAGAAACACTAACAATATACAGGTATAATTTTTAACCGTATTTTTAGCTTTTCCAATGTGAGATCATGAAGACGCGTTGAACCTTTTATCGGGAAATCTGCTAAATTTGTGTGGGGACTATTTATCTCTTAAAACTAAATACAAAATTTGAATGTTATTGTGCTATGCGTAATTGCAGTTCAACAAGTGTTTCTTCTATTAAATTTAATTAAAAAATAAGAAAAAAATAGACATTAAAGTGTAGTTGGTGTAGAATCTTTGGGAAAGCGGTGTTACCCAATTCTCTTGAGAGTTAGGATTGCAGGGATAAGCTCATTGGTTAAGAAGGCTCCCCTTGGCAAACACCATAAACCCCCCCGCGCTAAGACTGCCTTAAGAAGGAAGAGGGAGATCCTCTATCTCCGACACTGGTAATGTCCTCGCGAAAGGGGATACCTGCGCTCGATACCTTCCCCCCACCACGGCATATTAAAGGCTCGCCCCCCACCACCTTCAGCCCTGATACTACCACTCCTCAGGCTCTCCCTAGTCTCTGGGGCTGGCTGCTCAAGCCTGCTGACTTTTCAATCTAGAACTATTTTTGAGAAATATTTGAATGAAGATATACCATTATTTTAGTACTTATATTCTTCAAGTAAAGTATTAGAAATATAATCATATAAATTGGGGTAGTCTTATGGGATCTACTCGGGTCTCGCAATCCTGACGCTGCGGGTTCAATTCCCAACCAGTGCATACTTCTATTTATAAATAGAAATGAAAGCTTGTCCTGAGTCATGGGTGTTTAGAATAGGGTGGTAACCTGTAGATAGCCCCTCCCTCAATATCCTAAGAGGTTGAAAGGGAGGCTAACACTATTAAAAAATATTTATATAATATTTATCAGCTGTGATTCTTATTTTCCAGAGTATTCTGTTTTCAAATTGTTGATTTTTTTAAATTATTTTCTGTTAAATAAAGGTTATCTATCCATCTAATATATATTAGTTGAAGTAAACTGACTTGCTGCAATAATTTTACAACCAACCATACCTTACAATGGTTTACAATTTAAAGGATATGAAAAAGATAAAGATATATAAGGGTTACCAAATAACAACTATTTTTTCGCATGTTTCATATATTTTAGTTGTTGAGCGCTTTCGGAATCCTTGAATTCATCTTCGGAGCTCAGTTACCTTTTTATTAGTCTTCCTGTCCCTGGAGCTTTAGGTGCACTGGATGCAATTTAATGTAGTGAGTGATGTAATTAAAAATAGAGCTATTTCAGAAGGAAGCACTGAATGATATATAGCGTAACGAAAGCTCATTTTCTAGTNCTTAATAATAATACATATATATATATACTAGAACAAATGTTTATTCTCAGTTAAATTCGAGTTGATTTCTAGGTCTGGTCTAGACAAATTGTTTTACCTTGTTATGCTTGATTAGTCAGTACATAAATGTATAAATTGATATAAATCAATATTCAATTATTTTTGTCTGAACAAAATAAAAACCATTGCTGCTTAGTCCATTAATTTGGGTTGCATCATGGACTATCCTTTTATTTTCATCCGACCCCATACATTCTTAATCTTGCTGGCTAATCATTTTCTTACAATATGCTGATGCTTAATTCTGAGAGCTAACTCTTGATATGCTCGTACGACTCAGAGGCTGGTTATTAAAGCTATGGGCGGGTGTATGAATTCCTTTATGTTCTCTGTTATTACAAAAACTATCTTTCTCTTACTCATCAGATAAGTTGCAAAAGAAGACTTCCTTCCTACCTAAACCACAGGTTTAAGAATCCTACTGGAAGAATCGGGAGTACCTCGTTCGTTTCATTTTCACTGCAGGATAAATAACAAAGCTCATTTTTTTTTTTTTTTTTTTTTTTGAGGGAGGAGGAGGTTGTAAAATTTTGGAAGACTGCAACTACCAAGGCCCTTGCGTTCGAGTCACCAATAAATCAAATTATTATTTTAAAAAAGTCATGAAAAAATAATTTTTTTTTTTTTAAAGATAAGTATTCTGCACCGCCATGGGATCCTGTATTGGGATTATTTTGTTTGGTTGACCCAAAAGTTGATATGCTCATTTTTGCATTATAATAAAAATCGGCTCTCTGTTACTCTTGAACATATGTTTGATCTTACGTGCTTTTATAGAGAAACTTGGGGAAAGCACTCATATATAAAAGTGCAAAGGGGAGTGGTTGGAAGCCACCCACTGGACTCTTCCTGTGAATGGCGAGAGAGTTGGGGTAGAAAACTCTGCAAGGGTCAGTGGACAGACCTCTATCTCTCCCTCTCACCGCTAAAGGTTAGGACCTCCGTCGCCCACACTCGGCCTCCGGAACCCTTTCAGAATTGTAACATCCAGCCTGAGAATAACTCCTACATTTGCATAATACGGGAAATTCTCTTCTTCGGGGGAATTTCGTCCTGAAATGCATTTCTTCTGAATCACTTTACTTACACTCGGAAGTCCTGAGTTCGGTCTGAGTGGTTTCTTCTGCTTGACTAACGTCCAAAACGCTGATAAAGCAGCAAATTTGTAATTTAATTTAATTATAATTTTTAAAATTAATTTCCATTTTTAAATTTTGGTGATACAACATAGAATTAATTGTACAATTAAGTGCGTTACCAACAGTTCTACCAACAGGTATCTGAAAAATCTTTTGCAAAAAAATTGTATTATAAATTAGTTATTAGGAAAATTTCGTGACAGATAAAGACATTAGAAATTATTTTTAGCTTATGATTATCCGTATAGTCATTATGCTCTTTGTGATTAATAGGCGACAAAGGTCTGTAGCCAAATCTGTTATTTTTTTTTTTTTTTTTTTAACTTAGAAACTGATATTATATTATGAAACAAAGGAAATGAGAAATTGAAAAAAAAAAAAGTAATTAAAATAAATAAAAGCATTCTGGGGAAAACTATTATTAATTCAAAAAGGTTTTGGTTCACAAATTTGAGTTACGGAAATTTAAGAAGTGATTTTCATCATATGTTATTTGATGATTTCATGCTATGAAAATAAAATTTGCATTTTCCGGTTAGATTGAATAATAATAGTTTTTATTTTATAAATATTAATTTAGTGTAGTTTATTATCACAAGAAAAATTTTTTTCCAGGTTCAAGTCCTGGCTGGGACAGATAGATTTTTTATTCTATTCCTTCGCATTAATTGTTTAATAATAGTTTTTATTTCGTTTAATTTTAATTTTTGTTTGCTTTCTCTCTTACGAATGAAACTTGAAGCAAGGACTTACATTCTTTTATTTTTTGCGGAAAATAAAATTAACTGACCCGGAAAATGTCTGAAGTAAGAGGTTTCTATTCCAGACAAGTTGGGCAGGAAATATCTTAAAATTCCAAGGTAGGACTTTCTTTTCTTGCAAGCATTACCAGATCTGGGATGATAAAGGCATTGTCTTTCCGGTTTTATTTGTTTTCTTGACTACCGGTTTCAAGTGTCAGTACACCATCATCAAGTTCATCAACGAGCACTATGGGATACTGAGGGGAGATATCCTCACGGTACTCTTTTAGTACCTGATGATGGTGAACTAAAACCGAAATCGATAGTCGAGAAAATAAATAAAACAGTAATGACAACCTCTTTATCATCCCAAGTGTGATAATGTCTGTAATCCCCAGAGATGAAAAGATAGCAGATCTAATCTTATCTTTTCCATCCCTGTATTGTATTGGAGGATTGAAATGAATACATTCATTTATGATCGTATGTAAGAATATTATGTTCATAAGGTTATCGTGAAACTCTGATACTAACTTTCTACGGTTATATAAAATATTTTCTGAAGCGTTAGATAAAAGGAGGCTCGGAATGAGAAGGCTTAAAGAGCTATAAAATATCGGTATATGTGCGTATAAATTCTTATCGATTGTTTCTACAATGTATTCGTTTATTATATCTTTTGCTGCCTTCTCATACATACAGAAATTGTATCGCACTGTTATTTGTATTTTGTTGTGGTTTGTTTTCAAAGTTAAAATTTTCCCATTTTGTAAAAAAGATACGAAAATACTGTATCTTCCATTCAATAGTTCCTGTTAATTAATTTATTTATATATATCATATATTTTAGTTGTTGAGNATATAGTAACTAATACCGATTTTTATTGTGATTAATTAGAAGCTATGAGAAGTTTTACACACACACACACACACACATAAAAGGTATATAGTTACTGCTTAGTATCTAGTCGTACTCGCTTCGGCGGTACATATAATTAAATAATAAATAACTATAAGAAAATAATTGTCTTCTTATTGTCTTAATTTAAAACTCTATTTAGACTTGGTTATAGATTATTTTTTAAATCCTTTTAGTTAAATTGCTGTTATATAAACAAATGTTCCATGTTCCATTAAATACTCATATTACTATGAAAAAATGACTAATTAAAACTTAGATATCTGAATCCTTAGATTTTAAATAACACTGTAGGAGCTTGAATTTTTTCGTCCTCTGCAGCCTAAATTGGTATATAATATTTAACTTTTAAAAATATTAATATATTTTATTATATTTACTATTTCACTTACATAGGATTCATGCATACGAAGTGAAAGACAATTCTCTACAAAATTAGCGAATAATTGATTTATTTTCCCCATTCTTGTACGCCATTTTGCTGCTATTCTACTCATTTATAATGACCCTGGTAAATGCACAATAAATAAAAAAATTAACCTCAAGATATTTTTCAATAACTACGTTACTAGATTGACACAGGTATTAGCAAATTTCCAGGCGGCAGACTTAGATTTAGTAGTCAGATTTAGTACTTTTATTTTTAACTCAAAATGTTCAGAGTATTGCATGTTCTACTAAATGCATTTACAAAATACTTACATATGTATTTTGTATTTTTTTTTCCTTCACTCATACACATATTAAAATCGAGGGTTCATTACGATTTTTCTGACTGCTTCTATTATGATGTAGAAAAGCTGTACACATAAGGACAAAGGGTGTATCAAACGTGTCCTTTAAGAGTTCCTTTTTTCCCCCTCGAAATAAGGAAGTCCTCATTTGAGGAAGGGGGTGGGGGAGGGAACAAGACAAACCTCGGGGGTTCCTTTGAATCAAAAATCCTTGTTTACCTTAAAAAGTTCTTTGTAATCAGGATTTCTGCTCTTCAGTGCTTCCTTCTTTATTCCCGGAGAAATAGCGCCAGAGTGGCGCAGAAAAATAGTAATAAATTTAATTTAGTTAATTTTTATTGCCGCACTTGGCTAAACATGGAATTTAATATAAATTTACTGGTTCTAATTGCATTCAGATGGTTGCTCTTGCTTTGAAGAAATAAATGTTTCGTTGATTCTTACAGAGTTTATAAGATTATTAATAATAACCTTTATTATTATTAATAAACAGTTTAGTTCTCGAGATGCGGCCATAAACATCCTTCGGAGATCTCTCCAGACATACTATCGCTCTGATGATGACTTACAAGTTGAGTCGAAACGTCGGCAATAATAAAATAATTACCTAATAATATTGGAGTGTTTTATTTTTCTGATCCTGGCCAAAACCCTGACTAATTTCTCCAACATTATTAATAATCACAATTTGAGCAGATTACTTGCAAAGAAACCAAGAAAATCAACAAAGAGAAATAGAAGATCGAATAAGAAATAGAGAAAGACCGAGGAAGAGGAATAGAGTAAGACTTACAAAATAGTTAACGCTTAGTCTCAAAAATTTTTTTATTCCATTTAAAAAAAAATATGAAGATAGGATTATCAGGAATTCGATCTTGGTAGTTGAAGAATTAGAAACTAATTTGTAACAAAAAAAGTTTTTATTTTGACCTAAAATTAAATTTTTTTTGGTTACAAATTAGTTTTAATTCTTCAACTATGAAGACCGAATTCCTGATAATCTGTTTTTCATAAAACTTGACAGTTAACAAATTTAACTTTCAAAAAAATTAAAGATTAATGAATCCCGTCCGGGACCGTTGATGTGGTCGAATAAAAGCTTCACACATCCTAATGTTAATAAAGTCATACACCCTTAATAGTAATGATATTAACAATAGTATATATTAATGTGAATAATAAAAATAATATTATTAATTAAAATAATATTTCCAAAGTCGTGTAAGGTTTAGAGTGACAATTCAATTTTATTTAAGGAATGAGCCAAACTTCCAGAATCGAACACGGAAATTTAAGATTAAAAGTCTTGATAGCTAGGTATGAGGGTTGTATATAGTTTTCATACTACATTATGGCGTTTTTAAAATCTAGCAGCACATCTCATCAAGTTATTGTCTGAGAGTCTTAGTCTTTGTTTATTTATTTTTTTTTTTAGATTATCCATAATTAATTATTTTATTATTTTATGAAACATTAAGTTTCGTTATCATTCGTCCGACATCCTCCAAACTTAGGGCATTTAATTATCTACTAAAACTAACTTTGAAACAGCCATCTTGGAAACTCACCCAAAGGAACCTTAGAAAGCCAGCCACGAGGAGCTGTGTAATGTAAGCAGATTTCCCTTGTTTAATTAAAGATATATGTAAATTAGAGTAACTGAGCGTACAAGTCATATATATATATACTTAAAGTAAACAAAAAACATATATATTTATGTATATATAAAGATAGTATATATAGAAAGTAAAACACTCGCGGCTATGATATATAGCAATCAAGAAGAGTTGGGATAGAAGAAGAACACACAAAAAGAAAAAATCATTAAGAGTAAAATTTAGGGGGATTTCACGACTTAAGGTCAGTGAGGAGTGAAGAAGTCATATATCCCACAGAAGACACTCTCTGTCCCACCAGTTCTTGATTACTATATATATAATTTTTTTAATTATAAAAGACCTATATATTTAGCCATTGCACTGTGGGATGGAAAGTTTTTCAAAAGTCACATTATAGTACCAACGAGAATAGTTTGATTCCTCTGAGGGACACCTGCTACAAATGAAATAACCGAAGAACTGCATGGGGGATCGTAAAAATTTGGGGGGAAGAAAAGTACGAGCAAGTTCCCAAGGCTCTGGGAAGTATTGATTGGACATCAATATCTGAGAAGTTAATTGGAAAGAATCAAGCCGCTCAAGAGAGAACTGAAGGGTGTAAAACTCGGGTCAGTTGTGGGGTGAGTGTAAGAGTTCTTCACTTGATCGATATTGTTTTTTAATATATCGATATTATTATCGACAAAGCTCCATAAAGATTGTTGGTACTAATTACGTAGCAGTGTTAACTAGCCACATTGCTTCATTGGGATGTATTATAAGTCCTTAACACTTAAAGGTTCCAGTTGTAAATTTACCACTTATGAACTATAACTTTAATTGAAATACATGAAAAATCAATAATTTTTTAATAATAAATAGTACTCGCTTCGGCGGTACATATAATTAAATAATAAATAACTATAAGAAAATAATTGTCTTCTTATTGTCTTAATTTAAAACTCTATTTAGACTTGGTTATAGATTATTTTTTAAATCCTTTTAGTTAAATTGCTGTTATATAAACAAATGTTCCATGTTCCATTAAATACTCATATTACTATGAAAAAATGACTAATTAAAACTTATAAATTCAAAATACAATACTATTTCAATCCTAAATAAAAATGCTACAGTGGAAAAATGTAAGAAAATTGAACATTACTTCTTTCATTGACGATTATTCAATTTCCTCTCATTTTATACTCCCCCCCCCTCTCTCTCTCTCTCTCCCTCTCTCTCTCTCTCTCTCTCTCTCTCTCTCTCTCTCTCTNTCCGCTTTTCCAAAAAAAAAAATAAATAAAAAAATAAAATAATACTATGGTCTGTCTGCACATTTGAATAAGAAGGGGCTTATCTAATCCTCGAAGTTAAATTCTTAAATTCTTCCTAAATATGTGTTTGTTTTTTTCTAAAAATTTGATCTTGTCATTAGTTTTTCATAGGATATGTCCAATGAAACAACTGAAGGAATATTTCAATTTGCCTTGTCATCACCGAGAATAGTTTAGTGTACTTTAACGGAAATCTAATATATATAAAACTCGTTTTTTAAATAAAAAAAGAAGAAAAGACGTACTGGTAGACACGTGGCTAGCTGGCAGGTAACTTACTACTATAGATAGGTAACAATTGCAATGGCCTAGACAGAATAGCGAGCATTTTATGTTCAAAAGCACTTAATCTGTTTGAAATTCATGAAAGTTACTGTTGGAAATCCTGGGTTAAGAAACGCTTAATAATAATACTACTAATAATAATGTCAACTAAGAGATTTCATAATATAAATTATTAAAATACAAAATTTCTATAAAGGTTAACTAAATCTTAAAAGCTGGAGGGAGCAAAATGTAATGAGAGTAAAATGAAAAATTAGGGAGGATTCAGTCTGTAGAAATTTGGTGAGTAGGAAAAGAGCACAACTGCTAAGGAACATTCTTAAATAACTACAATCAATGAGCTTTTATCGTAAAAATGTTATAATGTTGTAAAATTAAAATTTTGCCTATGCTCTATGAACTTTTTTGTTATACTAATTATAACGAAGATATTATGATAATAAATTTTGGTTATCCTTTAAACTCCCTTTCCCAATTCGAATTTAAACAAAAACATTTTTTTTAAATAAATAAATGGCCTAATTCTAAGGAATTAGTTAAATTTTGAAGAAGAAGAGAGCCTAACTCCAAGTTACACCCATAAATTTTTACCTTAATATGCGTTATTAAAAAAAAATTATCGAATATAAATGCTAGAAATTAAAATTTCGATCTCCTTCTAAACCCCACCAGCCTCTTTAACTTATGAAATTAAGCTTTTGTGTGTGTGCGCGCGGGTTTGTGTCTGTGTGTGTGCGCGCGCGTTTGTGTCTGTGTGTGTGCGCGCACACGCGCGTGCTCTTCACAGCAAAGTTTTACTTTACTGATTGGTATATTATGGCGAATATCCACTCTTTACACGATATCTCTTTAACAAAATACCGTTTACATAAAATAAGTTTTTTTTTTCTGGTAATAATTTTCTGGTAATAAGAAAGAAAATGTATTAAACAATTGCCACGAAGAATTGTATGACGCGAGTTTCCACATCTCTATTTACATTTTGTTTACTAACCTTCACATGCCATTTGCCTCAGCTACTCGACTTGGAATATCAAGAGCTCATCCCATCTTACCTCATGAGATCATACAATCTCTGTCATCTCTATGCCGACATAACGTAACAAGTAGCGAATCTCCATTCCTTCATTCAAGAAACAAATCTGATTGGTACACCACTTATATAATATATAATATGATATATTTATATTAGAAAACTCTTATTCCTATATTATCTTGTTTTTTAAGTTAACCATTCTTAATCATTTACAATATTCAATTTCGTATATAGCTCATGAGCGTCCCAAGCAGTTAGAATTAGTTCCTCTCCCCCACTGTGCTTACTCTCCGAACTAACTGCTTGTTATATTGTAGAAGATTTCCCGTAAAGAAATCAAGCTACTCACGTTGGTATTATGTAACAATTTCTGTGATACTTAAACTTAGATCTTCACTGATTCTATATTGAAGTAGCAAAAAATAGGTGGGTGTGTGTAAGTGTGAGTTTATATTTCTGAATGCGCTCTAGCGTCCTTATTTATTAAAATAAGAAAATCACAAATGTTAGATATTTAAAAATATTAATTTAGTTGTGGTATTTTATCCCACGTAAATTTTAATCAATTAATGCGAGGGAATAGAATAAAAAAATCTATCTGTCTCAGCCAGGACTCGAACCTGGATCTCCTGCTTTCCGGGTCAGTATGCTACCACTTGCACCACCGGGATCGAATGTTCCTGACTGTACCGTATCACATTTATAATAACTGTTATTTGATAAATTTGAATGAAAAAAAAATAGTTGAGAAAGATATTTAAATATTTTAAAGAATAAAGCAGTAATGGAATACTATACCCCCACTTTTTTTGTGTGTCAGTTCAGAGCCAGCCTGAGTAATCATACCATGTAAGCTCGTTTTCTAATGACCCTTTCTAATGTATCATTAACTCTCACTTATGCCCATGTCAAATGAAACGTTGGCAATCCGTTCGGTTTACGCAGCTGCTGCGTGACGATCATTTCTTCAGTTTTCAATAGCGTAATATCCTGATGGGATATCTGCTAAGACATCAGACAATTAGCTTGTCTGTGTGGCATTGGCCTCGCGAATGTAATAGTAGTTCCAGCATCGTCGTTTCCGCTGATCAAGGTCAACTACCAATCTTCCTTATAAAGAAAACATATGGAAATTGTATTAAATTGGCTACCGCATTATAACATTTCGTTCCTCAGTGACATGACGGGATTCATGGCCACCAGAAAGGATGACGGATACGCAACAATGCATTCAGGCAGAAACTGGTCATGTTGGAGGTGACTAGACCCCTGTGCTGAGATTTCATCTGACAGCTGACCTATAAATCATTCCTTTCTTCTTCTGTACTTCCTCTTCGACTTTATTTCTCTTTTAATTTCTACAGGGCATTGATTCTTATAAGGAGTCATATATTTAGATTAGCATTTTCATATTAGTTCTGTATCTATTTTTAAAAAAGAGAAAGAATATAAATCTTTGCGTAGGAGATGTGCAAGGTGTGCATACTCTCGACTTCTCTTGGTAACTAATACAATTAATTGCCAAGATATTTATAATTCCTTATATGTATACCTACACATTAGTTAATAATTAAAAATGGACCGATAAAATTAAGTATATAGATGACTGACCACATAAGTTTATTATGACGAAAAGGACAACAAAGAGATATGGTTATGGTTTCAATACTACAACCGAAAGGTGGAGAAAGTGGTACTTAATCTGTCTAGAAGTATTAAGCCAAATCCAAGCTGTGACGAAAGGAAAGCGATTCGGCCGTTCGAATAGATTTGTTGCTCTGTGAACATGGCCGAAACGTTTCTAAGTCTAAAGACGAATGGAATGGAGACGAATCCTGCCGGAACAAAATGGATAGGGGCAAGAATACACGGACGAAATAGGCTGGAGTTACCTCCTGCGGACGTGGCGAAGGAATCCAGTGCGTCTCTCTCATTACTCGGATGTACAGTGTCCTGCTTGCTCCGACAAATTGGCATGATTGGTTTATGGAAATTGGAAATGGATTAGAGGGAAGATGAAAAATAAAAACTTTTAATTCTATATTTTAAAGGAATGGAAAAAAAAAATCAATGATGGGGAAATTGATTGGGACCTCAAAGTCAGTCTTGCATACATTAGCAGGCCCTGTATTTATTTGTCCCATTTGAATATCTGGTGCATCTAAACTGTCTGATGACTTGGTCAGAACCGACTTTCGGCAGCAGCAGTCAGGATGAAATCCTCATCGCTCGTGATGTACAGGGGCTGTAGAGGTACTCGAGCACAGAACATTCCTTGAAAACTGGGAATCTCTCTCGACACAAACACTATGACAGACCTGTGCGGACGTAGTGAGTTTAGTTACGAGGTTTATTAAAGTTCATACCTGACGGATTATGAAATTATATTACTTGTGTGTATTTATGTACGTGTATATAATAATAATAGTAATAATATAATAAGATATATATAAGAACAAATGTGAGAAATAGAGTAGTGACTGGCAAAAAGAAAAAAATACATTGAGTATAAATTTACCTCTCGCTCTTCGTCTGTGAGGAGTGAAGAGAGACTGGTACTGCGGAAAGGACTCAAAGGAAAAGACGATTGGGATTCCCCTAATCTTCCTATTGTGCGGAATTGATGCCTGCTCTTGTTGTGGCTTTGAGACTGTAGATATAGGATCTGTCTGCAGCTCTTCACTCCTCACTGACGAAGAGCGGGAGGTCTCCCCATAAATTTAACGGTAATTTCTTTTTTTGTGTTCACTACTCCCTTTCTCGCACCTGTTCTTATTTTATATA
>KZ807373.1:93839-106667 GCA_000696205.2 Oncopeltus fasciatus | reverse complement strand
TTAAACAATTAATGAGAGGGAATAGAATAAAAAATCTAACTGTCCCAGCCAGGAATCGAACCTGGATCTCCTGCTATCCGGGCCGGTACACTTGCCAATTGTGCTACCAGGACGCGCCAGGTATCTCATTCAATTCCCTCTACATTGGCGAGAGCCTAACCTACGAGAAAGACAAGAACTTCGTCTTACACTCGAAGGCTGGGACAGTTAGATTTTTTATTCTAGAGATAACTGGCGCGTCCTGGTAGCACAACTGGTAAGTTCACTGGCCCGGATAGCAGGAGATCCAGGTTCGATTTCTGGCTGGGACAGATAGATTTTTTATTCTATTCCCTCTCATTAATTGTTTAAAATTTACGTGGGATAAAAAACCACAACCAAATAAAATAACTATCTTTTAAATGTTTTATACAATTGATTATTGTATTTCCAGTTATAATAATAGCGAAATAAATGCTAGTATGAAAGGGATGGCTAAACTACCCTCTTCACGCCATTAATATAATAAGGAATTACTGTAGCAGTTCTTGTAAGGGATGTAAGACAAAATTTATTTTATTAATATCCATCTTTAATGAAACATGGTAAATCTGCTTAGATTACGAAGCTCCTGCGTGACTAACTTTTTCAAAGAATCATGGTGCTCTTCATAGTCTCCATTTGTTGGCCCGTGTACTCCATTATTTTACCATTCAACTTGTATTAATTCCCACCAATCAAATATTGGGTGAATGGAGCAGTAATCGAACGCTGACAAACCTGTCGAGATGGCTGCGAATCTCATCTCCTCCCGCTCGAATGAATAATCGATTCTTCTATCATCCGGGGCATATAATGAGCTGTGCTGGAGTATTATTATTTTGTATTCTTGACATTTTCGGCATTGCTCAATTTGTAACCTTAGTTAAGGGTAACAAAACCCCTTTCAATTATCATAATAAATACTCTCCGAGCTTATATTTATTAATTGTAAAGAACCCAAATGGCGAAAGGCATTTTAGTATTTAACGAAACTTCGAGTTTGAGCTTAGGAGTTATGATTAGTATGCAAAACTTTTCTGAAATGTTTACAAATTCAGCAGACTCCCTATGCTCATTTCGTATTCATCACTACGAGTAAAAGCAACTTTAAGTTGAACTTATTTGTATTTTTAATTTCTCCTGTGCTTTTAGCCAGCCCTATTGTTGAAGTCTCATCCCTATTGGAATAATATTTTCGTTCACCAAAAACATTTCAATGAAAGAAGCGATAAATATAGTTTATTCACATATTTATGTATATGGAGTTGGAAAGTTTAATAGCAAATATTCATTATCTTCAATGATGAGTAATTCGCTTAGTTAAACAGCTCTTGCTTAGCGGACTTTCTTGAGTTATTATTTATAACGTTTTCCAATGTTTTTTAATGTCCTTTAATGTCATCAATTATAAGGGCGTTAAATGAACTTTTTACTAGGTGTCTCAGTCAAGTTAAAAAAAATTAATGGAAAAAATTCATATATATATANTTTTTAAAAAAGAAGCATTTTAAGATATATATATATATGCGTATATGTGTGAGTGTGTGTGTGTGCATGTATCTGATCATACGCTAGTGGTTAAAATTTTAATACACAGAAATCAAATCATTTTTGAATTTTGGTTTCTTTTTTTTCGTTAATAATTGAAAGCGGTGAAGCGATATGACACTTGAGAAAAATAGCTAATTGTCAATTTATTCGTTATTATCGTAGACCAAAAATAGAAAATTACTAATAGACTTAATATTCGATATAAACAATATCTGGAACAGATACAGTATTGATAAATTATTGAAGTGCGGAACGGGAAATGTTTCATTCCAGGGGGGTGAGGAGAGAGGATGTTAGGCTGCAGGGTGGGGGAAATAATACATACTTGAAGAGAAATATTGCCGTAAGAGGTTTATCTGCAATGAAAGGGAAGCGGAAGTGTCCATAAATCCTAGCGTACATAATACAAACCCAGAGGGAATTATATTTATTGGGGGAGTGATCGGAAAAATTATAAATAAAGGAGCTGATATCAGAGTAGGGGGACGTTAGGTAAAATAATATTGATTGTAGGTTCTTTGACCGTCGATGCTCCAAAATAATTGGGTAATCATTTGTTTTTATTTTGCCGTTTCAACTTAACTTGTAAGTCATCATTAGGGCGATAGCGACGTCTGGAGAGATCTCCGTGGGAGATTTATTGTCACATCTCAGAGTGCGGAACTAAACTGAGTTCTAAACGCCATAAACCTCCCTGGGAGATTTGTGCCAGACATCATTATCAACCAGATGAAAAATTGTCCCAGTTTATTTCGATTAAAACTCAATTAATCATTGCTGAATCAAGTTCTAGGGTGAAATGCACCCTTCCTGCCGTCCCTCAGATGCTCATTGTTACCCCCTCAGTTCTACTCTCAAGCACGTACTTGTAATGGTGTAGGGTTACATGGCTCCTTATCTCTCACGTTCACTGCTCAAGCTACTATTGATTAATATAAAATGAAGCTGGATAGTAGTAATTCTAAAGAAGCCCCTTTCCAGGGGAAAATTAGAATTAATGTTTTGGATGTAAGAACCAAGCACCCATAAAGAAATCTCCCCAAAGTTACTTTTATATTTATTGATTGAGTGATCAAAAAATTAAAAATAAAGTAGCTGATATCAGAGTAGGATCCGTCTTAATTTTCGAGGGATTTCCTTGCTCTGTTTAATGCGTTGGATTTAAGCTTTCTGCAAGGTAAGCGGAAGAAACTTCCAAGCGAACTTCCAAGTCCATCCCGGAGTAAATATGGGACTTGATTTGGTAATGGGCTAAGGTAGCTAAGGTGATAGCTAAGGATAGCAAACGTGATCATAAAACTGTACATAAATAGGACTAAATGCCTAACTAGACATGCTGCATTGTAGAGTGAGGAGAAACTCGCTAAGACTGGGGCTTAAGACCTACTGGAAGAGAAAGGGAATTCTCACATCTCTCAGTAATATTATTAAATATCTATCTTATTGTGGTTTTTTTTTCGTAAAATCGTTTGCATAACGTAAAAAATGTTTTATGATTATATTATAATTAATGTTGTTTGTATAATTAATTATAATAGTTTTATTTTATAGAATAAAACTAGATTTGGTCTTCCTCTATCTTTATAAGTAGAGATTATATGCAATATTTGATTTCAGTTAGACAAATAATCTAAGTTTACAAGTTCCAAGTTTATTCTGTATTAAGTGTTATTGTTATATCAAATTTAGGGGATTTATTAGGAATCCTACAGCCACACAAATAATCATCTAATGTACGATTATAAGACTATAAGATGATAACTAGGTTTGACTAATGAACACAAATACATTTTATATTTCTCTCGCATCCCATGAATTTGTCAGAATTTCATCCGGGCAGCCTAGCAGAGTCTGTTATAGTTATTTTTGCATACTGCAGTTGTTTTTACTCCCAAATGGTGATTGTATTGATATACACTGCCGAGTTATTAATGAACGGTAACTCACTTCGAAGCCTCGCAATTTCCGATCTCGCTTCATCAATAACTATCTCTTTGGTGCTTGTTGTAAATTAAATTTCTAGAGGTTTTTTTTTTTTTAAATTCTAATTGCTATATTTAAGTTTAGTTAAACTTATAAGTTAAAGTTTAATGACAAAACTAAGCTTATTATGTGTCTGTGTTTATACACAAAAGTCAAACAGACTTTCATTAGGAAAGTCAAGCTGTGTATCATGGTACAACTTTAAAATGTTTTTACATATTTATACCGATCCTAGGTAGGAGAAGCAAGAATGTAGTACATATGTGTGTGTGTGTGAGAGTGTATATATATATTTTTTGATAAATGTTATTTACTGTTTCCTTAAGATCCGTTCATCAGATCCATCAATAAACACTCTTACTGGAAAATGTTTGGTATTCTATACTGTTAACTTTAAGCAAAAGTATTCAAATAAATTTTTCATTTTTCAAAGTCAGAATCACATTTCAATTTGTCTTTAGAAAAATAATATATTAACCCTAACAAAAACAAACATTTTTTAATATTTAAGGCTACAAATTAATGTATATTTATCAGTTTATATTTTTCAATTTTGTACGTTTATGGATATTTTATGTATTTTGAAATACTTATGTCATGAACATTTCAAACCTCTCTTCTAAATGACTTCTACTAAATTATTTCAGTATAACAATCATTTTGGTGTTGGTGTGAAAATGAATCCTAATGTTGAAAGTGGTTAACTATTTTACATGGAGTATTATTTATTTTCACACATCAGAACTGCATGACTGATAAATATGCATTGGGTTTAATTTTATTGAGGGAAGTGAATCCTTATTTTTTCTTCTTTTGAGCGGAAGGTTTCTTGTAGGAGGGGCGGAATACATCCCCTTTACAGGGGGGCAAGTAGATTTGGAAGGGATGTGGGTCTCGCCCCGGAGTGAACCCAGGTTATGTTGCGCAGATCAGCCGGGGAGGCCGAGGACGCGGTGGTGGTAGAAGAGGAGATGGGAGAGGTGAAGGTGGCCACCGTCGAGGTGGACAACATGGCCACCCTGCCCGTCGGCCGTCCGCACTCCTCCGACCTGACGCCGGAGAAGAACAACTTCACCAACAAGGAGATGGAGCTGAAGAAGAAGCCGAGGGAACAGCACAAGGAACAGCAGACCGAGACTAAGAGGTACTAAACGTGAGACTAGGCTGTTTAGTGCCGAGAGAGGCTGATTAGTGCTGTTTAGTAGCTACCCCAATCCTCTCCTCTTTCTACAGACGGACACTTCACATTATGACCATGGCGGTCAGTGACAGTCTACACTCTCATCGATATCGCATAATTTCACTCTTCGAATGGTCAATACAACCACTCGATCAATCAGAATTACATTCACAATGTGTCTTACAAGAATTCCATTCAAAAGAGCTTTTAAATTAAGTTTATTTTTCTCTATCATCAATCATGGGGTTGAAATACATGGAAATTCAAATTTTAATGATACTCTTTATTGTCAGTATATTTAAATATTACGACAAATAAATACACAAAATAAAAGTGAAATATACAAATAATATGACTATAATGCTGACTTATATTTATAGTTATGATAGTATTAAACAACAACATATATACAATTTAACGCTACTAGTATAGGAAGTCTACTAGGAAGTTAAGAATATGCGTTGAACTCCAAACTTTGTGTATGGATGCAGCTAGTTGACTGTGCGAAGATTCTGCATAAGATTTTGTTGGGGTTTGGTCTTCTAAATCTGAAGACCAACCTTCGACAAAATCTCTATGTAATAGTATAAAAATATAATAAAGACAATATAAATATTCTTACTTTCCACATATGACCTTTTAGGTNTAAATATATATAGATATATATATACACACGTTTGCGCATGTATATGTATCTATAATGTTCGTAATTTTAAGAATAACTAAACTAAAATCGGTTTTTAAATTTTGAAATATTTAAACTTCTTTACACAAACGCCTGGTTCATTTTGTTAAAGGCTGAAATCAATTCAGGAGAGGGGGATTCAGAAGAAGACCAACATTTTAAATCTTAAAATTTTTTAATCTATTTATCTTTGAAATCTTGTTGTTATCAGAAGAAACAATGACATTAGTTATTATTTGAAGAAAACATTTAGAACAAAATATGCTTCAGTGTAAATTATCTACAATTTATATTCTAAGTAAAAAAAAATTTTAAAAATTAAAAACAGTCTAAAGGACTTCTCTATAGGAAATACATGTTAAGGATGTATTTATTCTTGACACATAGTACACAAGAGAAGATCATCACACTATTCTGGCCGCCGATTTTTTCAATTGAATGAAGAACGGTACCCAATTAGGGGTTGGGTGTTCCCTTGGAGTACACCATATATCGTTTGCTCAATACCAACAGAAGCACGGAGAGAAAAAAAAAAAACCTACTGTGCACTGTACTGCATTGAACCCGGTACCATGGCTCTAGAATCCAGTACCCTGATCGTCAGATCACCACATCCCTATTTATATTCTATAAATATCTTTTTAAAAAAGAAGCATTTTAAGAAAGATATTTAACAATGTAAGTTCGAGTGCTGGGCTTTTCATTTTATAATGTGAAAATCATATTATACATTTATGCTTTTTTTTTTTTTTGTTAAGTATTAAATTAATTAATTTTTTGTTGAAATCAGATGAAAATGAGATGGGGAGGGGGTTAAAGAAAGCCCAAAATTTATTAGATTTATTTTGAAAACTTTCTAGTTTTCTAAGATTTATGTTTATAACTTATTAAGGGTTATACTCGTCCTTCCCTGCACTGGTAGAGCCAGGTTTAGGAGAGTATACCACTCTCAGTGCTCATTCCTCCTTACAAGGTATAATTCGTCATTCACTCTTATCCATGTTCATCTTGGACCACGGAACGTGGGAAATCCGCTCGTTGTACCCAGTTCCTGCGCGACGGATACTGTACCTGAGCTGCGGTATGCAGTAATGAGGGACTGCAGAAAAACTAAAGCAGATCCAAGATGGACTTTCTCCCTCTCGGAGGCCTCGGGCAAATGAAGTTGTGATTGCTTTCCGCTTCGGGGGCCCAGAACTTCCGCAGCCACGTGGGATCAGAAGGTCGGGCCTGGAAAGCAAGGAATCACAATTATCAAACACATCTAAGTGCTGAAGAGAAACCCCTCTCGCGGTAATTCGCCTAGCTCCCTGGACTATGCACACTTTCCACCCCTATACTCATAACACCTGATTCAAGCCTTGCAAGGATAGTTTAACCATAATTTATAAATTTAAAAATGTATAAACATTGAAAAAAACAAAACAAATAAACTGGAAAGTTCGCCAATCAACTCCACCTTAAGTTCTGTTTAAACAGATTTTTAATATGAAATTTTTACATTACTTTGCTAATCTGAGAAGTACCACCCTTAAATTAAATTTAAATTCGGTAAGTGTAATAATATTGGTTGGAGGTTGGTTGGAAGTGGAAAATTTTGCTGGAGAAATCATTCAGGGTATCGGCCAGGATCAGAAAAATAAAATTCTCCAAAACAATTGGGTAATTTTTATATTTTGTTTTTGCCGTTTCAACTTAACTTGTAAGTCATCATTAGGGCGATAGCGACGTCTGGAGAGAACTCCGTGGGAGTTCTAAACGCCATAAACCTCCCTCGGAGATCTGTCCAGACATCATTATCACCCTGATGAAAAATTGTCCCAGTTTAACAGTTCTGACAGTGTTTATTTCTACGCAAGTAGTTTTGGTACGATTTCGATTAAAACTCGATTAATTATTGCTGAATCAAGTTCTAGGGTGAAATACACCCTTCCTGCCGTCCCTCAGATGCTCATTGACACCCCCTCAGTTCTACTCTCAAGCACGTACTTGTAATGGTTTAGGGTTACATGGTTCCTTATATCTCATGTTCACTACTCTGAAATATAAATCTTTTGCAACAAACTAAGAAAATTTTATCTTTTTAAATAATTAATTTTTTAGTCAATTTAATTGTTTAATAATTTATTTATTTTTGCTGAAGTAATTCAAATAATAATTGGAAATAATGCGAAACGTCCTGTTTTTAGTCATGGAAATGTGAACTTAGGGACAAGACGTCCTCCCTCGTCTTCATTATTGGCAGCCCTGAAGATGGCCTACAATGTAACCCGAAACGTTGGCCGATAATCTTTTTTTTTTAAAATACACTTTTTTTTTTAATTTGTATTTTTTTTTGGAACTACCGTGACCTAACCCCAACTAAAATCATCTAATAATAATATCTACGTTAAAAAAAACTCTCCTTATAAAGAAATTTTTATGTGAACTTATTTTTGCTAGGCCGAACGGGAAAAGGAATTTAGAAAAAATGTTTATTAATTTAAAAATATACCCAGAAAAGTGTAGTTGATAGGGAGGGGCGTATAGCTGAAGATCAAAATTTGCGAAACGCTTTTTAAGAAATAAATTTAGGATTGTAACTACAATAATAATACTATTACAGATATGAAATTTTTTTAAGAATTTTCGTCTTGATATCACCGTGATCAGTTTCATTTCCTTGAGGGAAGTCTTATTAGCCAGCCATCCTTGTGCTCTAACATGCACTGACTATCCGTCTGAGCGACGTAACCCCGCGAGCGAGAAGA
The DNA here is from genome assembly GCA_000696205.2 of Oncopeltus fasciatus. Taxonomy (NCBI): domain Eukaryota; kingdom Metazoa; phylum Arthropoda; class Insecta; order Hemiptera; family Lygaeidae; genus Oncopeltus; species Oncopeltus fasciatus. The sequence continues at coordinate 98,497 of KZ807373.1, read as the reverse complement.
CGCCATTCAGCCGATCACAAGAGCTACGAAAGGTTGTGCTTCAGCCACGCACGGGTAATCCTTGGAGGGCCGGGAGTCACAGCGGACAGGATGGATACAGGAATTGAGGTAACGTCGCCCGTAACTCTTACCAGGACTCTAGAGAAAGAGTCTTCCAGCCACCTGCTGCATCATTCGATTTGAGGGGATGGGAGAGATTTGAGTCCCAGCCTCGGGTTTCGTGTACCTTTCTCTCTCCGTGCATCAACAGCAAAGAGAAAGGGATTCCTCCCTCGCAATTTCTCGTAAGGAAGAATTTTGTTTGAGCACAACACGGTTTTTCTCGAATGAATCTGACCCTCAAATTTCACCTAAAGCTTAGTTTAAAACGAACATCAGTAATTAATAATGTTAGTTTGTAAAATAATTAGAGAAATTTGTCAGGGTTTCAAAAATGAATACAATTTTTCATATACGTAAAGTCAACTTTTTAGTTTATTCTGTAGGTCTTTTTTAGTCATATAACATACCATATCTCTGTCTGTTTATTCTTATCTATAATTCTATAAGTGTAGTAGTGTTTATTATAAGTTGAAACATTGGCAATAGTAAAAAAATTACCCAACAATTTTAAAGTATTTTTTTCTGATCCTGGCCGAAACCCTGACTAATTTCCCCTGCATAATTCTCGACAGCCAACCAAACCTCCAAAAATAAGGAAACGAAGAAAAAATTTAAAAAATATTAATTAATGGCTAACTATTAGATTAATAAAAAGAAAATTTTCAGTTTCAAATAAAAAATTTTAGTATCCAATAATAATAATTTTAGTTGATCTGTCGATACGCAGACAGGTTCAAAATGGCTGAATAAATAAGTTGATCTATTAATCACTATTATCTACACTTTCGCTCAGAGCCTCACAAAAAACTTTTTTCGCCCGAGTAAACGATAAAAATAACTTCTTATATGATCCAGTAGTTAGTCATAAAATAATATTTCTTTTCCATATATTATATTTTAGTTCAAATTAAATTACAAACCAAAATTGTTAGTTCCTTATTATTGTCTTAAACTTTTAATTTGGGTAAAATTGGACGGATTTAACTTCCTAAAAAGTCCATCGCACAGGAACAGGAGATTTGCTAGTAATCTAAGCAGACTTCGCATATCTATTAGAATTAAAAGTAAGTGGCGAAAGTTAACTCAGACGTTAGAAAGGACAATGAGAGTAAATGCTTACCATTTACTATGCTTGCCATCTTGACTGGCCAGGAATGAAGAGCGGAAGAAGCGTAGTTACATTCCTAAATATCTTCCTTAAAAATCATCAGAAATTACACTTTACAACTATTACTTTCTATCAACTTTTTCATGACTTATAGCAACGCATATGTGATAATAAATTTGGGTTATCGTCTAAAACCCCAATCCACCTCGACAGATATCGAAATCATCTAGGGATTGCAAAAAGAAACTTAAATACCGAATTTGATTTTATGTTATTGCTAAAATTGCTGATGCATCAACACGTAAAGACAATTTTTTTAAGCTTTCCTTATGTAGATTCTGTTGAGGTTTATATAAAATCACGTCACGTCTTGTGATGTGAATAATGTGAATCGCTTGATTTATTGCTGACCTGACGAGAGATTATATTTTGTGTGCCGAAGAGAAATCAAACTAACACTCGAGGAACATCAAATAGGACCCAGAGAGCGGCATTCTTCACAACTGTTACCCGCAGCTGGTAACGGCTACTTTCACAGCGACTACGGTGAAAACCACTGTCTTTGGTCTTCATCTTCACCTTTGTGGTGACGCACAGTTTTTACCTCTCATCATACTAATAGCCCCCTGTGGAGAGGCGAATCTCCCAAGTCTCTTTCTTCTTCTTGAGTGTGCCGTACTTCTCGGCCTTTGTAATCTCTAGCAATAACGGCATTGTAAATAACGTGCTTTAATAAAAAATGTAACAACTCTGTAAATAATTAATATAAATTTATTCTTGTTTCGGTAAAATGCCCGAGGACTCCAATAACACTGAACAACAAAGTTTTTGTTTCGGGGTTGAAATTAGCTGATTTTAATGTATTTCCACGTGTTAAAACCGAAAATGACCATAAAAATTATATATTAGCTCTTGTTTTCAAGATATAGTATCATTCTATTATATATATATTGAGTTTTCAACAAATGAAATATTTCATCACCAACAGTTGGTACACATGTTTGTTTACATAACACCCCTCTCATCAGCTGTTCATAAGTAGTAAAAATAACCTTTGCGAGTTTGTCAATTGTACGCACGTGGTTGCTATTGAAATTATCGTGTGAAGTTGATTTTTAAATTAATTTAAGTGCTGATCTGAAATGCCTCGAAAGTGTGTGAATTCTGTCGATAGCTTTTGCTATATATGTGGTGAAATAACATTTAAGGCTCAGAAACGTAAAATGTCACCTATCATTAAGACTGCCTATGAACATTATTTTGGTGTAAAAGTTGGGGACCAAGATAAATCATGGGCTCCTCATATATGTTGTAATTCTTGTTCCGTCATATTGCGAGAGTGGCTGAAAAATAACAAGCGGGCAATGGCTTTTGCAGTACCTATGGTTTGGCGTGAGCCTACCAATCATACAGACGACTGTTATTTCTGCTTAACTCCTCCCATTAAGCAAGGTTTATCTATGAAGAAAAGAGGAACGGTGAAATACCCTAATCTCCCATCTGCTCTTCGGCCTGTACCACACTCAGACAATTTGCCAGTCCCTTCTCCACCCCAAAACTATGAAATTTTAGAGGAAAATGATGAAGTCTGTTTACAAGAAGCAACCCATCCTTCTACATCCTATGACCCTGATTTTGATGTAAGCGATAGGTCTAGTGATCCGCACAGAATTAGTCAAGCAGAGTTGAGTGACCTTATAAGAGATCTTGGCTTGTCTAAGGAAAAGGCTGAGCTGTTAGGGTCAAGACTACAACAGTGGAATCTTCTAAAACATGATGTGAAAATATCTCAGTACAGACAGCTCAGTACAGGATGCTCCAGAAGGGTTTTATAAAAGACAAGCTAAACGACAGCGATCTTACAATACATCGGATTGACTTAATTGAAATTTGGTGGTGCAAACCTCTTTTATTTGTCAAAACACTAAGAATAATGTTTTTTTTTTTATCAATTTTGTACTTAAAATATTCTAAAAGAAACATAACAATATTGTTTTTTCTACTTTCACTTTTCACGTATAGTATAACTACTCTTTAAGATTAAGTGCTGTATATCTCAAAAACCAGAGCTAATAAAAAATTTTCAATGTTATTTTCGTTTTTATCACCCCAAAATTAGTAGAAATAGACTAATTTAGTGTAGGAAACATTCAAAAAATATTTTTTTGTTGTGCAGTGTAATAATAAAAAAAAATATTCATATCAAAAACAGAATTAGGCTATTGCCAGTGGACTATAAAGTGGCTTAATTCGCTGAAATGTTTGAAAAATTAAAAGGGATAAGATACAGTGAATTTTAATGTTTCTAGTGATATTAGACTTAGCTAATAATTCTTCTAAAATTAAAAAGTCAGTTACACACAAACTGCGTAAAATAGCGAATTCCTCCATATTGCAAGATAATACATAGTATTATATAAACATCCCAAAATCATGTAACCCCTGTTCTCGTTGGTTCGATTTTACTTAAAGACGAGCTCAGCCTTTCTTTTAGCAGATTCTCAAAATCAAGCTATTAGCGATGTGAATTTTAAAAAATTTCAACGGATTTTTACCCATTTTAAATTGGCAATTTTCTAAATATTAAAACCTAATTCGGTATTTTGTATTCATTTTGCCACCATTGTTTATTATGAGTTCAATAATAACAAAAAGTGGCCAAGGAAGGGGGGTGGAAGGTTTAGATGAAGACTAAAATTTAAAATCTTAATATCCTCATTATGAGCAATACATTGAACAAAATAGCTGTATTAAAAATATTTAAATAGGTTTAATTTTATAATATTTTTTTTCGAGTGTTGATTACATAGAAGTTATTTTTAAAACATAGAAACCCTGTTCGTAAATTAGGCTTTTCATTGTAAACTCGTAAGGAAATTCATTTTTCTGATAAGGGAAGGGGGTTATTCGTACCAATGCTTTTAATCGTAATATCTTCCTTGTTTTTTGAGTTACGAAAAATTTTATAAAATAGGATTAGACTAAAATGTAATTTCCAAAAGTTTTTGTTCTATCACATTTTTACGATAAACGCTAACTAAACTGAGTAAGTAATTTACGAATGCAAGCGCTTACTATACACATTTTATTATTTATTTCAATCCATTAATCAGACCCATCTGGACATATGGTATTGAGCTGTGGGGCACAGCGAAGCCATCAAACATTAGATGCATCCAGGGGTTCCAGTCCAAAGTCCTTCGCACAATCCTCAACACTCCTCCCTACGTATCCAATAAAACCATCCATTCTGACCTGCAAGTACCTTTTGTTTCCGAGCTCATCCCCTCCAGATTTGATAAGTTCCACACAAATATCCAAGGCCATCCAAATCCTCTAGTCCTCTCCTTGGCATCCCACGTCCATCCCGACAACTCTCCCCGACGCCTCAAGAGGAGGTGGCCAAGGGACCTCCTACTCCAGTCAGTTTAGTATAATACCTAGGGAG
>KZ807373.1:20913-55993 GCA_000696205.2 Oncopeltus fasciatus | reverse complement strand
TATAATGATTAATTTATTATATAATACAAATTATTACTTTAATTTAAAAAATACAAGAATTATATAGAATTGTATTTTTAAGAACATTGAGGATAAAATGTTATTTATAAAGTGAAACAAAAAAATATTTAATTTTCTGCATTCATTTCATTCATTCTCTATTTTTTTTTTCAAAAAAAGAAAATTGCCAGTTAAGTGTCATGGCTCTTACTACATTGAGAAAGTCAATTTAGTCAATTTTAAAATCATTACTTTGTTTTCAAAAAATTACTTATTTTTTATTTATATTTTTAAAAAATGTCATCTTGGAGGAACTGTGTAACGAACAAAATTACTCAGTATTGTGGATAAAAAATATTTGTATTTAAACTTTCTTTGTCAGGTGAACCACAATCATTATGTTTTGCTTTTTTAACAATGAATATTTTTTAGGTAATATAATGTAATGGTATTCATTAAAAGAAATTTCAACTGATAAACTGTAAAAATCTTTTGAACCAAATTTTGGTTAAATTAAATGTGTCTACTGCATTTAATGCTTCAGATAAACCCAATCTAATCTCATCCAATCTAATTCACTTGTTTACTGGTAGTAATATTTAACAATTATAATAATAGTAGTATAATAACAATTTTTGTTCTATATTATACATTTTTATTTTTTTACACATTGTCTATTTGAAAACAGGCAGACCACTTTCTTCTTGGCAGTTTGAATTCCTGTTAGTCATCAACCTACTGTCTCCACAATATCTGTGTCTTACTACTCGCCTAATTTTTTTGTTATGAATTTCCATGAAGATATATTTCAACAGTTAGTAATTACATCGAAAAGCTGTCCGATTAATTATAACTTTTCGGCATAGCCAATAACTACTTCCTTTTTTCATTAACACTAGCAGAATATGGTTAAATCCCTTTTGATAGTTGTGGTGGTGCATTGAGACACAAAGGAGCATTCTCTTTGACATAAATTATTCCCCCATAGGTATTATACAAAATTTACATTTTAGTATTGAAGACACCTCAAAATGTTCCTATTCAATGAAAACTTGGTATTGATATTAAACTATATTTTCTGTATCATTATGATTTATGCAGAAAAATAAAAAAACATTTTAATAAAACAAATATAATCCCTAGGGTGTTATGTAGATGTATGTGTAATAATTTAAACTACTATACTCATTAAAACTATCACTTTAACATATTATTATTTAAAATTTGTATTAAAAAAGGGAAAATACATTTGTAATGCAATAAAAAATTGCATCAATTACTTATTAAATATTAATAATAATGTATGAACTAATGATAGTTCACGAATGTGCACTTTTCTGAATTATTTTACTTATTGTGGAATAATTTTCTTGTCTATTTTACTTTCCAAAATATAGTTAAGGGTTTTATATAATTTTCTGAATTATTTAAAACCTTTTTATTATATTTGTGAACAAGAAAATTATAGAAAAAACAATGATTTTTCCTTAGGGGACCTTGAAGAAAAGTAAATCTGGATGTGAAAGTCAATCTCAAGAGAAACTTACTCAGGAAGGAGATTTGGAAACGGGGATCTGTCAAGTTTCTCCACCTGGTAGAAAGAGAAAAACATCTCAAAATACTTGCAGTCATGGCAGTTTCTTTCTGAGAGTTGGAGCTATTGGTAAATTATATAAAATATATATTTAGTTATTTATAATTACTATCTGCAAAAAAGCTTTAAAGTTATTAAATTTAAATAATTTTTTATCCAATCATTATTGAAAGAAATGGTTCCCTTTGTCATTTATAGACATGTTAATAATAATAGTAATATAATTATATCCACAAGAAATGTGGATAGGAGTTCTGTGGTTCTTTTTAGTCTCTCCATTTGAGTGACTAAAAGTCAGATTGACTATCTAATTTTAACATTTCACATAGGCGCCTAACTTAAGGCTGCTCATCTTATTTCATTAAAGAGCTAATGCTAGTATCTGGTATTTTTTTAACTTCAAAATTACTTTCCTACTATTTTTGATTTGTTGCAGCAATAAATTCTCTTACATTTTTACAAGTACTTCAAGTATCTAGCTCCTTATGTAGATGGTTTTTTATTTTTTTCAATATTTTATTTGATTATTCCCATGACGTGGATTATGGCTTTTCTAGCCATATCCGTATATCTACGGTTTATTGAATCTGACTTATCTAGGAGATTGGGTATATTAACTTGCCCAAACTAGATCATTCAGACAAAATACAATTCTACCACTCTTATTCATAATAGTATTTATAGTCAAGATTTTAATATGTTTCCTTATTGTTGTTTTTTTTTAGCTTTTGGACTTGCTACTATGATATATAACGGCTTGGAATTTGGTGCATTCTTTGAAATACCATTTACTTCACCCTGCTATCAAATTCTTAGAGGAGTGAATCCAGTTCTTCAGATGATATTTACTTTTATGCAAATGTATTTCATCTTCATGAATTCAAGGGTAATTATGCATTTTGGGATCCAACTTTATCTGTATGCTTTATTGTACTCATACTGCACTTTTTAAAATTTCTGACTAATATAATTACTAATTTATTAAAACCAATTTGGTACCTTATTTGTTATTATTTAAATTTCCTACTTACAAAGTTTTCATTCTTTTTTTATGTTCCCTCTTCAGATTATGTATTTATTTAATTTTTTTATTAATTACTTTAAAAAAATTTATTTTGTTTTTAGTCAGTAAACATATATGCTGAGTAGCTGAAATATTTTATTCAGATAACATCTACAATAACATTCAGTGTGACATCTATCAATAATAGTAGTAGTATTCATGTCTTCAAGGTTTAAAAGTTTGTGTCCTGGATGTTTTGGACCTTTACAATTTCTTAATCATCAGCCCAACTTGGTAATTGGCATGATTTTTATTTTTTGATCTATATGAATGAAATTACGGTAAAACCCAGAAAGCTATTGGCCCGTGTTCAGAAATGCTAAAATTGTTAATCGAATTACAGAAAATTGTTAAAAAATAATAATTTAAATTAAATGACACAAACCAACTATGTTCTGTAGTTTTAAATAATTTTTTATCCAATCATTATTGAAAGAAATGGTTCCCTTTGTCATTTATAGACATGTTAATAATAATAGTAATATAATTATATCCACAAGAAATGTGGATAGGAGTTCTGTGGTTCTTTTTAGTCTCTCCATTTGAGTGACTAAAAGTCAGATTGACTATCTAATTTTAACATTTCACATAGGCGCCTAACTTAAGGCTGCTCATCTTATTTCATTAAAGAGCTAATGCTAGTATCTGGTATTTTTTTAACTTCAAAATTACTTTCCTACTATTTTTGATTTGTTGCAGCAATAAATTCTCTTACATTTTTACAAGTACTTCAAGTATCTAGCTCCTTATGTAGATGGTTTTTTATTTTTTTCAATATTTTATTTGATTATTCCCATGACGTGGATTATGGCTTTTCTAGCCATATCCGTATATCTACGGTTTATTGAATCTGACTTATCTAGGAGATTGGGTATATTAACTTGCCCAAACTAGATCATTCAGACAAAATACAATTCTACCACTCTTATTCATAATAGTATTTATAGTCAAGATTTTAATATGTTTCCTTATTGTTGTTTTTTTTTAGCTTTTGGACTTGCTACTATGATATATAACGGCTTGGAATTTGGTGCATTCTTTGAAATACCATTTACTTCACCCTGCTATCAAATTCTTAGAGGAGTGAATCCAGTTCTTCAGATGATATTTACTTTTATGCAAATGTATTTCATCTTCATGAATTCAAGGGTAATTATGCATTTTGGGATCCAACTTTATCTGTATGCTTTATTGTACTCATACTGCACTTTTTAAAATTTCTGACTAATATAATTACTAATTTATTAAAACCAATTTGGTACCTTATTTGTTATTATTTAAATTTCCTACTTACAAAGTTTTCATTCTTTTTTTATGTTCCCTCTTCAGATTATGTATTTATTTAATTTTTTTATTAATTACTTTAAAAAAATTTATTTTGTTTTTAGTCAGTAAACATATATGCTGAGTAGCTGAAATATTTTATTCAGATAACATCTACAATAACATTCAGTGTGACATCTATCAATAATAGTAGTAGTATTCATGTCTTCAAGGTTTAAAAGTTTGTGTCCTGGATGTTTTGGACCTTTACAATTTCTTAATCATCAGCCCAACTTGGTAATTGGCATGATTTTTATTTTTTGATCTATATGAATGAAATTACGGTAAAACCCAGAAAGCTATTGGCCCGTGTTCAGAAATGCTAAAATTGTTAATCGAATTACAGAAAATTGTTAAAAAATAATAATTTAAATTAAATGACACAAACCAACTATGTTCTGTAGTTTTAAATAATTTTTNTGATGTATTGTGAGCAGGTTTACCGGGTCAGGGAAACAGGATTATTTCAGAGAATTTCCAGAGAAGGGGAAAGTGGGTGGTTCGAAGGACACTATTATAGAGGTATGTCTGGAAAATGATTGCTTTTTGGGGTAGGTTTCGAAGAATTAGCCCGGTGCTTTGCGCTTAGGCAGATGGTTTATAATGTACTTGACCTCAGAAGGTGTCGCTGCCTTTATCGGTAAGGACATTGGTAATGGTATATCCAGAGACTCCTCTACCTCCGCGTTATTGGACAAGTTGTCGGGATCTGGATGAGGAGTGAATGTTTGCTTTAGGTGCTGTTTTAAATAATTAAATTTTAATTTGATACATAGATAAAAAGAAAATAAGTATGAAGTTGGGTTAATAATAATGGACTTTTTAAAGCCTAAACATCCAAAACAAACTTTTAAACCTTAAATAAATGAAAAAAACTGAAATTGGTCGATGGTTCAAAAATTGAAAAATTGTGTTTTGAGTAAACATAAAATCTCATTAGCAATTTTGAAATTCAGAAGAATCAAATTTTATTAAACATTGGCTTAGACATGTGATTTTCGTTCGTTTTCTCTCCCTAACTCTCATTATCTTTCATAAATATATTACTCCTATTAATCTTTTGAGCAATATACCAAATATTTTAATGCATTTTTATTAAAAAAGATTACTATCTAACTAATGAATTAATAAAGCAATGTATAAAGCACTCTTTTGGCATGCAATTCCTCTACACATTGCCACTTCACTCTCAACCAGTAAGAGTAAGAAGATTCTGCTTCCTCTGCCTTTCTCTTCTCTCTCTAGTTTTTCATTTGTTTTGTTGATTTTTTATTAGTAAACATAATGGCTCTATTATAGAAATCAAATTCATGTTAATTCTGTGGAAAACTGTTATATGAAACAAATTCTGAGCCTTGTTCAGTTATGCTTCTAAAAAAGCATTTTTAGATCATTTTAAGAAGAATTTTACTTGCTACTGATTTTTAAAAGAAATTTTACTTTTCTAATACTCAACTGACTTAATTTTATTTTGTATTGATAAATTCTTTAATTTTATCCAAACTAAACAAATAGTTTTCTTCTTCTTTTAACTTAAAATAATAATAGTTGTTAGTAATTTCCATGCAGTTTTAATTTTCTAAACTATGCTTAGACAGGATACAATTTCCCCTGCCAAAAATATTTACTTGGACAGGTTTATTGTGTTTTATGTTTAAAATACATTTCTTTTTTAAATAAAAGTAAGTCTTTGTAGAGCTACCAGAATATAAGAAGATGTATAATTTCTCAATAAAATATTTCTTAAAAATCAATCCTTTATTCAATTTATTTTAAAATCTAATTCTTAAAAATAAAATAAGTTGATTATAATAATGTCCTGGTTTTTTTGGTGGATGGATTCAACCCTTTTAGTTATATTCTTAAACATTTCCCTTACAATGGGTCTTTCGTTAAAAAAACAAACAAAAAAACAACAACAACAGAGTTTACATATTCTAACCTTTATTTTCTAATAATTACATATTCTAACCTTTATTTTCTAATTTTTTTCATAATATTAAGTTATGACAATATTAATGAAATTTCATTTTTTTCCTGCTCTTAAGTTACTCTCCCACCCACTCGATTTTATCCATTGGCAAACTTATTGTTTGCTTAGTGTGGTTTCTTCATTTTGAAAACTTTAGGAGCTGGTGATTGAACATTCCAATATGAAAATTTATATAATTTTGAACAAGACTCTGATATTGCTTCTAAAATGGAATTAATTAATTTTTCTTTGGCTTGATGTATAATTTTTTTGAGACATTATTTGTATTAGTATCATTATTATATCTGCTAGAATTGTTCAATAATATTCACCTATAACAAAATTCTTCTGTTTCAGCTCAACATTCACAGGTTCAAGGTAATTGCTCGTTTTGGATTGATGCATATTGTTGCAACTAATTTATGTGTATGGATTAGGACTCTGGTACTTGAAAGCCTGAAGGAAATCTCTGTGTACCTGGACAAAAACAATTTTTCTAGTGTAGCCCCACCAGTACCTATTAGTTCAGGAATAGGAGCAGGTGATTTCTCCAGAAGTGCAAGACCTGCTGGTAAGTTTATTTTATCTATTTCTCAGTTCAGGCCAAACTAATAAACCAGTCCTTATTTGCTAAACTGATATAAACCATGTCTTATTTTTGAAATAATTATATTTGAAACAAATGTTATTTTCTATAGATGAAATAACAATTTATTAAAAGATCTGTTAAAAATATAAATACTTTTTATTTTTTGCACAATTTTTTCTTATTTATTGGATTAATCAACAAATTTATATTTTATGTTATTTGTTATGTTGCCTTGTTGCCCTAACCCTTTTTCCTTTCCACTTAACAAGATTGTGTGTATGCCTTTTACTAATTGATGTGGCATGCTTTTCAAAAGGTATATTTGACTTTGAACCAATCACATTGTTGTGGGATAATGAATTAATTCCTGAAGTAGGAAAAGTATACTTTTTATAATCTTTTTGCTAAAAATGCAATGGATATCTCTTGACTTAATGGTGAAGGTAAATGACTTGAAATTGGTATTTACTAAATTTGAAAGAAAATATTATTGTCTATTTTCTTTGATTTCTTTTCAAACTTAAATGAATACTAAAGTTGCTCCTAATTAAACCAGTATGAAAATATCATTTTCTATTTCAGTGTTGATTTTCTTTTCAGATTTAAATGAATGTTGATAAAAGCTTTTGTTTTGGAATCCATCTCAACATTAATATTGTTTTCAAGTTCTATAGTAAATGTTTTTATTTCTTAAAACAATCAACTTTTTTTATTTCATTTTTGTCAGCATAGTAATAATAATAATAATAATAAGAACATTTTTATTTTGGAGGAAAAGAAAAAAGGTCTGTCACATAGGAGCTGTGTAAACTATTTCTCATGTTTCTTTCAAGACAAACTAGGTAAGATTAAATGTCTGATTAGGGATTAAAAGCCAGAAGAACGAGTGGGAAAAAATCACTATGGCTAGCTTTGTAGCACTACTACCTTCATAATTACATTCCTAAGTCACGCTGGAGCTGCACAATCTAAGCAGATTTTCCATGTTTCATTAAAGATGGATATAAATAAGAGTAAATCAATAGATCCCACTTAGATCCCTGAGTTAGAAAATCTCCTCTTTACCCACCGGTCTGTCTGTGTGTGTGTGCACGAGTGAATATGTGTCTTTGTGTATGTAAAATGTTCTAAGGGGCAATATTTTTATTTTATTCTAAGAAGGATTGGTGGAGATCTTTAAAAAATTGTCATATGTTGCTTCATTGTACTAATGAGAATTGCTTGATTTTCTTATGGAAAATCTGCTAAAAAAATATAATTATTGAATCATTTTATTTATTAATTTCTTAATTTTTCTAAATTATTTATTTTTTGTGCAAGTGAAAAAAATAATTCAATGCCATTAGTCATTTTAAATATAATTTGAAAATAAATTAATTTATAATTTTGAAAAAAAAATTTATCAAAAAATAAAATGAACAATCTTCCCATTTAAAAGTAAGAAAACTTTGCCTTCATTTTATTCATTGTTTATAAATCATCTTTGTGACCATATTTTAATTGAGGATAAACAAGAATTTTATGCAAAAAGCCAACATCATATTTTTTGTTTTTCTTTTGCTGATTTTCTAAGATTTGTTCTATCGATGGCTTTTAGTATATGAAGTATAAGTATTAAGAGAGACTCAAACTATTTGTACTTACGTCAAGGATAGTCTTCAATATTTCTTGTATTTTATATAAAATCAGAGTAATGTTTTGACACTACAGTAATTCTCTTTTAAAATTTAAACTTATAAAATTAGCTCAGATTTATTCATCAATTAAAAAAAAAATTCTTAACAAATCTTTAATTTTAGAACAGAAAGACAACATACATCTGAGTATTAACCATTATATCTATACCCCCCTTATTCTTTCAGAAAAAATTGTATAAAAATTGACTTACTAAAGAGGTATATATCATCATTAGTTGTTAACAACTATTTTATATTTTATTTATTGTTACCTATTTTCATATGGTTATATTGTTTTTGTTATACCTCCCATGACATCATTCCATAATGTTATGTAGAACGTTCCTTTATTATGAAAAACTAAACCATGCATTTGTAATAAGCTCCTCTCAATGCCCAATTTTAGCTTTTTTATCAATAATGTGATTTTAGTTTTCAGACAGACTTTTTATACATAATTATAATAATNATATATACTTTTTAATTAATAAATACTGAAAAACAATATGTTTATTAATTTTTTAGTGGTGTTTCAAAGAATATTAGTAAAATTTTGCAATTTCAGCATAGAAAAAAACAAAAGCTAGTAATTAAAAAAAAATTTGTAAATTCTTGATGTTTCCTACAATGCTTAAACAATATAAATATGTTTAAGAAAATTCACATTGTCAGCAGAGAATTTAGTGTAAATTGAACTGAAAACATATTAATGCTAAGTGAGTATTTTATCATCTTGGGTCTCTTAAAAAAAATATTTTTACTCTTTTTACCCATCTTGTCTGGTGGTTGTTGAAGCTGATTTTGCTTTTAAATCTTAATTTTTATCATATATTATCTTAATTCCTTCTTGTTATTAAAATTAACTAATGAGAAAATCATTTTTACTTTATCTGAATGGCAAGTATTCAATTGAATGCAACCTTATGTAACAGGCTATAAAAAAAAAGTAATATTGTTTCTTTAGTTTAAATTGCAATCCTAATATATTTTATATTATTTATTTATTAAATCATTCATATCACTAGGTTAATACAGGGCCAAATTCAGGAATTTGATTTCAATTTGTTTAACATGGACACTTAATGGTTTTATTAATGTGTTTTATTTAAATCCCAGAAATGGAGAAAAAATAAATAAAAACTAAATGGTAAGAACATGCCTTTAGAAACGAGCTTGGTGTCTGAATGTTTACAGAAATTTGGCAGCCAGTTCAGACAGTCGCCTCCACGACCCCTCTCACGACCACAACAGCTAGGTACATTCAACAGACGGTCCAGACCCTTGCGACTACTACAGCACGTGCCCTCACCACCCTTCCGACTACTCTCAGAACCACACCCTCAACCACTACCACTTTCCAAACTACACCCTCTACCACCACTACTTTCCCTACAACCATCACTACTTCCACAACCTCTTTCCCCTTCCAACTCTTTCAGAACGCCCACAAGAATTTCACTGAAGGTAATTCTTCAGCTTGCTCACTCTCTCTCTCTCTCTCTCTCTCTCTCTCTCTCTCTCTCTCTCTCTCTTTCTCTCAGCTCGATCTGCATGAATAATGTTTGCTTCCCTTCAAATCTCATGCATCATCCTGGCTCAATGTCCCATAATATTTTATGTTCCTTATTGTGTTATTGTTAATGATGTTTTAATATTTTTCAAAACTTAATTTTTGTATTAATGAAAGTTTAATTTTCTTTTGTTTAATGCCTCATAACTAGAGCTGCCTAGAGATAGGCTATCTAGGTAGAGGTTATTAACCCTTAATCCATGTTTTTAAAAAAATAATGAATTTTAAATATAAAAAAATTATTGCTTGTTACAAAAAAAAAAAATTCACATTCTAACTTTATAAGAATAATCTTAATTTATAAAATATGTAATAGTAATTTAAAATAAATAGTTAAATGTAATAAATAAGTTGGTTATTATTTGCATATTTCAAGTTAGAATGACTAAAAACCATCAGTATTAAAAGTCTGTCATTCTTTGTTATTCAAGAGTTAAAATTGTATATTTTGGAAATCTTAAATGAATGATTTTCTTTTTGTTTTTTGCATGATTAATTTTAGTTTTAAGTTAAGCATGATACTGGTAGAAGCAAGCTTAGCAAATCATCTTTCTGCTCATTATATTTTTCATACAAAATATTTTGCTGTATGTTTTTGGGGTTTTTAATCTCTGAAATATCATAAGTGCACTTTAATAAACTATTATTATTATAAGTGACAACAAAGTGAAGTTCTGTTTCTTTAATGATCTTACTTATTTATTTAATTAAATCAATTAATAAAAATTCAGTTCTGCCAAATCTGAAAAGTGTTGTATTCGAAGACATTTATTTGTTAATTAATAATGATTTATTATATATTTCCCTATGTTGCTTAACAACAGTGTGAGAATGGATTGACAATATGTTCTCAGCAAAACCATTATTAATTTAAAATGATTTATTATGTATTTTTATTTGTTGCTTAACAATAATTTGAGAATGGGTTGGAAATAAAGTGTTTACTAAGAAATGTAATATATTAGCTTATTCAAGACTTTACAAAAAGATAGAGGAAACAATATTTTTTTTAATGAAAAAATGCTAAAATTTTTGTAGTATTAAAAAATAATTTTAATTAGATTCTATTATTTTATTATTTGGCCTTTCATAAAAATAACCAAATTTTTACATAATTTTTTTTAAAATTTGTTTGTTTGTTAATTTGAATTGTTTTCACATTCATTAGAGACTATTAAAAGATCTTGGAGGATCTGTTATTACACCTACTTGGGGGTATTCTATTGTTTTTTCAACTTCAAAATCAATTTATTTTTTTATAGAAGTATTTAATTCAATAACAACTTGGGACAGTTGCCTAAAGTTAAGCTTAACAAATTCAGATTTGAGGAATAGAGTTTAAGCTAATGGCCTTATATTGCTGAAACTTAATATCAATAATATTCGTAAATTCAAATTTACATAATAACTCAGTTATAACATGAAATAATGAAATAATTTTTTAAAATCTTTATTATCACCTGTAAGTTCAGGAACATTAAAAAAACACACAGGTTTTCTTTAATAAAATAAGTAAAGCTGTGTTTTTATTTATTTTTGTACCCACTGACTGACTAGTCTCTTTTCCATTCTGTTAGTTTTTTCATAAGTATATATCTCTACAGAGTAAATAAGCTTTTTGAGTTAATACACAGCTAAACATTAATTTAGAATAAGAATAAAATAAATGTTTATTAAAACATTATTAAACTCTTGCCAATGTAGAAAAGTGTAAGAGATAAAAAAACTTTTGACTGATCTGTATTATTGTACTGGCAAATAATCAGGCTTAGGCATAGTTTAGTTCTAAATTTTGAAGAAATTTTTTTTTCTTCAGTCAAAGAAATTAAGCAACTGGGAATCATCAGCACATATGGTTTTCTAGCCAGAGAGTAAAGATATGCCAGTCTAGTAGAGACCAGTAGGGTTATTACTGAATGATTAATGAATTGCTGAAATATAAATTTATTAATATAAATTCCACTTGAATCTTACCATGATGAGGACTGATAAACAACCATGGATGTTAATTGTCAAATTCATTAAGATCATTAGACCCATAAGTAAAAAGACGAATAAAGGAGCTTAGCTTAGATGAGGTTAAAACACTGATGAGGTCTGACATTAAAAACCTATTTACTTGCCTGCCTTCCCTTAATTAGCTATACAAAGTTATAAATGAAGAATGAAACTTCCTCACACCACAATAAAAAAATAAAGAAATGTATTTATAAATATTATAAACTACGTGTAATAACAGTGTTTCATCTTCATCTAAGCAAAGATCTTTTATTTTTACTTTTCTGATTCCATTTTTTTCGGGTTCTCCGGTGTCAAAAATGAGAGTATTTTCTCACTATAACTATCATGCTTAATACATCAGTTAAATTTCTTAGGATGATGTTCAAATTATCTCTTAAGTTAAATAAATGTATAATGTTGGTTGGAATAATTATATCTGTTGTTATCAACTTATTAAGATATTGTATTTATTAATTTGGTTTTTATCAGTATTATTATCCATGGATTTCTGCTCATTGATTATGTTTTCACTCAAT
Organism: Oncopeltus fasciatus; assembly: GCA_000696205.2. Taxonomy (NCBI): domain Eukaryota; kingdom Metazoa; phylum Arthropoda; class Insecta; order Hemiptera; family Lygaeidae; genus Oncopeltus; species Oncopeltus fasciatus. The sequence goes on along the minus strand of KZ807373.1, from coordinate 43,669 downwards.
CAAAGTTTTATTTAAAGAATCTCAGTATTATGGCTATATTATGGTTTATGAATTTTAAATGTTTGTTTTTCTCTTTATTTTCATGTCTATATTTTCAAATTTAGCTCTTGTGACCAACCAACTTCATGACATTACTAATCATTTTCCTATCCTATATTTTTCACTATCACCCACTTTGTTCAAAAATTATGTCTATTTCATTATTAGTCTAGTCTAAAAACCATATAGACTGACTTCAGCATCAAGATTAAGTAATTTTTTTTTCCATATTATTAAAGATGTTTTATTGGTATTCATATAAGTATTATTAAAACTGACTTCAGTTTGGATTGTACATTTAAGCAAATGTAAAGGAAATTTTTCTTATTTGGTGAGTGTGTGCGTGCATGCATGTGTGTGTGTGTGTGTGTGTGTGTGTGTGTGTGTGTGTGTGTGTGTGTGTGTGTGTGTGTGCGCACGCGCGTGTGTGCAAGTGTACACATGTGCACACGTGTGTGTATTGGACCTGATTGTGACATAGTTTGACAAGTACATCTACTATCTCGTGAATACTTACTGAAGCTAGTATGCAGTGTATGTCACCAATACACTGAGTGTATGGTAAATAATCTAAAGGGTTATTATTATTTCTACCACCAATGAATATAGAACTCTCATACCTTATATTCTCCGTCTTCATTGGTTTCTGTACATCTCCCGTTGGCGAGCGCTTTCGGATCTTGTACGTATTCGGCCAGAAGATGGACAAGATCCGTACAGAAACCAATGAAGACGGAGAATATAAGGTATGAGACACTGAGTGTATGTTTATGGATTTAATTCTATGAGGTGTCTTCTGATGTCTATGATTTCTGGTTTCAAATTCAAGTCCCCTACAATACAGTGGATTTAGATTTATTGATAACGAGGAATAACAATTGACTTCTCACTATATGGTGCATAAAAGTGACAAGAATAGTGAACTATATTTTAGCCCATCCAAAAAAACAAAAAGTAAATATATTCTGAAGAGTAAAAACCTAAAAACAGGATATTCTTGGAATTCTGAGTATCAATTTCTACCCTAGAAATTTAACAAAAGAAATACATTTGATATAAGAATATGAATAAAATTGACAATACTTAAAAAATAAATAAAGAAAAAAATAAATAAATAAAAAGCAGTATGCCACATTTACATTTATGAGATCTATCAGAGAAAGTAACACTATTTTTAAGTGGAATGAAACAAGTCTGCCAGCCAGGAGTTGCATAATCTAAGCTGATTCTTCATGTCTCATTAAAATTAAAGATGGATATCAATAAGAGTAATGATGAAATTAAATTTACAAACCCCAGAAACAACGAGCATTAATGTTTAGTGGTCATAGTTTTTATTCTCATTGTTTGCTGTAGGCTGGTTGGGAATGTGTTCAGGGGAAGCGCTCTTCCATTTTAGTTACATTCTAGTTTGTTTGTTTTTTAGTTAAGCTAAAAATGTAGTCAGTTAGCAATTATATATATATATATANNNTACCTTATGCTCCAGAATACACATTTTTTTAAAATAATGTAACCAAATTTGTTATTTAAGCTCCTTTTTGTAAAACATTGAGTGACTAAGTCTGAAAATTGTGTAAAATATAATTTTATAACATTTTTATTCTATAACATTCTTTAAAAGAATGCATATTTAGGAATGTATTTAAGAATATAATTTCAAATGTTGGGCTGGCCCTCTTATTTTTAAAGTATAGACTATATTTGGTATTTCATTGAAAACCCATGAAAGGATTAATTTTTTATGGAAATTTTATTAGAGAAAAGAAGTTCGGAGGAAGACCTAAAACTAGGTTTCGTAATGTCTTTGTTATCATTTGAGTTATGTGCATCAAAGTTTATAAAGCCAAATAGCTGTAACATCTAATTTTCTAAAATTTATTATTTATATTTTTACAAAAAGCTTTGTCAAGGAATTAACTAATGTAACTACAATGAGTTTCCCTCACCTTTCCTTCCTGGCCAGTCTATATATAACAAAGCTTTGTTATATAACAAAGCTGAGAAGTTTTACATTTTACATTATTCTCTCCGGCTTGTAAATTAAATTTCCTCATTTACTTTTACTTATATCCATTCTAGGAAACCACTTAGTTTATATTGCTCCTGCATGGGGGACATTGTTAGTATCTGCTTTTTTTTCTTTTTTTTTTTCCTCTCATAATTAAATAATTATTTTATAATAAAGATAGCAGCATGTTTTCATATATTTTATTTGTAAAATTATTATATTGAAAATGATCAATATGATGATGTTCCTAGAAAATTTGACATATCATTTTATTATTTATAAACTAAAAAGCGTAGTTATGTTTGATGACAAGCAAAATTGGGCATGTTTTATTTTTATTTTTACTTTTTTTTGTTAGATTATATAGTTTAAATTAGTTTCCTTATCATTTTGTGATATTTTTTTGCTTTGTTTTAAGTAAAAAAAATATACATTTAATATAATATTATTAATAAATAAATTATTTGTTAATTTATAATAAACCTTGTTTCATGATTGTATTTCTTCATTCATAGCTGTTCATTCCGAATGATTTGTATAACTTTTATGCACAAAAATTTTCACAATGATTATAATTATTATTAAACATAGTCCACTGAGAATGAAACTTGGTAAACAAATTAAAAATTCCTTTAAAGTACTAAACTTTTCATATATTCTCAAAAGTGATATAAGAGAGAAAATAATTTAATTATTAAGTAATCAAGTGCTTAAGAGGTTTTTGGAGAGAAGATAGCCTTATATTTCTTTATTAGCTATGAAATGTGCATTGCAATGGTATTTTTTTTTTTTTTTTTTTAGTTCTATTTAAGGTAAGTCCTAATTAAACACTTGCCAACTTGAAGTTTTCAAAATTTCTCTTTTTTGTTTCTTAGCAATTTTAGAAGTTGTTTTATAGCAGAAAAAATGTTGAAATTTGAATTAAACTTTGAAACATATACATTTTTTCTGATAATAGGTAATGGCAAAAGTTGAGAAAGAAAAAGGTATTTTTGTGGGTTTTTTTATTAAGCTTCTAATAGCTTTTATTATGTTTACATAAAATCGCAGTCAAACAGAATAGAAATAATTTAGCTTCTAAAATAAATTAATATCTACACCATATGGTAGAAGAGGAATGTACTAAACTAAGGAAAACTAATTAATATATTGCATTTCACCATGATTTTCCATTAATTTCAAGGCAAAGAAAACTACAGCCAATTTTTCAAGAGTATTAGATTTACTTTTTGCTTAAAAAAGCTAATTAATCTGAGTCCTTGTATAGTTTTAATTTCATTTCCTTTTTTCACTTCAGCTTTGCAGCCAGCTCCTACTGAAACTCCACCACTATTTTGGGATCTTGGGTCTTTACCATTGGAACCACAGGCATTAGTTGATCACAGATCACTATCCTCAGGGAATTGTGAGAGGAACAACATCATGGGAACAATTGTACAGGATTCTGCTCCTTACCTCTTCCCATTTATTATTGAATACAGTCTCATTGGGGCAGCTGTTATTTACGTTATGTGGCGGCATATTGGAAGATACCCAAGGTAATGTCTATTCTCAGCAGTTCTAAGTTTTTTATTTTTAAAATATCTTGGTGAGGTTTTTTTGTGAAATAGTATATGATACAAATTATAATTTTTTTTGTTATAAGAAGGATGAATATTTATCATAATAATAACATTTTTTAGCAAGATATACACTTATAAAATTTTAAAAATTTAACACATTTTGGTATATATTATTAATATAAGCATTCATTGGTCTTCTTCACTATCAAAATCAATGTATATAAATAAACTAATATTTTACCTTATATTCTCCGTCTTCCTTGGTTTCTGTACATCTCCAGTTGGCGAGCGCTTCCGTATCCTGTACGTATTCGGCCAGAAGATGGACAAGATCCGAAAGCGCTCGCCAACGGGAGATGTACAGAAACCAATGAAGACGGCAGTCCTTATTTGCTAAACTGATATAAACCATGTCTTATTTTTGAAATAATTATATTTGAAACAAATGTTATTTTCTATAGATGAAATAACAATTTATTAAAAGATCTGTTAAAAATATAAATACTTTTTATTTTTTGCACAATTTTTTCTTATTTATTGGATTAATCAACAAATTTATATTTTATGTTATTTGTTATGTTGCCTTGTTGCCCTAACCCTTTTTCCTTTCCACTTAACAAGATTGTGTGTATGCCTTTTACTAATTGATGTGGCATGCTTTTCAAAAGGTATATTTGACTTTGAACCAATCACATTGTTGTGGGATAATGAATTAATTCCTGAAGTAGGAAAAGTATACTTTTTATAATCTTTTTGCTAAAAATGCAATGGATATCTCTTGACTTAATGGTGAAGGTAAATGACTTGAAATTGGTATTTACTAAATTTGAAAGAAAATATTATTGTCTATTTTCTTTGATTTCTTTTCAAACTTAAATGAATACTAAAGTTGCTCCTAATTAAACCAGTATGAAAATATCATTTTCTATTTCAGTGTTGATTTTCTTTTCAGATTTAAATGAATGTTGATAAAAGCTTTTGTTTTGGAATCCATCTCAACATTAATATTGTTTTCAAGTTCTATAGTAAATGTTTTTATTTCTTAAAACAATCAACTTTTTTTATTTCATTTTTGTCAGCATAGTAATAATAATAATAATAATAAGAACATTTTTATTTTGGAGGAAAAGAAAAAAGGTCTGTCACATAGGAGCTGTGTAAACTATTTCTCATGTTTCTTTCAAGACAAACTAGGTAAGATTAAATGTCTGATTAGGGATTAAAAGCCAGAAGAACGAGTGGGAAAAAATCACTATGGCTAGCTTTGTAGCACTACTACCTTCATAATTACATTCCTAAGTCACGCTGGAGCTGCACAATCTAAGCAGATTTTCCATGTTTCATTAAAGATGGATATAAATAAGAGTAAATCAATAGATCCCACTTAGATCCCTGAGTTAGAAAATCTCCTCTTTACCCACCGGTCTGTCTGTGTGTGTGTGCACGAGTGAATATGTGTCTTTGTGTATGTAAAATGTTCTAAGGGGCAATATTTTTATTTTATTCTAAGAAGGATTGGTGGAGATCTTTAAAAAATTGTCATATGTTGCTTCATTGTACTAATGAGAATTGCTTGATTTTCTTATGGAAAATCTGCTAAAAAAATATAATTATTGAATCATTTTATTTATTAATTTCTTAATTTTTCTAAATTATTTATTTTTTGTGCAAGTGAAAAAAATAATTCAATGCCATTAGTCATTTTAAATATAATTTGAAAATAAATTAATTTATAATTTTGAAAAAAAAATTTATCAAAAAATAAAATGAACAATCTTCCCATTTAAAAGTAAGAAAACTTTGCCTTCATTTTATTCATTGTTTATAAATCATCTTTGTGACCATATTTTAATTGAGGATAAACAAGAATTTTATGCAAAAAGCCAACATCATATTTTTTGTTTTTCTTTTGCTGATTTTCTAAGATTTGTTCTATCGATGGCTTTTAGTATATGAAGTATAAGTATTAAGAGAGACTCAAACTATTTGTACTTACGTCAAGGATAGTCTTCAATATTTCTTGTATTTTATATAAAATCAGAGTAATGTTTTGACACTACAGTAATTCTCTTTTAAAATTTAAACTTATAAAATTAGCTCAGATTTATTCATCAATTAAAAAAAAAATTCTTAACAAATCTTTAATTTTAGAACAGAAAGACAACATACATCTGAGTATTAACCATTATATCTATACCCCCCTTATTCTTTCAGAAAAAATTGTATAAAAATTGACTTACTAAAGAGGTATATATCATCATTAGTTGTTAACAACTATTTTATATTTTATTTATTGTTACCTATTTTCATATGGTTATATTGTTTTTGTTATACCTCCCATGACATCATTCCATAATGTTATGTAGAACGTTCCTTTATTATGAAAAACTAAACCATGCATTTGTAATAAGCTCCTCTCAATGCCCAATTTTAGCTTTTTTATCAATAATGTGATTTTAGTTTTCAGACAGACTTTTTATACATAATTATAANCTTGATTTTAAGAATTAATAATAAATAAATAAAGCCTTTCTTGATTGAAGGCTCATCTTTCCTTATTTATACAAATAATTATATAATTGTATTTAATGAAAAAGATGTAACAATATCAAAGCTTTACTTAGCAGAATTACTTATTGATTGAATGGGACTAACATTGATGTATTGAGTGATTCAGTTGGATGCAAAGCTTATCTCTTCAGATTCATTAAGATCCTTATGGTTTTCTTTCATCGCTTTAGCATTTGATATGTTCGGGCATTTTAGAGTTACTTAGCTAAGGGATAAAATGTGAAAAATATATTCGTTGTCTGAAAAAAAAATAAATAAAAGAAAGAAAAACTCTTTTGGCTTAATTCCATTTAGTCTAACTGTAGATGTACATACATTTGTTCACCAATTGGTATACATCACAATGGATAATTCTTGAAAAAGCACGACAAATTTTATGATTTAGGGTTTTATGAAAGTGTGAAAAATTGTTTTGTTTTTTGTATCTGATCCTTTCATAATAACTTTCTTAGCATTAAAGTCCTTTAGTGTGGTATAAAACATTGCCATGATTTCATCAATATTGAAATTATATTATTGGTTTATGTCGCAATACAAACAAATTGTTTTATTCACTTATGGGAACTTTTTGGCAGTTTTAAAGTAAATTAGTTCCATTTTTGGGCTCAAATGATTTTCCACTCTTAAATTTCAGGCTTTGTTAATAATACAAATTATTGCATATTTTAAAATTCCTGACTTCATTCTTTAACATTTTTTTTTTTTTCATTTTCATACATTTTTTCATTATCAACTTGTTACTGGATGCTCTCTCTTCCTACTCGTACAGCCCTAGGCCAAGGTAAGTAAAATTGCTAGGTTCACATAAATGTAGCTCAATCCCTTGTGATTTGCCTGGATGTCATCATGTATGTTTGGGTATTCCTCCCAAAATCTAATTACATTGACCTTATTCCACTTGCTTGCATTTTGGAACTAATACTGACACGATTCTGCTGTTTGGTGTAAAAAATTTTTACAGGCATACTGTGGTTAACTATACCTATTTTTATGATAAAGTGAAAGCGTTCCTTTCAAATATATTCTTAATTTCTCTAATTAAAAGAATATTAATAACGCTCTTGTGATTTTTTGTTTATTGTTCTTGCACCATTCTAGGCTTCCTTTAGCATATACCTTTAGGAAATAAATTCACTCCTTCAATGGTGGGCGAAATAAATGAGACATAAACCTTCACAGTTCAATTGTCTTCTCATTGAAGTGTGGAGGTTTGTGACTATTTCTCATTTATTTCACCCACCGTTGATTGAGAACCTCCACCTGCCAGCAATTATGTAGAACCGATTCACACCTTCGATTGATTGATGAATAATGATTGATTTTTACCTTCTTTTTTTTTTTTGCTGTTTAGGTTTGTGCAATCTGAGTAGCAACATTTATTTTTTCTAAAAATATATACTTATAGAAATTTTTACAATCAACTTGAGGCAAAAAATAGGACACTTTTATGACTCACATCCTCAGACATTATGTTTTAGACATAGAAATGGGTATATTTGTATAGGTATAAAAAATGACCATTTTATCAAATTCAAGATCTCAAAGGACTGTAAATGTTTTAATCCTATTTAATACATAAAAATCCCTTTAAAGCATTCTCTAAGCTTGCTAAATCCCATCCGACTTCTATGAAAAATGCCTCAGTGTAGTTATTTTTTTGAAAAAAGAAACATAACAGTGTATTACAAAAATTTTGTTATTTTAAGGGATTCTTGGCAAAAATTTTAGTCACTGAAGCAACTTATGAAAGGGAAGGTGTCCTTGATCAGCACAATGGTCAGCGTTGGTTTAAAAATGTAGCAGGGGAGAAGGCTTTCCTGCTGGAAAGGCAGAAGGGCTTGGTGACCATTAATGGATATTAAGGAGATTCTGCGATTTTACTGGAAGATTGTCAATTGTTATGAAAAGTGGGTTTACTGGTGAAATCCAAATACCTGTAAGCAAAGACTAGATAATGGTCAAACTGTCCTGCTGTTCATCTTGTCTTGGACTTTTTCGATCTGTATTTCAGGGTCAGGCAATGGGTCTGGCATTCTTCTAGCCCATAACACCTCAATTGCCACTGCCTGATTAGTTGCAGATGATCTGAGCTACATCTATTATCTTCCTAACCACTTGATGCCAGGTTCTTTCCACCCATGCCTCACATCCTTAGGTCAGTATGGTCTCGACAATGGCTGTGAGAATTTCCTCATTATATATATTATAGTGTTTCAGAGAACTGACTGTTGCAGCCTTGTTGTATTCCTTGTAAGTACCACTTCTTTCCAAACATTTTGACCCCAGATATGACCCAGGGTATTTAAAAACATTTACTTTTCTGCACCAATCACCAATTTGTAGATCATCTTCCTCACTTCAAACAACAGCCATGTATTCAATCTCAAGGAAGTTAATATTAAGGCCTACCGCTTCTTAAATTCATTCAACTGGAAGACCAACATTTTCTTATCCATTGCTTCATTGCGTCATCTGTATATATCTTGAAAATGTTGGGCAACTGGCGACACTTTTGCTTTAACCCCTTGATCTGGAAAAAACTCAAGAAATATGGCTTCTAAGGGAGTCAATAATACCCACTCTTCTCTTCAGGCCATTAAGGGAGGCAGTTAATTTTAATTGTGATAAAAAAAAATACCTAACCAATTAGGCCTAATATTTAGCAGAAAGTAAATTGTTGGAGCTCCATAGATAAATTGAACCATTAAGAGCAGAGTACTGATTTTAGTTGTGGTATTTAATCCCATGTTAATTTTATACAATAAATGCCAAAAAAAAAAAAAATTTCTATCTAAGCTGGGAATCTTTCTACCTCTACCTATGGGGAGCCTGAAATTATCAATATCCCTCAGTGATGTAACTGGTAACTTGCCCGTCCTGCAAGTGGGTGACCCGGGATGATCTCTGGCTCCCTGTACGATTCAAAAAAATAATGAAATGTGGGATTACTTTACCACAAATACCATCATGATTTAAACCTTCATTAATCTCCAGCTTTGATTGTGCCTAACTCCTTTCCAATATACTGGCTTGCTTTTTCCTTTCATAGAGAATGAGGAAAAAGTTTAATCACTAATATTCTGTAAGTTCAAGACATTAGTTTATTTGAATTGTTATTGGGGTCTTTTTTTTTTTGTAAATTTTCATTTTATTATAATCTTCTGACAGTTAATCTTTAAACATTTTTGTATTTTGTGAAGGATTTTAGTATTAATGTTGTTTTTATTATGTGATGCTTCATTTAATTGACAAAAAATTGCAAATTTTACAAAACTTTCTTTGATCATTATTGGAAATGAGTTATTTCACAATTGACACAAGGTACCCTTATATATGACTCTAAACAGTTCTGAAATTCACTTTTTTTTTTTTTTTTTAATATTAAACCTTTTCTTTTTTAGTTTGGCTGACAATATAAGGAAGTGCAATGAGTTTCCCCGTAACATTTTTTTTTTTTTTTTAATCAATGTTATCACCAATTTTCTAGTGGTCTTTCAGATTTTTAATCTGAGTTTTGTATAATTCAATTTAAATACCTGATATAATAATTTATAACTCTATTATTTGATTGTTTAAGTTAAGGAGAGGGGGGGATCTTTACCATAAGAGTAAAAACAGCAAGCTTCTCTTGTTACTTGTAAGAAACAATTGATGCAATTGTGACAATAATTTTTCTTTTCTGATATAAACAGATACTAGATACTAGACTTAATGTAAATAATTAATTTAGGCATATTTATTTGTCTATTAAGCCAAAAAAGCTTATAAAATGACATTTTTGTCTGTAATATCTTGCATATGAAAAGTCTTTGAGACAGCACATTAAAGAAAAATAGAGGCAGTTTTTTTGAATAAAAAGAAAAAGACAAATAAATTTCCAACCATCTTTATATTATAATCCCCTTATTTTTTTTTTTTTTTTTTTTAGACTCATGTATTCCTACATAGTTTGACAAGTACATCTACTATCTCGTGAAATAGTAATTTAAAATAAATAGTTAAATGTAATAAATAAGTTGGTTATTATTTGCATATTTCAAGTTAGAATGACTAAAAACCATCAGTATTAAAAGTCTGTCATTCTTTGTTATTCAAGAGTTAAAATTGTATATTTTGGAAANTTTTTTTTTAGACTCATGTATTCCTAGTTGATGTTTAATTATGTATATCTTTGTGACAAGATTTAATTTTTATGAATCCTTTTAAAATTTTTTTTTGTTTGTGATTGATAAGCATTGAATTATAATAAAAAGTTGGCTATATTTCTTTCTATTTAGAGATTATTTATAATTTCTGAAATGCAACTAAATTGACATTGTTTTGTTAGAATTTTACTGAATTAACATTACTGTGCTAAGGTTACCATTTTGCTGCTTTTGTTTTTCATACTAAATTTTATATCTTAAAAACATTGTCAAAAATACTACTTCAATTAATACCAGACTTGTGTATTTAGTTTGTGATTCATTTTAAACAATTAACATACTCATTGAATGTATAAAGTTAAATCATTTTCACTTGATTATTTTAATAAATTTATTATAAATACATAACCAATTACTTGTGCAAAATATATTATTAACAATTCATGTGCAATAATTTAAAGTTCTAATAATTAATTTAACAATCTGTAAAAAAAAAAAAAAAGGAAAAAAAAAGAAGTCTATTTTTCTGCTATTATTTCTATAGAAAATATTCAATAAAACCAGAAAGTAAGTAATGCAGTACTAGACAAGTTGAGAATAAGTAAGTCTTTAAGTAAATGGGAAGTGAAATGTAACTGCCAATCAGAATTTATAGAATGTAATGTAAAATGCAGTACTACAAAAGGCAGAATTGTATTGAAGTAAATGGCAATACTTATTTGCAAAAGTAGAGAGGAAAACAAAGTAAAAGATTAATTTTGGCTTCCTTGACCAATAGTGACTATCATAATGTCACTAATAATTATTTGAGATATTTGTAATATTCTGAGTAAAGTGAACTAAACTTAACTCTTAAAATATAATTCTGGGAAAGCAACTAAGTTAAAATTATATTAAAATAATGAAGTTGTTTTATTAATCTCATTAATTTATTTATCAGTGATTTATTGGAGAATAATAAGCATGACTCCTTGTAGTGTTTTTAAAAATACTTTAATGTTGTGTTCTGTATAGTTTTAATTTAAGATTTATGTAGTTTTGGTTTTCTCCAAATGATTGGTTCCTTACTACTATGTTCTCTTCTCTTAAAATAATTTTTTATATCTTGTGAAATAGGTACCATGGAGAAGAGGAATTGGAACAGAGGCTTGAGATGATCCTGTCCAGACGGGCTGTAGCGATGGCACAGGCACAGCAACAGGGTGGCCGGATGGACTGTGTGGGAGCTAGCAAGGGACTCTTTCTTGGGTTACTGCTGCTTGTCGGCTCACTTATCTGCCTTATACTCTTCTTTGTTCTTATACACAATCCAAAGCTTAACCTGTTAGCCATCTACCTTGCAGATGTCTCCCACTGTGTTCTTATGGCTCTCTCTGTGTTTGCTATCATCATTGGTTTTATAAGGTAAACAATTTATAGATTATTTGTTGTGCAAATAACTCTACTGAGCTATCCTAAACTCCAAGTTCAGATCAGTCTTGATTTTTGAAGCTAAAAATATTGATAAATAATAATATTTCTGTATTATTAGGTGTAAATGTTATTTTTAAATATCTAGACTAATAAAAAAAAGAGTTCAATATGATGATATTAACGATATCTTGTCTGCATATTAGTAAATTAAAAAAAAAAAAAAGTTGACCAGAGAACAGATAATAGGTATTTGTATCATCCACTTAATTAATAATAACCTGGTTTACTTTGGTATTCAAAAGCATAAAATGTAAAAAATATATTTTCCTTTAATACTGAATCTTTATTAATCTTGATTTATACAGGAAAACTGAAAAAAGGTTCTAGTTTCTTTCAGGGGCTCCAATTTGATAATATTCTAAACCCAAATTAATCATTATGAACATAAATACTAAGGTAAACATTTTTTTTATAAATTGAACAAGTAAAACTATTTTTAGAAATTATCTAGCAAGTCAACCCCTACTTCTAGTAGTTTTATTTTAATCATCCCTTAGGACAAATTATTTTTATTTCAGAAACTTATTTATATTTCTAATATCAGAAACTTACCTCAGTTAACGTTTTGTTTCTGCTATCTTCCCATTATTTGATCTGTGTTTTATGCTACATATCTGCCCCTCCTTTATTCCTAAAATTCTATCATACGAGGACCTTGATTCCCTATCCCTTATAAAATATTCTTCCTAACCTGAAAGTCATAGATTGGGACTCCATATATACCTTTTCTTCAATCAATGTCATTGTCGAGATCCTCACATTCAATTTCATCCTTATACTCTATAAGCATGTTCCTTAAAAAACCTCAAAAATTTGTGTTTCATCTGCTCCTTGAATGAAATCCAAAATTTGAGACCTGAAGAGAAAGTCTCGCTATGTCCATTGGCACCATTGAGGTTATCCTGATGATTACATGATTTATAGTCTTGAATGATAGAACTGAAGTAGTGGTATAGCAGTTGATGTATGAACACTTCTACTTATTGCTCTATTTGCTCTATTTCTTAAATCAGTTGCAGAAAAACTTGCAATGTGACATTTTGCAGCCTGCCATTTTGTTACTGACTTTGTTTGAAGTTTCGTTGTGATATTTCATGAAAATCACTCCATAAGCAGTGTGAAAATTTACTGTTAGTCAGTAGTAGTAGAGATGACAGGAACTGACATGTTTATCTCCAGGCTTTAAGTCAGGTTTATTGCCAGGCTACTAAGTCAGAGCCCCAGAAGGGCTAAGAATTTCTTACTGCCTTTTGGAATCACCCGAGTCTGTGGCTCAGGGCTACTCTGGGTGGCTTGGGAGCCATAATTTCCCAATTCATGGCTCAAAAGTAGCTCTAATTTTCTTCTCTTTTGTTTTTTAAATTAGTGTCATTCCATGAAAAGTAATTATTATTGTCAAGTTATAGCTAGTGGATGAGAAAAAGGGAAAGGAGAGATACGCCCATGTCTCCTACTGAGGATCTGCTTGTAGCACTATTCAGAAAGAACACTAAATTAACTGCAAACATGACCAGTAGCAATTGTGCCCTAGCATCTGATAAGGAGCGAATTATGTTGAATGAATGTAATTTGCATAACCCCTCTCCCCACCCTACAAATGACATTGAAGATTGATACCTAATAAAATACACCCAACAGTTATACCTAATAATATGAAAGGAAGAATGAAAATATATCTCAGTTCAAAACTCAGAACCCATTCCTGTCTCTTTAAAACATAACAGGGTAGGAGCTGGATGCTAAAACCACCTACCCTCATATAGTCCAACCATCTCTAATCTTTGACAGAAATAATTCCTGGTGTAAATTGTGTAAACAGCTCAATACAAGCAAGTCAGCCATGTACGTTACTCCTAAATCAATAGACCTGCCAGATTATTTCTGATCAATTTCATCTATAGAATGCCTCCTGAAAATCATGTCAAATAGTCCTGCCAGGAAGGAGTGACCTATCATCCTCATGTTCCTTTATTGCCAGATTTTAATGATTGTACCACCAGTCTTTTCCCTCTTAATTCAGTTTTCTCCTTACTCCTCTCATAAGCCTCCTGACTATTGCAGTCTCCAAAATTACTTTCCCATCTACCCTAAAATGAATTCTTCCACTTTTCAGGAGTTTTGTGCTGTTGATTTTATGTTCTCTTTTCTTGAGAGAAAATAATACTGTACAGGTTCATTCTTAGACATCACTCAAGCATTTGACTATATGAGTATAGCAGTATGATCTATTAGGCTCAAACTAAGCACTGATTGATATACAGAAAACCAATAAAAATTTAACAAATTTAACTTCTACAAGTCAGGAGCTTATCAAGTCCCATTATTATTATACAATCTTGGGTGAATTAATCATTGTCCGCCATTATTGTAGGTTGTGAATTATTATTCAAATTGGCCTTTGAGGAAAGCTGCAGAGCAGGTTAGCAAAAAAGAAAGAAGTCAGTTATCAGTTAGAAGTTAGTCTAAATATTAACAGTAAGCAATGCACTCCCTGAAATAATTAAATAATGGTAGTAAGCTGCATATATGACAGTTAGGCAAGTGTGGAAGTTAGGCTTGAGTTTGATTAAAGTGTTTGGAAGGTGATCATGGATAAGCCCAGATTGATACCCAAAGTAAACTTCAGGGTTATTTTAATTTATTGCTCCTACAATAAAATGGTATGATATATCAACTTTAGTCTTTAAAATTTAGCCTTAAAATTATGCATTATGGTTTAGTAATGTTGGTCTATTAAAAAAATTAATAAAAATTGAGAACTACAAAATTTGTTACATCATATGGAATGCAATGTGGTAACTTATATATTAATAGAATGTAAAAACTATACCAATAATTTTAATTGAGTATTGAACTGATCGAAAGATCAGTTATATTTTTTTTGGCCCCTTTATATTATATAAAAAAATGTTGTAATTTGGAAATTTTATGATGAAAATTTTTGATAAATATTTAATTTTATGTATTTAGAGTTCAAGGATTGAAGTTCAAAGGAGATGAGCAGAGTGATTTGAATGATATTTTACTGCGTGTCTCAGCTTTTGGCCTCTTTGTGTATGCTGTATTCAGTATTATTGCTGGCTCATTGACTGCACTCACAAGTGAACCCAATATGCTTGTTATGATAACTGGAATTTTATCTATCGTTCAGGTAAGTGTTAAGGTGGAGATTCATTATAGGTTTATTTTAGTTTTAATTTAATGCTGCTCTTTTTTTTTTTTTTTTTTTTTTTTTTTTTTTTTTTTTTTTTTTTTTTTTTTTTTNTTTTTTTTTTTTTTTTTTTCTTTTTTTCCCCAGCTAGGTAGCTATTCATGTTGTTCACCCAACTAAAAAAAAAAAAGAAACTTTGAATCTTACTGTCCCTTCCTCTTTTATATAATATATAACATATATGCGTATAATATTTGGTTCACTCAAATTCAGGCACACACCTCTTAATGATCTAATTCTTTTTAGAGTTTGTTATTTAACAATTTTGATTTTTTTTTTAATGTTTAGGAGAGTATCATAAAATATTGATACAAACTGTTATTATACAAATAATTAAAAAATTTAAAAATTTGCTCAGATTTCTGTGCTTGTTTTTGTTATTTATAATATGAATTAAGTTTTATTTATTTTCCTTAACGATCATACTACATTTGAAATTCTTAATTTTATCATCTGTTTTTACTTTTTAGCAGTCCATCCTGGGGTATAAAGATAGGGATCAAGTAGGGGACAGTAGGATGTAAGACAAGAAGTTATTATTATATAATCAATCATTTCTGTGCATCAGTAAACATTTTTCACACTGGAAGGTGATAAGAGATGAGAAGGGAAGATGGCCTGGCAAGAGGGTTGATGTTATTACGGGAGGGTGTTAATGTTATTAGTAATAAGATTGAAGGAGTTGGCTGGACATGTTATTGGAAGAGTAGTACATTTACAGTGACCTACTAACTTATTGTGCTGAACAGTCTCGAGACCACCTTCACTTAAGAGTGAGGAGCTGATTCAACTTCTCCAGAGTATTTCATTGCCTTCAGTTTCTTGTAATTTACCAAATACTAGCCATGTAGCTTGTTAGCTGTATGTCAATGGATGCATCCATACATCTGGCAGCATTTTTTATGTGTGTGGAAAGAAGACTTAGTGTGATCACAGAATTGGCATCACTACCATTGAGCTAGGTCATGCTAGAAAGGTTGGCTTGGAGGTGGAAAGAAAGAGTATGCTAACAAAACCTGTGCATGTCAGTTTAGAAGGAAGTCTGCTCTTCAGTCCACCTAATTGTCTTCCTTGCTGTCAAGGGAGAGTGACTTTCGAACCCAAAGCTCTCAAGCTTTCCTTAATGTATTAGTTTGGGTATTCCAGTACTGATTCTGACTATCATTCATGAAGATCTGTTTTCTTTGTTTTATACAGTTTTGATGTAGTCAAGGTGGCTGATTTCCATACGATAGGATTCAGGATCACAGGTTCTAATTTTGTTGGAGTCTGTCCTTTTTACATTGATGCACTCGTTGCTTGCCATTTCATGTTTTAATTCAAAATTTAAAAAGTTTAAATTAAAACTGTTGAGAAAAAAATAAGGTAGTGGATCAACTTATAATGTTATTAAGTTTATGTGGCCCATGTAACCAATCAGGTGCTTGCCATATACTATTTTTGTTAGTATTTCTAGAGGGAAATAAACTTTCTAAATAGAAGATAACTGAAAATCTTAAAACCAAACTATTGGAAAATGTTTAAAATTTGATATTTTAAAATAATTTTTTTAATATAAATGTGTCATGTTTTAATTACCTGTTGAGAAACAAGCAAGAAAAATATGTGATTTATTAATAAATCTGATTTAATATCTATAACTTTATGATATGTCTATAAATACTCTGTAATCACCTGCCATCAGTCCTGTATTGTGGATATGGATATCTGAACGTAAGCTATATAATTTCACCATTCCTTCTTGAACCTTGAGTAATTTTCAATCTAAGTAGAGGCAGGAAATTGTTTAAAATTCACATTTTACTTTGATTTTCCATTTAATTTACTTAAATTTTTAATGAATTTCAAGGTTGTTCTTCAATTGCTTTTTATTGCTGATGTGTCAAGAAGACGAGTTCACCTACCTGAACATGACAGAAGTAAGCCTGGACGTCAAATTGTCACTTTTCTCCTCATTGCCAATGTCACTATGTGGATAATATATACATTTGAGACTCAAAAAGTTGTGGCTAATCCTGTTCAGGTAAATGTTATTAAATACTTGTTCTTAATTATAGAATTTGTGAAGTTTGTACTGGCAATTCAAAATAAAATTTAAAATAGGCCAACCTTTTTTTTCAAACTCCTATTTCACATGCTTTTCATATTAGAAGTCTGCCTCTCAATATTCATATATATGTGTGTGTATGTATATATCTTTTAGGCCAGATAATTTTTTGTGAATAATTTATCAGATCATCTAAAAACATAGTCTTATAACACATTTCGCTTCATTTTTTAAAGTAAAATTTTAGAAATCNGTTATATGCATATATATATATACATATATATATACACACACGCTCTACTTTACTTATTAGGAACTATTTAATCATAAAACAACCTTTAAAAGATTTTTGGAGAGTGTATTAAGGTGAAATTTATAGGATTCTGCATAAGATACATGCAATATTAGACAGAATAGTTAATAATTAAAAAAAATTATATTTGAAATTTTGTATATACCTTTCTGTTATGTTTGATAAACCATACCCAATTTTTAAAATAGAGGAACCAAATTCAGTTTTTTCAAACTATTCGATTAGATTATTGAAAGGAACCTCTAATTGTATAATACATTTTATGGACATTATTATTATTATTATTACATCGAACAGAGGCAAAATATAAATTACTAATTATATCATTAAGTTAAATATAGTGTTATCAATTTCTTATACCTTCCTTTGTACAATATTTAAAAAAAATCCTTATATAGTAATATGACTATAAATAGTTGACTATCAAGTTAAGTTATAAGAGAAAAATTCTGTCTCTTTTGTTGTTTACATTTCTGTCTTTGAGAAGAAAGAAAAAATAGATTTGAGGGAAATTTAATTTAGCAGCACTTACCAGTTGTCATCCATTTTCATGAGATAATCTAAAATGGGTGGTGAAAGTATGAATAAATATTACTGTGATATGATGTACATTATATCAATGATATATTTATTTAATTTTTCTTCTTTTATCTGGCTTTAATAAATTTATTTATGACCCCTTTAATTTAGAAATTACCCCATATCACTGATTTCATCATTGTAAGTTAAAACTTTTAATACAGTAGAAATTAAAGACCAATACATCATTATTCCTAATTAAAAAATAGTTAAACTCTTAAAATGATGCCACTAGTATATATTAGTTAATGGATGAAACTACAAAGAACAAACGGTCCGCTTAATTTTTTTTTTCCACTTATTGACAATAGTGTGCCTATCAGGGCTACTATCAAAGCCTAGAACTTTCTTCTTCAGTCTTAGGCAGTCAAGTTGGCCAGGTTGAGCTTAAAATTTGATAACCATTAGTCATTTTTTATTTCCTTAAGATTCCCATTCAACTACTTAGGGTCATGGAGGGAGGGGCTATCTCCATACCTTTTTTAAACATCCATGACAAGCTTTTATTCATAGATAAAAGCTTATCCTGGGTGGGATTTGAACACGTAGCCCCAGGATTGCGAGACCTGAACGGATCCCTGAGCTAGTCTGGCGCTCCTCCATTTGCCCTTCTTATTGTTTTATCCATTATTTAAATAAATCGTTACTTTCTATTCTTTATTTTCAGTTGAAATTCTATGGTTTTCTTGCTTGGTCCATGGTTCAGAGAATTACACTTCCTCTCTGCATATTCCATAGATTCCACTCTGCAGTAACCCTTGCTGAAATATGGAAAACAAGTTATAAGCCAAGAATTGACTAATCCATCCCAGAAAAAAAAAATTTCTTTCTTCATTAAACATTAAGTTGATCATTTGTACAATTTCTGCTACAATCAAAATGTCGTAGGTAGTCAAAAGAAAGAATGCTTTAAGTGTAAAATCTATAAGCTTAATACTTCCCTAGCAATTTACACATTTCTTTTATTCTAGGGAAGCCAATTTACATTTGTTTTAAATTGGGTGAACAAAAACCATTTTGCTCAAAGCCATCTGCACAAATTTGGAAAAAAAAATTTTTTCTCACATAACACTCAAAAATAAAGCACCAGATGTAAATTGGCTTTGATACATGGTGTAAATTGTAATTAAAGCTAGTGTACAGAAATTAACTATGATTTGTCTGAAGATAAATACTCATTGTTAGAAACAAAATATTTGTTTTATTGTCCATCAAGTTTATTAAAAATTGTATCGTTAAATAACAAGTTGCCTACTTTAAATGTTTGATATATATATTTTTGAACAGATCTGTTTTTATTTACATGAAAAAATGCATTTAAGTACTAATACTAAATCATCAGAGTTCTTTATCATAGTCAGGTGCTTATTGTGTTTTGCCAACATTTACTGTACATTTTAATGCCTGTACACAAATTTAATATGTAGAAGTTAAAGTAGATGATCAAATTGTATATTTAACCTAATAGATGTTCTTATATATGTATTTATAAAACATGTATTGTCCTTTTATAAACTTTTATATATTGTGCCATAAATTATTTTGATACTTTTTCAGCCATATCATTTTGAAATATTAACAGATGTGTTAATCCACTCAATAAGTGTTTTACTTGGTACTTAATTTTGTATTCACTTAATTTGCTTGCATTTTTTTTTTTTTTAATGTTCAGCAGTATGGTAGCCAACTATCAAGCTTCTATTTTCAGGTTTCACTTAGTGATTGTTCTTTTTCTAATTAGTTTACTATGTATAATTGCATTAAAAAACTATTATTTTTTCTATTAAAAAAATTAAATGTGTTAGTAATTTTTAAAATAATATTAGTTTTTGTAATTTGCCCATTTTTTAAACTAAATGTGCATCAGTCTTTTGTAAATAAGGGTCCATTAGTTTGACTTTTCTATATTATATTATGAACTCTTGTGAACAATATTGGGAATTAGTTAAGATTCAGAATTATTCTTTTATATTTTTTTTAATGAAATTTGTAACTAATAATTAATTTTAAATGATGTAACTTTACTGCATTGTAAAAAAAAAAAACCAAAAAAAAAAAACTATGGAGACAATGTAATTTTTTTAAAAGCAAGAGAGCACTCAGAGGGGCAATTAGAAAGTATTCCTTTATTAAAGAGCTCTATCTCGATTGGAAGAACCTAATGTTAGAGCTTGTTGAGTGACATTTTATTGAGCTCGAGAATAATAATTTTAATGTTACTAGTGGCTAACTTTTTTTTAGCACTCTTAAGAGGTGTTATTCTAGTATTATATTGACAAATTTTCTAAAACTTAGGTTTTATTAACTGATTTTAATGAACCTCAATACACTAACACTCACTTGGTAAATTTTCAAAAATTTAAAAAATTCTCAGCATGTTCTTCCATTAAGGCTTCCTTTATAAATTCTGCTATTTAGTTACTTTCAACAATGGAGGAGAGAATACAGCAATTAAACACTTTTTTTTAATCTTTATTATCTAAGTATCTTCTGCGATCGATTAGGTAATAATAAATTTAGCGAATTATTTCTCCTATCTATTTTGATTCTTACTGTACATGATTTTCTCATGACTAATATTTTTCAATATTATTGACTTATAATTTTGAATTTCAAATTTCCCTCTGTGTGTTTTATAAGTTTGAGTGGTATCAGATTTTGTTAAAATGGCACGATTTATTACATATGTGGCTCTATAAACTTTTGTCCTTTTATAGGATTGACTTATAGATGTGATACATAGATTTTATTATATTTAATTTACCAAAGTATTTAAAGTATTTATTAATGTTCATTGTAAATAGTAATTATATTGTAAGAATGTTATTTTAACTTTATTTAAAAAAATGATTTTCTGTTGTAAGGGATCACAATGTTTTCATTTATTATCATTAATGTGGTTCTTAAGATTTAAATATATAGTATTGTTTGTCTTTATTTAACTTAAATATAAATGTATATTATCAATCTGTAATTTAATTTTTTATTCTTATTTGGGTTCTAGATTTTTTTTTTTTAAATTTATTTATTGATAAAGCCTTTGAAACATCATATAGCCTGTGCTGTGGAAGGAATTATACCTATAAACTGAAAATTTAATAATTGCAAGTTTCATATATCTCTAACACAGGAGTTGTAATTTTTTCAAGATAAACTACAATATATATTCTTCTCACTATGACAGCTATTATTAAATAGATAAATTAATTTTGTTATCATTGATTATTATAAATAATCTTTTCAGTTTAATAATTTAATAAATTAAAAATTAGTAATCCATAAACTGATTTATATAAATAGCTATGTTGTTTGAATCTTATTGTACTTGTTTAAGAAATAATAATTGAGAAAAAATGCTTATAAAATAAAATTGATGCCCAACTCGCTATTTTTGAGCTGTAAAATCAGCTTTTTGGTGAGAGTGACACCAAAAAATATAACTGAGTTTATTCACTAAATCTTATCCAGAGCATTAAATGAACTTTTAAAAGTGTATTTGTCAGTTTCTATCTAAAAGTTTATTTTCTGCTCTTCGTGAAAAGGAAAATTGTATACCTTAAACTTTTATAAAAGTAAGAGCATTGCTAATATTTTAATTCTCACCCTTATTTTTTTTTTGCAATAGGTCACTTAAATACAGATCTAATTTCATGGTTAGCTTTAATAACATTGTACCATGGAACTTTTAATGAAATTTATGCCTTAAACAATTTTTTTTTCATTTAGACTTTGTTAGAGCAATATATAAAATACTAATAAAATATAACCCATTACTTTTCAGTAAGATAGTGGACTTCCAGATCTTTTATTGAAGTTATGAATACATTATATTAGTTTACATCAAGATATATATCGCTTATTGCTATATGAAAGCCAGGTCCATAATAATTCAGGGACATATTTCTAGAATGTATGTGATATTTTTTTATTATTAAGAGATCATTTTGATAACCATTTTAAATAAAGATAATTTATTTTGAATAGTTTCAATATTCTTAGTAATATTTAATAACTTAATTTTGTCCTATATTAACTAAATCAATTTTAAAATGAAAGATTTAATGATTTATTTACTGAGAAAAATTTAATTTTTAAATTTTCCAAATTACTAAAATTGTTATATTTCTTAAAAGATAGTCTGAAATCTAAGTAATCACTTTTATTGATTTCTTTGATGAATTCATAATTAGGCTTCTAAATAAGGATTGCGAATATATGTGTTAGTGAAATTTGGTAGGACAAGTAATAATTCATTAATTGAGATTTTAAAAATAAGCACGACCCAGGACATTAAAAGGGCCTGTACTAAATCAACAGATCTAAAAGCAACTATAGATGAATTTCTCTTTTATAGATAGAAAAATAGATCATAAACGGTAAAAAACTATCATTTAAAAAATAATATATTAAGCAGAGCAGAGAAAAAAACTATGCACATGCTCAATTTGGCTCTGAGAAGTACTAACTATCCCTACTTCATATAATACAATCTCATTCAGTTATTAAATTTTATTACAAAACTCTTATAGCATCAAATGTAATTATTTAAATTATTATATCCACTATTAAATATGATTTTTTCTCAGTCAATCCAAAACAATTAAAAAAATAAATGTCATTGCAGGGTTCTTACTGAGTATATATTTTTGTTTTGTAGAACTTTATTAATAGAGCAATGCATAACATTTATTATCAATTGATTTACCAGCAATGATTTTAAATTAACTTTTTTTAATATGTAATATTTAATTAAAAATATAAATATATATAATATATACCTATACATTTAATATAAATATATAACT
>KZ807372.1:511556-526239 GCA_000696205.2 Oncopeltus fasciatus | reverse complement strand
TATATATATATATAAGAGATGTATAAGATGACTGAAGTACATTCATGAAGACTAATAATAATAATTAAAGTTGTCAGCCATCTTCAGGGCTATCATGATGGCGAAAGAGATGTTGTCACTTGGTACAAATCTGCATCAATTAAAATCAAATTAATGTTTTAGGCGTACTTATTTTACATCCTGGATGAAATACTGATTATTTTTGTACGTGACTCCTGGTGACCAACTAACATCTACCAACTAATTATTAGTGTTATGCGAAATATTCACAGAATGTAGTAGGTGTAGAAAGTAAATATATATCAAATGGAGAGTTTTCGGCTGTGGAGATTATCAATAGAGAATGCGTTGTGGTTCGGTGAAGGTTCATAAAAAAATATATTTAAAAAAAGTGTATTTTCTATTATCTTCCAGTAATAAAAATTTGATCCAGGTTACAAAACGTTCCCTCTCGCCTTCATGACAGTCCTGAAGATGTAAGCCGAAACTTCGGCACATAATAAAAAATGTGTTTATATTGTTTTTTTTATTGACTTCGGCAAATTCTTCACTAATAATTTCTTATAATACAAATATTTTGTAGAAAACGGTGATTCTTTGAAACAGCCCCTTTAGAAGTGTATGTCGCGATGCAGTTTCCCCGCAATTCGCAGCGACTGTCTCCTATAGCGGCGAGGATGCCTCCGGTCGACTGTTTGGCGAGAGAGAGGCGATGACAGCGGGCCGGCCCCGCGAGTAGGTACGCCCCCGCCACCACTCGGTTAGAGCGCCTTGTAATAAAGCCGTCCCGGTACCGAATTAGCCACGAGCCGGCACCTGTGATTATCAGAGGGAGTGAGAGAGAGAGGGGTCACATCTCTAGCCACTCTGCAATCTATACCTCTCAGCTCTCTAATGCTTCATCTCGCCCTCCACTCTTCGGGATGTCGACCTTCCTCAAAGGTCATCCTCACTCGTACTGGAAACATGTAGGTCATATATAGAAAGTGTAACTTGATTATAACTCATAGCTGGAAAGTCATTCGAATAAGTCTAGCAAGAAGTGGTAAATAAATTAATTACATTATCAATGCGCTTTTTTGTATTTTCTTTAAAAACCTTGGACCATGATTATATCAATTTTTTCCCCCTCGTTATTAGGATTAGGATCAGGTTATAGGGCGATCAACATCATAGTTATTACGCCCTGACTGTTTATCTAGGGTTAAATCTGTTATCCATTCTTTCCCTCATGATATTAACCTTGCCATAAGGGAGTTTAATCTGCTCATACCATACAAATATTGTATACAATATACATATATAATAAATAATTACATTAGTTGATTATAATGTACAATTAACAACAAAAAAAAAATAAAGCAAACAAGAACTAACAACTAAAGAACAAAATAATGAGAAGAGAATAATTGTAATAAAAGGGAATGAATGAAATGAAGAATGAACCTGGAAATAAATTAAAAATATAAACAAGAAACGAATGTACGGTTTCAATTATATATTGTAAACTAAATGTGATAATTTAATTATGAGTTTCTCTCATTTGTGTTTAATTTTTTTGAATTCTGGTAGTAATTTGTCCTTAAAAAAAATTTGATTCTACTGGCCATTTTCTGTATTTCAGTAATGCCTTTCTTACTAGTTTTATCCTGTAGTCAGGTAGTGTACAGTCGTATATCAAATGTTAGTATGTCTGTTCGTGTGTAAAGTTACAGAGGCAGTAAGGAGAAGCTTTAATTTTTAATATGTAAAGATAACTGTTAACTGTACCGTGTCCTGTAATAGCTTGAGTCAGGTAGAAGTCTGTCCATTTGTTTCGTACGTGTTTCAATAATTTATGAATATTAGTTAACTACATATTACATATATTATTAAGATGTTTGTAGTCTCTCTCTTCTTTTTTTTTTTTTTAAATAGCGATCTTATACCTCTCCCTACCGCTCACAGAATGTCTTATGACTTATTTATTATAATTTATGACTTATTTATACTCATATAAAGTTATATCTTCACAGAGTGCTAAACTTACCATATTTGGTACAATGGTTCTTATTAAAAAGCTACTATAGGGGCATAAAACGGCTTATAAATTCCCTTATATATTTCAAATTTCTTTTCATTGAGCAATTACATTTAAATCTGGTTTTATTTTAGAGTTACTTCTTTATGGAATGGAATTTTCTGTTATTTTCTGTTTTAAAAAGTACTTAGTTTCGTGATTTTCACAGACTTAATTTTTCTCGAACCTAAACATAGTTTTCTTTCTTTCTTTTTTTTATATTATTGGGAATTCATCTTTCGAATGCAATTGTCAAAGAATCATCTTATAATATTTATTTTTGCAGTTTGACCTTTTTTTTTTTTTTTAAGCTCATCATCTGCGTTTGTAGAAAAAATTTAAATATTGAATTTGGTTTCTCTATCTAAATATTATGGGCCCTAGATCATTAACTGACTCATATAATATATTGTTTTGTTCGGACCATATTTTCATCTTCTCATAAGTAGAAAAAGTGTAGAAACAAGGAAGTAGACATATTAAAAGTCTATAAGTGATAATGACTATAATAATATTTTCCACGATTTTTCATCAGGCTTGCATTACTTAAATTTTAAACATTTTATTTTCTTTAATCATCTGCCTTAGAATAATGTTTGTGAAATTTCTTTTGAATAGAAGAAAAAAAGATATTACTAAGTTCCTAAATATCTAATTTTGTTTCTTAAAAATAAATTATATTTTTTGTGAATATTACGTTTCATATTTACATGCATCATAGTATCATAATTAGAAACTTAACATGAATTTCCGAATATATTTCTACAACACAGACAAAAAAGAGCAGAGGACAGAAAATAATTATCAAATTCATTCAAGTTTTTCTTTATTTCCTTTCGTTATCAATGATTACAAGAATTTAATTGTCTAACATACATTCATTAATTAAATTCACTGCCATTTTTTATTTTGACTGATAAATTACTTTACTTACTTCGCTGTGAGAATTACAACAGAACTCTCAGAAAATACTGTTATTATAAAAAATTTCTGTATATATTTTTGTTATTATTTTTGAAGGAATTCACTTCATAATGCCGTAATGCCTAACCTGGTGGCAAGGACTACAAACACATAGATTCATGAATGACTCATTCACTTCTATGTTCCTATCATATAGGAACTGAAAGTATAGGAATATTGCGAAAAGCAGTCATATGAGAAAACAACTTGGGACTGTTAAGCTACATAATTCTATGAGCCCCTTTTTTATTGTCTCCACGCCGTAGCTTTTCAACGATGCCTCCAACTGCACAACTTTTGGACGTATCCTTCGTCGAAAGTTCTTAGGGTCTACCCTGTTGATGTGGTATCAAGAAACCCTTATTTTCCGAAACCTTTATTTGCAAGGTTAATTTATTTTCTCGGATCTCATTATTTATTCAATTGATTCATGGGGGCTGAACGCCCTTGACACATGTGATATATCCCCACCCTATATCCGCTTCCTCTCAAAGCCCTCCTTTCCAATCCCTCTCCCTACTACTCTCACAATGTCTACTGACTTATTTATTACTCAAATAAAGTTATATCTTCAAGGAGTGCTGTAATTACAATGTTTGGTACATACCATAATATGGTATATACCATATTTTATTCTTATTAATAAGCATTTATAAGTGCATAAACCAGCTTATAAACTATCATTATTTATTTAAAATTTCTTTCCATTAGAAAATTATATTCAAGTCGTGATTACTTTCAAATCAACCTCTACCTGGTACTTATTATTGTGATTTCCGCAATAAATTATTTTTCTGAAACCTACAAACAGGTTTCGTTCTCATTTTAACATATTGTTGGGATTTATCTTTCTTTTGCAAATGTCAAGGAATAGCCTGAGAACCAAGGGATTCCAGTGGTGCTCTCAACCATACGCTACGGGTTTTAGTCTCGCTCTGGGTAGGATTCTATCGAAAAATAAAAATATGCCAAGTACCATGGTTTTTTTGAAAAATTAATTACCATTAACAATTACCACTATATATTAAAAACAATACAAAAAACCACGCATATAGAAGGATTTTATGATTAGAAATATAACCTGCGGACGAATTTCGAACTTTTCCACGGATTACCTTTGGAAATCTTAGCAGTTCTACATTTCTTTCTTCTTCGTATCTGTCTCAAGTGGTGTAGCTTTTCGAGTTGTTCAGTCATGAAGTTTATGTTTGTGGTACAAGTAGAGAACTATCAAAGCTAGTAACAGTGTTCACAGGGGCGCCAGGCTAGCACAGGGGATCAAATCCCGCCCAGGTCAATCTTTATTTATAATATAGAAGCTTGTTCTGAGCCATGGGTGTTTAGAATGGGGTGGCAACCTGTAGATAACCCCTCCCTCCAATGACCCTTAGTGGTTGCAAGGGAGGCTAACCCAGCAAAAAAACAAAAAACAAAAACAGTGTTCATGGCTTTCATTTGTAATAAAACCTTGCTCTGGGCGGGATTTGCACGACAGCGTCTGGATTACGAGACCCAAACGGTATCATGTGCTACACTGGCATCCCCTAGGTTGGATTTAAAAATAATTTATGGAAAAAAAAATTCAAAGATTATTAAATTTATTTCGCTCTTTGCAGTATTTTGCAAGTGGATAAATTGTATTATCGCCAAAGTTTTGGGGGAGCCAGCCTGGCGCCACGGACCACTTGTTATTATTGAAGTGATAATGTTGGTGTTATCTGTTGAGTATCCAAGTTGGGTGAGTCTCAAGAGATGTACTCGCTTGTTGCAGCAGCAGCAGGCCAAGCTGCAGCCGTAGGCTGGATGGGACAGCAAGCATCTTCCGGCTACTACCCGTCTACAACCCCCACAGGTCCGGGGTACACCGGAGACGCCTCCTATCAAAGCCAGTGCGCACAAGCGTGGCCCAGGCCGCAGGTCAAGACCTCTGACCCCTGGCCTGACACATACAGGTGAGTCTGAGAACTTTTATTTAATCAATTTCATTTTTAAATCAAACGTAGGTGTGTCTCCTTTAAATTAGTTCTATGATATCATTTCAATAGTTCTTTGTGAAAGCAGGGCCAGCCTTTCAGTTATCTTGATCATATGCATGCTTTTTTTTTTTCGTTTTAAAGTAAAAAATGGATCAAAAATGGTTTTATTTACATTGTATTACAATAAAACTAAATTGTCCCTTCCTGTTGAAAAAAATTCAGTTTTAGATTTTTTTTACTCTTATAGAATTTTTCCTACTGACATAAAGGTATTTACAAAATCTTAAAATAAAATCATTATTAACTTTAAATAAATATATTTTCTCATATTTTTATAGACTTATCGTAAAGCCAAACAAATCGCTGAAAGAAATTATTGGTACAAATAAATGTTATGTAACCATTGACACGTAAGGGGTAAAAGACCATGACTTCTCGCAATATCGTAACGGATTCTTGCAAAAATACGAAACAGCTTGTAGTTGTGATGTTACATAAGGAATACTTATCAGAAACCGTTATCAGCTTTTACAATCTTAGCGGGTAAATTTTTATTTTTTATTTCCTTGCATACTCCCTACTTAATCAGCAGTAAGGAATATTCAAAGTGATAAGCCTCGTGATTTTGTTGTTGTTGTTACATAAAGAAGACTTAGATCGATAGTATACCATAGTATCATAACTTTTATTGAGATCAAGCTGTACATACACCTGATATATACATTAACATATATAAGCGAACATTAATTTGAACTAGTCGATTAACGTGAAATGTAATGTGTTTTTTATGCATGGCATTCCTCTTGGTAATTTCTCATTACCATAAGATTAATAATAAATGACATTATTAATATTAAAACGCAATAGCTCATCTAACTGCGGCAATATGCCTTCCATTCTCCTGTGTCGTGTAAAAGTAATTAGATCTCGCATAATTATTCGGGAGGTATAGTGAACAGTACCGTGTTCCCCCCCCTGGGAGCACACCATTTCGGGTAAGAGATGGTATGTCCGATAGGGATTACAAGACACCACTCTTATTAATAATTTATGAACTGGAAGGACTTAATGAATCTTCCTAAGCCTTTGGTACTTAATGAATGTATATGGCCATTTTATACTTAATAAATGTAGGTAAGTAGTTAAGAGGCCATGCCGTTCGGCTGGTATTATACACAAGATATAATTTGAAACGCTTCCATCCCGTGAAATGTGTTTGACAAGGATCGCCCTCTGCGCTCCTATCTCCACACCTTAATCATCCTGATTTATATCTTCTTTAAGAAGGATTTTGTCATTTATTCCCTTTTAGGTTGTGTATTTAATATTTATTTGAATATAATTTGCTTACTCCGTTTTATTTATGGTTCTCTTATAAGACATTTTAGGCACCCTTTGGAAATGTTTTGATTATAAATTGTCCTTATTTAAATTTGTCTTATTTCATATATTATGATTAGAGCGAGCTAATACCTTTATTTTCAAATTTACCTTCTTTTTAAACACTTTGGTTCGTGAAGGGATAGGCTATTTACTGCTGGACATCCTGCTCTAGACAACCATGGCTCTGGGCAAGCGGCTAATCTCTCTCTCTGTCTTCCTCTCTCTCTATCTCTCTCTCTCTCTCTTCTACTCTCTCCTTAATACCTTAAGATCTTCTCTCTCTCCTTGATTAATATCATAATACTTAAGGTTTATAAATATTGACAAACATTCAATGTGTATTGTCTGAATGAGAGGGCTCATCGTCCTAAGGCAATAAAGTATTATTTATATACCTATCCCCCCTCTCTCTCCCCCACTTCCTCACTCCCTCTCACTCACTCTCTCTCTCTCTCTCTCTCTCTCTCTCTCTCTCTTTTTTTTGTTTTAATGCAACTTAAGGTATATAAATATTTCATGTGCATTCTCTGTAGAGAGGAACACATCATTCTAAGACAATAAATGAGCTAATCTCTCTCTCTCTGTCTTCCTCTCTCTCCCTCTCTCTCTCTCAGAGTTAATGTTCTGTTATATCTAATCAAATATTTAACATATAACTCAGCTAATAACACTTATATAACAAGTATTTATTAGGAATATGAGAAATAATAGATTAATCTGAAATAAATATTCTTGAATATTTAAACTTTTAACTTGAAATACATAAGTATCACCTAAATTTGAAATTGACTATAGCTTAAATAAATAAGTGATAGTTACATGACTTACTTTTCGTACAAAGAAACAAAATATCCACTTTTGATAAAATCAGAACAATAAATAAATGAATAAATGATCCAATACACTGTATGCAATAAAGTAATTTCCTTAAAACGAAGGTCCCCACACAACTAAGCGTACTATACTCCTATATATTTACATTATTTTAAATAATTTATATAAACATATTTAGAGATTACAAGCTACTTTGGCCACAAGCATGTGCCAGTCACGCTTATTTATCCATTTATTTATTACCATTTAAGTATCAGAATAACTGCTGACATTGCATAACTGTCCTTTCAAGAATGTAACTAATTCAGCGAGAATAATATTAGGAAATTAATTTTTGCACGAATGATGAAATTATCAGGAAATAATTACTTATACTCATTAGTTTCAAGATGACGATTGTAGTATAATTGAATATTTTTCTCTGCATTTTATATGGACACAGAAATTATACCATTTCTAAACAAAGAAATTCAATTTCACAAAAGACCTACAATTTGCTCCCTCATATTTTGTTGTATAATTATCTTCTTGGCCTTCTAGATATGCCGTAAAGAAGTAAGTACATCCTACATTCTACGCGCTCTATTGTACTGGAACTAATTAACTCGATTAAAAAAAAAAAAAAAATTGTGGGCTTGGAATTATTGAAAATACGCAAATACGAGGAGAAATTCTATACTTTATGTGGTTAAAACTATATGTTTTCTTGTCTTTNAGGTAAATAATCTAAAGGGTTATTATTATTTCTACCACCAATGAATATAGAACTCTCATACCTTATATTCTCCGTCTTCATTGGTTTCTGTACATCATCTCCCGTTGGCCAACGGGAGATGATGTACAGAAACCAATGAAGACGGAGAATATAAGGTATGAGAGTTCTATATTCATTGGTGGTAGAAATAATAATAACCCTTTAGATTAATTAATATTTATATATTTAAATAATTATAAGCTGTAATAACGATCATTATTGCCAAAAGTTTCTTTGGTGGAGTCGGGAAATCCTTATAAATATTTAGTTTACCTTGAAAACTTTGCTTGGATCTATGTTATCTACGTCATGTGGGGTTTGAGGACGTGTCCTGAAGCACTAGTAGACCTTTACCGAATGCAGCACATATTGTGCTGTGATACAATTTAAATTTAAAGTGTAAACCAATCAGCGGAAGGAGTACTTTAGAGTACCACTCGTACAGAGAGTATCGAAACTTTATTTAGATATTGATCAGTCAAAGTTTATATTATGTTTATATAACTTAATATTGTACGACCGTAGGAATTTCATATAATAAACAGGAAGAGAAACATTTTTTCGTAGCTATACATATATTATGGTTAATAATTTATTATTTAATCAAACTATGANATATATTGGTTTTATTTAAGTGAAAATTTAGTCCTCTAGGTAGCTAAAATATCCACATCCTAATCCGCTAATACAACTGGTTGCTGGTTTCAATAATCATTTTGTTACTGTATAACATTTTAATTAATATATTTTTGATTTTCCGGTAATATTATGGCCACTGGTCTTTGAGAATATTTTTAAATTTTTTGTAAGCTTTTTGGTAAATCCCCACCCCTAGAGATGCAGTTTTGCTGAATAACTGACCATATTTATACATACCCGTATATTTTTATTAACATATGCCAAATTTCGTTATCTTTGTTTAACATTTATATCTAATAAAAGTTTTATTTGTCTTTTGTTTATGACTGACCCTCGATCTTAAAGCATAATCTT
The DNA here is from genome assembly GCA_000696205.2 of Oncopeltus fasciatus. NCBI lineage: Eukaryota > Metazoa > Arthropoda > Insecta > Hemiptera > Lygaeidae > Oncopeltus > Oncopeltus fasciatus. The sequence goes on along the minus strand of KZ807372.1, from coordinate 517,277 downwards.
AATCTTAATCATAAGCAAATCAATTTTAAAATATTGAATTTGAACTTATAAGCTGCCATTATGACAAATAGACAGTTACGACCACCATATCTCAAAAAACTTGTAGATTCAAGGTTTCACGCACATTTAAAAGCCATATGCAACTTCCTTGTAAAACAAATTAATAAGTGAATGCTGCTAGATTAAATAATTCAATTTTTTTCAGTCTGAGGCAAACATATCTCGCGACCGATACTGCGGAATTTTTTTTTAAAATTAAAGTATCTTATAATATTGTGTAAATTCCATTTTATGGCAAATTTCAAGGTACACAACCAAAATTCGTTGCCGCTAAAGTGATGAATCCTCAAACCATCATCGCCTTGTGAATTTGTGTGACCATTTGTGTATATTAAGTACCAGTATGTTGTAAATAGGATTGGAGGAAACAATTCTATTCTTGTGATGGACGGTAGTTGGCTTGACAATTGTAAATGTAATACTAGCCAGCTTAGAAGCACATGTATTGTATCAGTGAATGGAAATCTGGTGCAGTGTGTTCGGTCACGTTACAAAGGGAACAAACCCCTCTGGAAAGGAAGCCCTCCCTCTCCCTCTCGCCCCCCACTCTAATGACGCCTTTTGAAATATGGCTACTCCGGCTATGAGGTCACCTTGGGGTAGCCCTCCAATCTGGATCGATTGCCTTTTGCCCCCTTGGCATATTTTCTGTACAGCTGCGCTTGGGGGCCCAGCAGAACGCTTGGGTGGTCTTAAACCGGCAACTTGTGGGAGGGTTGGCTAGTGAGAGAGAGAAAAATTGTTATTTCTCTGTAAGTCAACTTATAGTTAAGAGTTCTTAGGGGTTGATAGGGTTGTTAGTTGTTAGATGTTAGGTTGACCCCTGATTATAAGATGCCCAAAATTATTTTATGTGCAATATATATACATATATATGTGAAGGACTCCTAGAGTTACAGTATAACCTACCTGTTGGTCATAATGCCTATGACTAAGGTACTCCATGAAATGCTCATTTGACTGGGAATGGAGAATTCACCTTAGCAATCCTAATTGGATCTAAAATGGGTACAGGCTTACAAGATTCGTAGTTGTAAGAAAATTTGCAGTGGTTGTAAAAAAGTTTGCTGACTTCAATTGTGACAATGAATATATCTATTAAAATTAAAATTTAATGATTGTGGAATTCATATAAATGCAATCGACAATAGATTTAAATAATGTAAAGTCCTCTGACAGCTGTTATCACATTATGAAAACAAAAATTCGGTGCTTGTGAAGATAATAATAATAGTCATTTACAGATGAGGTTTATGCATTAATCTAATCAGATAATTATCTATTACAAATAAATGGCCGTTGAGAACTATTTAAGGAAATTTTTTATTCTGTTTTAATGACGTGCCAACCGTTGGTCATTATAAGGAAAATTTCCTGGATTCAAACAATATATTAGGACGGAAATAAATCATATGTGCTCCGATAAATAGTTTTTGCTTAGGTCAAAATACTCTGTTGAAAATGTTGAACAATAAATTAGATTCCATGTTGAGAAAGATCACGGTCCCATCATTTCTATATTTGAAATTCTGAAATTTATAAATAAAAAAAAAGAAACAAATTAGATATGTTTGTATAAAATACAATTTTTTTATTATTGTAAATTTCTCCTTTAGCGAGCCTTTTTCTTTAAAAAGTTGTTTAAGGAATTAGCATCTATTGTGTTATTTAAGGTTTTTATAACTCAAATTAACAATGTATATATTAAGTTTGTAAATTTTGTTCTCTCTCTGAATCTCTCTTTTTTTTCTTATCCAATGCCAACCAAAATGTATAACTTTGCAATGAAAAGCCTAAAAACTGAATTTGGTTTCTATATTATATAAGTACGAGCCAGTACGCATTCGAAATCAAACTATTAAATATCTTTCTTAATCTAGGTTTTTGAGATAACTTTTATAGAAATTAAACATTATAAAATTACGAGGAGATAGTCGGGGTTCGATCAAAAGTTTAATTTTTAATAAAAACAAATATGGTTTAAACAATAAATGTAAGGGAATTGAATAAAAAATCTTATTGTCCCAGCCAGGACTCAAACCTGGATCTCCTACTATCCGGGCAGGCGCGTTAGCCTATTACACCACCGAGACTAGACAGATAACTTATTATTTTCCCCGCACTCCTACTGGGAGTCTAAACCTCCGTTCGAGGAGATCCAGGTTCGAGTCCTTGATGAGACAGTTAGATTTTTTATTCTATTCCTTGCATTTATTGTTGGAAATTAATGCAGGAATAAATACCACGACAAAAAGAATATTTACAATTTGGTTTTATTTTTGCTAACGTTTTGGCCCGAATTTCAGGGCTATGGGGAAGGGAGAGAGTCACGAATCACGTATTATAACCCATGATTGCTGGGGTACTGAATACCCCATTTATAAAATTACATTTTGCACCTGTTATGTCTCTTAAATTTTTTTATCGTAACGCTAATAATAACGAAGATATTATGGTTTTAAATTTTGATGTCCCTTTCAGCCTTCCCACCTGACCGATTTCAATGATTTTCAAACTCAAAAACATTTTGCGAAAAAACAAACAAATTTGAATATCAAATTTGCTAGACTGCATACAGACAAATATATAAATTTTAGTCAGGCTTCAGACATTTTTGGTAAACAAATTATGCCAGTGGTAAACCCTGATATATTTATGTGAGCTGTGCGCTGTTATTATATATTATAATTCTCTTATAAGAACTGTAAGCCTGTTGCCATCGGCCGTAATGAATATCATTAGTCGGGCAGCGTTAGCATGTCTTCAACTTCTCATCTCCCCTGATAATATTTCTACATTTAACAGTTAATTACAGGTTCTTGCTGGAGTTCTGAAAGATGCGACCATAACATCTTGATATAAGAGCAACCATCTTAATAGTTGTTTATTTATATATGTAGACTTCAAATTGTATACATTTTGCTGAAAATTTGGAGTGTGTTAGATTTCTTGTAGGATGTCTTATAGTCAGCTCATAACTTAGCTCTGACTAGCTTTACTTCCCCGATGAGTAAGTTTTATCATAATGACTACCTCAGTCATTATATGGTATTTGTTCTTCTTTTCTTTTAGCTCATTTCCCATAAATAAATCGAGCATTTCAAGTTGTCAATCACGAGACTTTGGTAAAATTTCGAACACTGGTCCTACTTTAGAGAAGCTAAAAATAGGGTCGGTTAAAAAAAAAANAAATGTTCCTACTGTGTCCTATAAATTATTAAATAGTGTCATAAATATATTTCATATTATGTAGTAGATAATATTAAATACATTAATAACAATATTTTATTTATCTTTAGGGTTATTTTTACCAAGATTTAGGAGAAACATGCTTGTTTAGGCTCATATTGACTTGAGAGAATAACATTCTTCAGAGTGACGTCAGCGAAGGCGTGTTTCAAAATTAATTAGCATACAGCTGGTGTCCCTACAACTATGGATTTACAATACCAAAAAACTCTCTCAGACTTTACATTACAAAATACATGTTAGTATGTAGTCTGTGAATGTATTTATACATCACATTCATTTTCAATGAAACTACTTAGACCTAATAAATGTTTGTGGTTGAGGGTGAAATGTATCAGTCAAATTTCTTACTTCACATAATTTCTATCAACCTTTCACTCTTACTTTGTTTGTTCTCAGTATCCATACTATTTTCCCTATTTCTTTTTATATATTAATTACTTTTATATTTGAGTCCATCAAATTTATATGTGTCATCCTTGGTAGGAATATTATCCCACGCACAACCCAACACACACACACACACACACACACACACACACACACTGTCTGTCACACCTATCCCTAGACAATTGCCACCAACCTTAATAAGTGGTCCCATTGATTGGCCACTTTTTACAACTCTCCTAGGAGAGTCACTTGACCTCAGAATCTCCATAAAACCACTGAGGAGCTGGATGATGGTGTCCAGTTCTTTACCATAAAGATTCAGCAATGTCTTTGGAAGACTAACTTAAAACCCACCAGCNATATATAGAAACAACCTTCCTTTAGTCAAATAAAGTTCTTCATGACATAAGAACTTTAAGTTTGATTGTTTAAAAATATAATTTACCCACACACATTTTTCAAGGGTAGAGTTTCCAACTAAGAGTCCCATATGCTTATTTTCTTGACAGAACCGTGCTAATAAAATCAGTAGAAAAAAAATCTATGAAAAAGAATGGACTAAAATACCAATGTTAAATATTTAAAGAAAGAACTAATGGTTGTTAGTTGAAGAGTTTTCATCTCAGCCGCAATATATATATTTTTTATATTAACCAATGATCAAAATTAATAAAACGATTTTGTCCCCGTTCGTGCTCATGCCAGTGAAGACAAAGACAAGTTTTTAACAGTATTGTTAACATATGCTTCATTAGTGCTTATTAAGAATTAGAAAGAATCCCCTAATTTATTTTTTAATGACTTTTATTCTTTTACTTGTTTACTTATTTAGTCATTAAGTGCTTTGCTCATTATGCTATGGTTTGTTGCAGTTTCTTTGCTGGTTGCGGAGGTGGGCAGGGATACGGGCCTACTGGCACCGCCAGCCACTCCCCGAGCGAGGCCAAGTCCGGCTATCCCTACCTGGGCGGACTTGGCGCGGTGGAGGCCGGACTCTGCGGCAGGGCCCACTGACCGTAGGGCCTCACTCCAGACCGCCATCGTCCAGAAGACACCCCGCCATCTTCCAGTGCCAGGGGTGGACACTGTCGTATGGGAGCGCCGACTTCCAGTTTCACCCCGTTCTCTTAGGGGGTAGTTTTTTTTCCAGATGCGAACAGAATGAATGTACAATTTCATTGAATTTGGACGTGAGAGCTAGATGTTCGATACCCAAAGCTTGCAAGGCAGAGGCTTTCGACAGTAGGTTCAAAGTCAAGAGATAAACAGTTTTATCAAAATAACTGTTTAACCGAACAAATTGTCAATCGAGTTAACACCTTCAGATTCCTATAAGAATTGCATTAATAATAAATAAAAAAGATGAACATATTCTTTAAATACTCCCTACGATAGTATAAAAATCTATCTTAGTTTAAAAGTAATACGGTGAATACTATCTGTTCTTTTTATTAGATAAAAAAACAAAAAGCACGCACAAACAAAATAGTATACATACTAATCTAATGTAGGAAGTATTGATTGAATTATGCAGTGCAAAAAAAAAAAAAGAAATAATATATTTTAACAATTAATTCAGCACTTCATTTTAAATATTCAATCGACTATTTCTTTAAAACTTTAATTAGAATCGAAACTTTCATACGCTTCTATTTTATTATTTGTCTGTTTAAAGCCATCATAAATGAATGAATATTCTAGGCTTTTTTTTTTTTTTTTCTAATTCTTTCTTGTACGCTTTCACTACAAATTTGTTCCACTGAAACAATACTGAGACTGCTCAAACCTCCAAACGCTGAAGAAGGTTAACTAGATTCGTAAGAATTTAGATTAATGCAAATGCCTTTAAAAAGTCTCATACAAATTGCTTTATTAACTTCTCGCCTTCAGTTCAGTTACTTTGCAATCTATTTCACAAGGTTTTCACTGTAATAAACTATTTCATTCTGACCTACAACTTTTCAAATGAAATAAAATCCCATTATTTCCAGCGCATACAGTGCCGAGGAGGGAGGTTGCGCT
>KZ807372.1:486371-496609 GCA_000696205.2 Oncopeltus fasciatus | reverse complement strand
AAGACATATATATATATATATATATATATATATATATATATATGTACACACAACCCACCAAAATGGGTCTGGAAAACACTTACCATTAAAATATTCCAAATATTGGAGCAATGTGCGGACTTGGCGACTACTTACCAAGGTAAATGTCCCAAATCATTGACTTACTCTGGGCACCAGGTCAAATGAAGGGAAGGTCAAATGAACTTGTGAGGAGTGGCTGTCACCTCCAGAGGTGGTCCAGCCGATATCTCCCAGAGATTCACCAGGTCTCTCATCGTCCGCTCGCCGCCTCCCTGGCAAGCCGATTTATGACTATATTTAGTGGACCCGGACCGATACCATCTCGAGAGCGCGGCCATAGCCAGCGGGCCCGTCCGTCTTACTCTCCTTCTACACCTTGCAACACCGGGGAAAACAATAAAGATAACGCATCCCATTATTAAATGGATATTATCTTTAACCACTGCCTTTTCCCTAGTACTCCTTCACAGGAACATACTCATTCCTTAGATATGAAGTGATTTTCGATAGCTCATTCATCTTTACAGCTATCAGGATTTTCAGTTAGATCTTCTTTAACTTATCTATTAGCAATCATGCTGTGCTTCAGTGGCCGAGAAATTGAGAATCAATGAATTACTTACTGATTTATCTTTAGCAATACAATCTATGGGAGGGAGAAGAAGTGGAAGTTCATGAATTTGGCTTTAATATATCCCTTGAAATATTTAATACATTATTTTGAAATTGATGATGAAATTATATCATACATTCACAAGTTATTATATGTTATAGAGTTAACCAATTATCTTACAATAGTAAACTTTTTTTTTTTTTTTTTTTTTTTTTTAATCAGTCACCATATAATATGTTATAAAATTAGAAAAGTATTGCTAAGTAGAATCAAGATTATGTGAACATATAAAAAAAAAAATACAAAAAATAATAGTCAGTCCAATCTAGGTATTTATTAATCGAACGTTTTCTAGAATAATTTGACTCTCGTTACAATCTTAAATATCTTTTATAGTATGAAATTTTTAAAATTGTTATAGAACATTAATGTTACAAATTTATACTTTAAACCTATTTGTTCTGTGGATTCCTTTACTAACGCTCATAACAAAAAAGAAAATATGATCTTAAACGTTTAAAAAAAATCATATCCATCAAAATGGGATTTTATATGTAAATATAACACATTTTAAAAATAATCTGGCAAATCTTCATAATCTCGAGCTTAATTATTGTTGTCCTCAATTCATTAGATTTAGAGCCGAGACTAATGTGTATAATATAATTCCAATTTTATTAATAAATATTAATGGCTACAAATTTGATAAATTTGCTTAGTTATAATATTTGCTACAATACAAAATTGTTAATACATTCAGAAGGTCCACTAATAATTGAATATCCGTTTGATTGATTGATAAAATTCGTAATATAGACAGGCTGGCTAGTTGAAGGCCTTATAGAGGTTGTTTTGTATGGTCAAGGAAGAAGAAGGGTGAAATTATGTGGCTCTTAGTACTTTTCCTAGAGCAGATTTAAAAATATTAAAACTATAATAACAGAATTTAAAAAAAAAATACTTAAGAAAAAGTAAAATAATTATATTATTGCAATTCACTATTATATTATTATCAATTGTTATTGTATTCTCATGACATTGTATTTCTACAGCCCTGAAGATGGCTTACAATGTAAGCCGATACGTCGGCTGATAATCCTTTATTAAAAAAAATACGCTTTTAAAATTTTTTTTTTTTTTGGATCTACCTTGACCGAACCCCAACTAAAATCATCTAAGAATNAAAATAATATTAGTTTACAACCCTCAGTAGTACATTCCCCACAAAAAAACATTTATGAAACTTAAATCTGATGCAAAATTGTTAACAAAGTTGAATTTTTTCCCTTGATATCACAATGTGAGCCCATACAAATACTGTTATTTTGAAAAATATATACATTTTAAGAAGATTCTATAAAAAAAATTTTTTTTTAAATTAAAGGGCAATATGAAGGATTATATTATGGTAGAATTACTAGTATTTAATTATTAGATTTTTTTTGTTGGGGTTTGGCCAAGGTAGATCTATAAAATACAAATCACCTTCATGATAGCCCTGAAGTTGGCTTACAATCTTCTGTAAGAAGAAACATTGGCAGATGTTTTAAAAAATACACATTTTTTAAAATTTGTAATTTTTTAGATCTACCTTGACCTAAAACCAACAAAAAAACATCTAATAAAATATTTTCTGTTTTGAAAATGGCAAAACACGGAAACGAGTTGGAAGAATTCTTATAATAACCTAGGAAAGTGAAATAGTGCAGAGCAATTTTTAGACAAAAACTAAATGATAAATGAAGAAGGCCTCTTAGGGAACATTGACAGAATGTTTGGCTCCAGTACGGGGCTGAGACAAATGGGGAGGGGGTAGAAAAAAGACTTTGATGCATCTGAGGGCAGCCTCGGCGTCCAGCTGTCTGCGCACGCCCCGATCAGTATGGATACAAATCTTCTTCACTTCGGTCGGATCGCACTTCCAAAAGAGCGGCGGTCTTCTGATCTCTCTCGAGCCCCTTCAGAGCTATATCTGAAGGTGCTGCGTCTGAAACTCCGGTGATCCAATATGCTGATTTGGTGGGATCCCACTTCTTAAATTCTTACATCTGAGAAACTTCACCATTATTCCTGGGGATTCTACATGTTAAAGTCCGCTTAGGTGTCTTCACACTCCTTGACTAATATGCATGTTTTATTCAGTGTTTCTTAGTAGTATTGAACCTCTGGAATATTTAGTGGATGGATGTCTATCGCTTTCCGATACCCGAGACGTTTCATAATCTTCCACTATTCTAGTATATGCAGCAGGAATCCATAAAATTGTCATCCCAAGCCATGGCCAATAGGGTCCATATCTTTTTCTACTTTTTGCAATAAAAGAATGCTTCTCAAAAGGCCATATCTCATTGCTGGTTACAATACAAATGTATTATTTAGCTATTTGCGCAAGATATGTACAAGTCTCTTTACTCTATCATGTAGGGATAAAGATCACATCTCTAAGACAAATCCCCTTTGAATATCTTGGTGGGATTATGACCTATGAAATAAAGCTCTCCTAATCATTCACAAAATGTTAGTCCGATTTCTAATTTTTAATTAAAAGTTTTAAATGGTCTAGTATATAATAAATATATAATAAATTCCGCATTAAAAGGAGATTTCCTATGTTTCATATATACATTTATGAGAAAAGAAATAAGAGAACAATGAGCATGAATGGTATGCTACTAAACTTTGCGCTTTGCTATAGACTGGCAGGATGGTATGGTGCTGGAACTGCTCACCCATCTAGTTACATTCTTAATTTTCTTTCTTAAGAAGCATTATTTATAAAAAGATAGGGAAACAATCATAAAAACAAAACGCTAATAATAAAAATATATATTTCGATTTTAAATTACAGCCTTCCTTTAAACCTTCCCTCCCCCTAAATGAATTTTAGCCAATAACGAACTAACCCAACAGTATAATTCCTTTTTTTTTTTGACATTGCTATTACTATAGAGCTTACCAATATATATATCTGTGTGTGTGTGTGTGTGTGTGTGTGTGTGTGTGTGTGTGTGTGTGTGTGTGTGTGTGTGTGTGTGTGNTGGTAATAGACTATAAACCCTGACATTTAGTTGTGTCACGGGTATAGGAATTATCACTAATTGCAAAGTATTGGTTCGTTTAGTTGTGAAGTACCGTCTCTTTCCTCGAGTAAATTATCTCCAGTAATGCGCTCACAGTACATCACTCTTGCTGAATTTTTGAAAATGTTGATCTTGAAAATATTGTTATTTTGATTAGTTGGTGTTCATCTCTCTGGGCAATAGATAAATATTACTTTGATTTTATATATTTCATGGAGCTCGAATTATCCTGAAGGACCGATGTTATCCATTATTATCGCAACAGTATGTGTGATGTGTGTAGTGATCTCTTTATTGTCTTTTCTGTGTCATCCCATGCAACATTCTAGCGAATTCCGAAGAAACATTAGGGGTAAGTGTGAGCATGGTACCTTGCCGAATCGTATGTAAGCCAAACCAGGAATTTATGCGTCCCGCAATTTCTTTTCAAGCTAGACAAATTCCATAACTTTCAAAACAGTCAAAGCACTTCTTTCTTTTTTTTTCATGGGTCAGATCCTTGGATATAAACATTAGGAAGCTACGTTTTCTAACATAAGTTTCATGGTCATTGGGATTTCCATGTAGAACCCCATAGAGATAATTCTCTAATGAGAAGAGATAATGAATTTATACTAATGTTTTATTAAACGTCTAATAGTTGCGGTATTGATGGTCAACTCTTGGTTGGAAGCTATGTTACCACAGGATATGTGATTCGAAGAGACTTGAGTTGAAGCCGGCATATTTTTTAGTACTAGAAGGTGAAAAGTAATAGATTATTGGTTGATAAGTGGATACGAAATCTAAGAAATATCCGTTAGCCCTTTTAAAGATTGAGCGCTTTCAGGACAAAAATACATTTATCAATATATACAGCTCATATCAGGAATCCCCCAATAATGCTCCCCCAATCTGCTACTTTTATATAGCATATTTTCATACCTATTGTTAAATAAATAACTTTTGCTTGCTTTTTTTATACCCAAACTTAAGCAATGCCCATTGTCTTAATTGGATAGAATAATTTCCTTTTTATTTTATGCTATCTGAGTGATAGACTATGCGTAAAACTGCATTTTATTCTAGCAACTATAGGTCGATTTCGCTGGCAATTGCAATAGTGTAATAATTTATTTACCGTTTCTTCTTCCGGGTTGGACCGTGTCAAATTGGTATTATTTGCCGAACTTTCGCACATCATGTGATGGCTTCTTCAGGGCTGAAAAGAGAATGAGAGTTGTAAAAGAGAGATTTTTAAAATCCAGGTGGTATATNGGCCCTAAACCGACCTCACTGGGAGATCTGTTTCTTTTCAGGGGGACGATTTTTTTTTTTCTGTCTTGTTCGTCTGTCTGACGATGTGCAGGTTGGAGCGGCACCTTTGAGCCCCGACGGTTGCGATTGAGGATCTCCCATTGAGAAGGGAGAAATGCCTATTGGTATATGCATTGACAAAGATCCTATTTTCCAAGTGAATACACTTTATCGATTAGTAAGGAAAAATCTTATTTCTCTGATTGCTCTGAAACTTGGTCATTCTATGGTTTAAATCCTGTTAACTAGTTTCTGTTTGTTAGGGTCTTAGGAGCAGCAGTATGACCAGCAAACATCCAAAACTGCTTATTTGATAGCACTACTTTAATTATTTTTTAATTCTGAAAAATAAATTTTTGTTTTCTTTACAAGTTTTTTCAAATAAAAATATTAAATATCAATTTAATAACTGAAGAGTTCAGACAACTTTTCCAAAAGTCGTGACAACTTAATCGCAGTCTTTCACTTGCAATAATTTAACTTGAAAGTGTAGGCATGTAATAAATAAATTAAACTCTGTAAACTAGAAACAATATTTATTTCCATATATTTTAAGTACTTTCTTAAATATGCACTTTTCGATAATGAATGTATAGCAAAGAATACCCACAGAAGACTAACAGTATATTACTATCGCGTTTCTTCTGTAAGAATAGAAGTATGGAAATACCGCAATGAATTCTCTTTTGAGAAAACTAACCGTTTTTAGGAATAATTCACTTCGGGAAGAAGGTTTTTTTTTGTTTTTTTTTTGGGTGTGTGTGATAAGAAGAAAATAAATCAAAACCTTAATATACTTAATCCAGAAGATGGCTTACAAAGTAAGCCGAAACGTTGGCAGATAATTTAAAAAATACACTTTTTTTTTAATTAGTATTTTTTTTTTTTGGATCTACCTTGACCGAACCCAAACTAAAATTATCTAATAATAATATCTACGGTCAATAAAACTCTCCTTTTGCTATGGACTAGTATTCGATGGTTCACTGTGTGAAATCAAAACAACGTAATCTACATGAGGACATGAGTTAATGGCTAACCTCATTACAATTGTTTACCAGATTAACTACTTTCAATATTATTACAACACAAATGTGCAATTTCATATTTTCGATCACCTTGACAGTATAGGATTTCGGTTAGGGGCGTCAGGGTTGCACAAGAAACCCGTCCGGGTCTCGCAATCCAGGCCTTGCTGGTTCAAATCCTACCCTGGACAAGCTGTTATCTATAAATAAAGGTATGTTCTGAGCTATGGATGTTTAGAATTGGATGGGTAACCTATAGATAGCACCTCTATCCATGACCATAAATGATTGAGTGAGGCTGACGCATATAAATAATAGAGTAAAATAGACCTTCGGGCGAAAGAGCACAGTGACGCCACAGCTAACCATGCCTCTGCTCTTCTCCCTTACGGCGTCCGCTGTGACGATAGGCGGTAGGCCTGTGGCGGGGTGGTCTCCCCTGGTACCAGTTCGGCGCCGTGACTGCAGAAGTTCGAGTAGCCTTCTACGTGTCGGAAGATAACGGTTGTGTTCCTGTCCGTCTGCTGGGAACTGGTGGTAGACACCCCTGAAAGAAGACGTACCCTTCTATGCGTTATATAGAAGATCCCTGTATGCCAGCCTGCCTCGAAAGATCTGGACTCCTTGGACAAAAGACACTGATGGTTGTCGGCTCTGGATTCCTGAACTTTGGAAGACTGTGCAGTTGAGCTCTTAAAAAAAACCGACAAATATAACCCTACCCAAGTGTTCATTATATTGTGGAAACTTAGGACAAACCCATCATCTACGACCCTAGTTGGCTGAACTTGACCACGCTACAAATAAAAAAAAAAAACAACAACAAAAAAAACCGCTCATTAAAGTTTAATAAAACTTAAAATAAAAACCGCCCTTTCTCAATAAAAAAAAAAAAAATTTAAAACTATTTGAAATTTTTTGTAATAGTTACACCATATTTCGTCCGGTTTTACATTAATTTCTAACCATGAGACTTTTTTCATATAATAAAATATACAGGAAAATGACTAAAATAAAATGAACTTTACATTATGTGTTCTTCCTCTCAAATGGGCAAATAAGCGATGGAGAATTATTTTTAATTCTACACTTTATTATTTAAATAAGCATTTAAATATTTTATTTTTGAACTCGTTTGTCTCTTTACGTTTTATGTAATTTGTTAAGTCCATTAGGAAGGAGCTACTGAACTTAACGAGTCTTGGTAATCTGAGGAAAAATAAAATAATATCAGATGTGAGTAGTTGAATATTTATAATTTACTTTATATTTCATGTGAAAACCAGTATTTGTACTTATATATCCTTACAAAAAGAAGTATGTATTTAAAAATTTATTTTATTTATTCGTTGAGTTATACAAGTTATTACGACAGCTAAGACGTTGAAGTAGACGAATTTGGCTTGGTTAATCAAATGCATTAACTAGCTATAATACAATTTGCCGGATTGTGGGTAATTTATTTAAATAATCATTTTTACGCTGGAAGGTTAGTTTCAAGGCGCTTAAACAAAAATGACTGCCACTTGAACTATTGCCAGTTTCGGAGTAACTTCCACTTCTGTTGGGACCTCTTTTATTAGCAAAACATGTATAAAAATGAAATTTCATGCTTTCTGACAAAATGTGTTACGTTTAAATAACAATTTTATCCAATAAAGTAATAGTCTTTACCAATTTAAGGTTAAATGTATATTGTAAAGAGAAAAAACCTCAATAATTATTTCCCTTTGGAATTTGGTTATGGTTTTTATCATAAGAGAACTATGCAATTTTATTTCACCATATTATCTGACTTCAGAGAACCATTTAATGATTTTTACTATCGATATTTATGAACAATCCCCAGTTAAGGGTTTTATATTTCTTTGTCGGTTTTGAATAGGAGCTTTAAAACCTCTGGCGACGAATGAGCGACGGAGCCAAGCGCGTCAGAGACAATAAAGACTTCTTGGTAATAGACTATAAACCCTGACATTTAGTTGTGTCACGGGTATAGGAATTATCACTAATTGCAAAGTATTGGTTCGTTTAGTTGTGAAGTACCGTCTCTTTCCTCGAGTAAATTATCTCTAGCAATGCGCTCACAGTACATCACTCTTGCTGAATTTTTTGAAAATGTTGATCTTGAAAATATTATTATTTGGATTAGTTGGTGTTCATCTCTCTGGGCAATAGATAAATGTTACTTCGATTTCATATATTTCATGGAGCTCGAATTATCCTGAAGGACCGATGTTATCCATTATTATCGCAACAGTATGTGTGATGTGTGTAGTGATCTCTTTATTGTCTTTTCTGTGTCATCCCATGCAACATTCTAGCGAATTCCGAAGAAACATTAGATTGTTCTAATGCTCGGACAAATAGGAGTTGGGAATTGACTAAAATGTTGTTAAGCTTGAATAAACAAACTTTTTTTCGCTGCAGCGAACGCCATATTTAGTTTAGAGCAATAAAACTCAACCCGCATTTGTTTATGGATAAAACATTTATTTTAGGAGTTGCGAAGTGAAGTTAAACAAATGGGAGGTGGGACTTATTTGTGCTTAAAGTTTCAAGTTTACGCCCTAGAAGATGTAATTAGAATTTCTATGAATGGAATTTGGCATATTCTTTAACTACATATCTTGGCTGTAGGTTCAAATACAGTCCTGAGGAAGATATTCCGAAAATGCTTGCCAAGAGCCATGTATTTTTATTACTCCTCCCTCAATGACCCCCTCCCTAAATGGTTAAAGGGAGGTTAAATGTAAAGAAAAGTTAATAAAACTTGGTCATGTAAATTCTGGGTATTATTATGGCTTCCTAACAGCTTAAAAAACTATTTCTGTTGTGGCTTTAATGTATTTGACAGAATTGGTCAATGTTTCAAAAGTATCCTTTTAAAGTTAACAAATAATCGTATCTCCAGAACAATTCAGGGGTTGAAAAAGATTTTGAACTATTTATGTTCCCTACTTATTGAGAGACCGATTCACCTGACGATAAAGTTAAATATGTCCATTAATGTATCTATTAAACAGAAAATATTTATAATCATGCTTTATGATTACGTAAATACAATATATTTTTGGAATTTTTACGGAAGAAAATACTCTTAGAATTTTTGCTTATGATTTTCTCTCTCTATGGAAGAAAAGTAGTATTAAATGAGTAAGCTTGCTATTTCTTAATAAAAGTTTGCCCAGCGCGTGATTCGAACCCGCAGATTGGCAATCCGAACGGACCCCCTCGGTTCATTTTAAAAATAATTTTTGAAACTCTATGTAATAGTTAAATGATATAAGAGTTTCGCATATGATTTCATATTATTCAGTTTTCTAGCCTTATAGATACTAGTAGCAAGTACTTAATCGACGCTTTTGAAAGAGAAGTTCAGAATAATTATCTACTTATTAAGAAAGATGCAGAAATTTAAATCGACAACAGAGATTTCTAAAAGGTATTATAAATTATTTTCTTTCTTCCAGAACAATTGGTTTGGCTGATGGATAAACAAGAAACTTTCATTCTTTTTGTGACGTCACTATGATGAGGCCCAGCTTATATTGACTTTTTAAAAGGGTTGTAAGATTTTCTCAAGGGGGGAGGGCTTGGGGGTCATCCCCTAGGTTTTAGCGAGGCAGAAATCCGTGTACAATAAAAACGCGATATTTAACTACGTTATAGTGACGTTAACAGCTAAAGGTAGGTTATAGGCACCGGATACACTAAGGTTTTCCTAGTTTGATTTATTTTTATTTTCTTAATTAATAAATATTTCCATATTAATATTATACTTAATATGCATATATTTAAGAATGTAATCTCGAGTGTTTAGCGGTTCATCTTATTTTTTAATCTAATAAGTCTAATAGGTACATTTAAAAAATATACCTATACCTAAATTATGTATTTAGGTTGTTTTTCTTTTTTTTTTATAGTAAGCTGTCGAAGTAATATTAGTATGTATTATTTCATATATATATATGTTTGTGGGTGTGTGTGTGTGTGTGTGTGTGAGTTCACACACGCGTTTTGGTGTTCAGTATACACTTTTATTCTGTTCCCTCTCATGAATTATTTGTAGGTAGCTACTTCCTCCTGTCTCCAAGTGAGTGGATAGGAGAGAAATAAGATTCATCAATCAAATTTTGGAACAACTTAATAATTAATTTTATAAATAAAAATCTAAAACATTTTTTCTCTGAGGAATCC
>KZ807372.1:427738-445201 GCA_000696205.2 Oncopeltus fasciatus | reverse complement strand
ATTTTTTTTTTTTATTTCTGTCTAACCCTATCTAATCATATATTTTAAGTAATATAAATTCCCTTTTATTTTAGGAATGTAGACGTCCTGCAACACTGGTCTATTTAAGAGACGGTCATTTTTATAGAAGGGACTGGGGGGAGAGGGTTATTCCTTCCATGTTAGTTTATACGGTGAAGCAAAAATCCGTATACAATAAAATATGTAGGGCCAAAATTCAATAACGGATGAAAGAGTAGCGTTGCAGAGTAACTGTTAAGTATTTTACTCAGCATTCTTAGGAAGCGTTTTGTTTGGCTACTTACAGTTTCTGCAAGTTAGGATCAGTTATTTTACATGCACAGTGACGCACATTGATTTTTGTTATTTTGACGTAAAGTATCAAATTTTGATTTTGATTTTTCAGGTCGATCGCAATAGCTACTTTTCTATAATAATAATTTTTAAAAAAACCACTCAAAATTTTATTATAAAACATAATCTTAAAGCGCCATCTTTGTCGAAGACATGTGATCCTAAAGCATCCAAGGACCCATTGAAGCTCACTAAGTTATGTTAGCCGTTGCATCATAAAGATGTAAGAAAGAAGCTATTTGATGCTATTATGCACTGATATTGTGAGAACTGGTTGATTTTCATTCAAGTAGATGTATTGCTCAAATTTCAGGTAGATTATTTGGGCACTACAGTTTGTGCAATTAGCCATTAGCAATTAGAAATTGGATGGAGCACTCAGTATAACAATAACTAAATGCCAGATAAAAACATTTGAGTTATATTTGATGAAATATCAATAAAGGTATGACACTATTTCAGATTTGCCGATGTATTTTAGTTTTTTAAAAGGAAGCAAAAAAAAACACTGTCAGCTGCCATCTGAAGCCGATTTGTATATAAAAGCAGAAATCTGTATATGAGAAAAAATACAGGTAATCCGGGGTGTGAGAGTGCGTGTGGGCCTTGGTCGTACAAACGCGAAGGGTAGGCGTGCCAAATTCGTGAGGAGCACGCGACAAAGGGGTCCCGAATGCGGGGGAGGTCGAGGATTGGACACGGGCGGCTGGCCTGCCAGGACCGCTCAGGCAGGGCAACCTGGAGGATAATGTATTCTTCCAGATTGAAAGGACAGTATCCGTTGTATTAAACATATAAATAATCAATAGTTTGTGCTCCGAATATAGCAAACTTGCTCTATCGCAAACTACTACAAGTTCACTGAAACATTTTAGAACTAATATTAAAATTTCGTATATTTTTTTTTTACGGCAGTTCCTTTTACATAAAAAAACAGATATTTAACAATAAATTTCCATGAGAGACACTCAATCAATACAATGAACCCAATATTAAGTAAATTGTTTTAGCTCCATTTCGTGAGGTGCAAAAGAGAATATTTTCAAAATGATTTCAAATGTCAGAATGGAAATTCGTAAAAACCTTTTGATATATTTAACTTCAGGAAGTAAATCACGTTGTTTCCATGAGGTTACTTTTGAAATTTATTTTTACAAATCTTCATCAATTTTACTTGATTGGAGAAAATAATAACGGTCTGCTCAAAATTAAGAGCTCGCGCACATACACATGTATATACACTTAATGTTCTTCACAAAGAATAAAATGAAATTTAGAGGGTAGCTACCTCTTGTCTACAGACTAGATAATGATATAGCCAAATAATGAGTGGATTTTTTTTATCAGATAACAGGAATATTTGGAAATTGAAATATGCACTATTTGTTTCGTAGGTGACATACAAACTAGCTATTATCTTGTGACTTCTGCGAAATCGTTTACTACCAAAGAAGTAATTGCTCTCCAAAAGTTATAGATATTTGTTCAGTATTTTCGAAGTTTTGGAAAAATGATACAAGATATTAATTTATATTTTTTTAGTTTTGAATGGTTGTAATTTATTACTTTTTACTAAATTTTGATAGCATAATTTTTACGATACGTACTGTAAAATTGATTTTAAATAGTATACATTGTCATACGTTTTGTATATCATTTTTAAGAATATAAATAAATTCTTTTAATTTGAAGAAGGGGCACGTCCGGCAACATTGGTCTAACTTTTTTTCATGTATTTATGACAAAAGTATCCTTCAGAAAATTATTCAGATCCAAGACTTCCACATTCAACCATTTATACCTCGAATGGCCTCCATCGGGGATTCGGCAGAGAGAGCCGGGGATACAATGGGTGGTTCAGGGGTGAGAGGGTCGCCATAGCCGGCACCCCCTCCATCTCTTTCCCACGAGAACGTGGACTCCCTCCCTTGACGACTCACTCTCGCCCCACTTACTATTTATCGATCAGTCAGGAATCAGCGGTCCTCCATTCTGGCTGGTCATGAGGAGGGGACACCAACCCCTATGGAATAAATTTAATGGTCAGTTACAACCCAAGGTCCCAATCCCTCTTTAAATAGCGCTTACGCGAATGACAAATTCTAATTTTTAATTTACTTTCGTGCAAACTCACGTAAACGGTCACTTATTAGCATTGTCTCGACTTGGGAAAGGAACGAAAACGACGATCCTGGACTGATTGGAGGTTAGTTGGTCGTTGAGTATTATGCTGGAGAAATTAGTCGGGGTTTCGGCCAGGACCAGAAAAATAAAACACTCCAAAATGCTTGGGTAATTATTTAATTATTGCCAAAGTTTCGACTTAACTTGTAACTCATCATCAGGGCTATACTAACGGAGAGATCTCTCGACAATTTCGGAGAATGTTATTTTTCTGATCCTGGGCGAAACCCTGACTAATTTCTCCAGCAGACGATCCTGAACACTTACATGTATGGAACCAGGATTGTCCCCGAGTATAAGACGCCTTGGCTCATGTTTCTTGCAATATGCTTATTTGCCTACCCATGGAAATTATTCACAAGTTCAAGATCGAAGGTGAAAACTCGAAAGATTAGGAAGAGAATTTATGGTGTGCGGGGGCCTGACGTTACTTCTGTGTTTTTAATTGAAAATGATTAAAAAATTATTGTTTATTAAAAGCAATCAAAGACTCTGAGATTTATTAAATCTTTCTTCTGAATAATATTGCAGAATAAAAATAGGCAATGTATTAATTTATTCATTGTTTTAATATTAGATTTGGCCTATAAAAATGATGTTTGTTAGCAGGCAGCTATTATAAATGTTATTATTTCCATTGTGTTTAATTATGTCATTATTTCATGATCAATTTTAATTAGGTCGAGACTAAAACCAAGTATTAAACATATTTTAATTGGCGGGATGATATGAAACGCATCTTCATAAAAAATGTATGGATGCCCAGCCACCGGAAAAAATAAAATCTAATTTAAAAATATTATAGACCGCGAGACCTCCTCATTGCCAACACTTCATTATAATAATATGAAAACAAACAAAATTTAAAAACAATTGACATGACCTAAACTTAGACAATCATATAAAGCAAAATGACAGTAGATTCACTTGGAGTGTACAACGGTTACCAGAGAACGTTAAAGCACTCCCAACATAATTATTTCTTAACCAAAATAACATATAATGAAAGAAATGAGTATTTAAATTATAACAAAATCTAAAATCGTATGAATATTGGGGAAGCTACGTACAAGTTTAAAAAAAGACTTTTGGCCCTCAAGAACATCTCGGGAATGACGGTTTTGAAACTCTTTATAGCCGATTGCGAACATCGTCCAGTTCTCTATAACAAGAGTAATAGAAAAACACTCGGAAAGCTGGTAAGATCTATATCGTGCCAGACTTGAAAATTTTAATCTAGCTTCGTGCCTGCATTTCTCGGCCCCATTACTTATCCCAGAATTGCTAACTTCTAAGTTTCAGAACATATTGTATCTGGAAATCGAACGAACCCACAAACTGATGATTTGGTTAAATTTCAAGATTTAAAAAAATAAAAAATAAAAAAGTGTTTTCGAAAGGAAAGTGTTTTTGACCGTAGATATTATTCTGAGAAGATTTTAGTTGGAGTTCGGTCAAGGTAGATCCAAAAAACACAAATTTAAAAAATGTATTTTTTAATAAACGATTATCTGCCAACGTTTCGGCCTACATTGTAAGCCATCTTCAGGGCTGTAGAAATACAATGTCATGAGAATACAATAATAATTGAAATTAATATAATAGAGAATTGCAATAATATAATGTGATATTAATTAATTAAATCCATTAATTTAGGTTGTTATAGTGGTCGAAATAATCCTGATTCCTGTCTTTTATTAACTAATTTATATTAAATATATTAAAGGGTATTTATAGGGCGTTATAACCTAGAAGTTGATTGCCCTCCAATGATCTACTACTACTACTACTAATGTAATATCAATAGTATTAGAAAGAGTATTTCTACAGCCCTGAAGATGGCTTACAATGTAAGCCGAAACGTTGGCAGATAATTTGTTTTTTGGATCTATCTTGACCGAACCCCAACTAAAATCATCTCAGAATAAAAAGTGTTTTTTTCATTGTTTTCTCCATGGTCTGAATTTTTTAATATGTAATGTGCCTAAATTTAAATATTTTGTATTTAATTTGTTTTAATTAAAGAAGCCTTTTTTGGTCTTCCTGAAATAGACCAGAAGTATGTGCTTATAAACGTTTGAAATATTTTGTCATGGCATCTAGAGGAAAAACTTCATTTCCTGGAGGATTTTTTCTCAAATGAGGGCAGGGACGTGAGAGCTTGGCTTTCTCTAAGGACTGAGGATGATGTTTTTGAGGTGGAACATCGAAAGTCAGCTGGAATTCGTTTGCTGTTAGCCTGAGAGGTCTGCCCCCGTCCCAAGGGAACCGAACCCTTCTTCAGGAACCATATGGACCAAGGGATCGATGGGGTGGGGAGGTCATCTCTGACAGATACAAGAATAGGTCTTTAGGTAAGTAAATGGCCTCTCTAAATTGCCTTTTTATACTGTAGTGTTTGGAAATACTATGAAATTGACCAATGACAAGTTCCATTCCAGAGAAAAAATGCTCTCTGTAGACAATTTAATTGACTGGATCTGAAGACGTATGCACTTATTTTTTATAATTTACTGATAATAATATGATAGTTAAATTTTTCTGCAGGGAATGTAATATATTACTTTCATGTTATAACTTTTTTTTTTTTAATACTTTATTAATGATTACATTCTACACATTTTTATAACTTGTAATTTGCTGGTTAATAGCAATAATAATAATATATACAATATAAGTTAATTTAAAAATATACGTCAAATTAAAAAAAGAAAAATAACTGTGATACATAAATATGTAAAATAGCATGTACTTCGCTTGATGGAGAAGCTGCCAAATGGCAGTACTCATCACTAGTTACAATATTTACTGTTGTTTGTTTGTTTTTTTCATATTATTATATGAAGTTTTGGCAATAAGGAGGTCACCCGGCCATTTCCTAATCAGGCGTGGTGGGTTATTTGTAAGGGTAATACTAGATAGAGTTTGGGCAAAAGGATTGGGATTCATGGTAAGGTCAGAGTGGAATTTATTAAAACAGGTTGTGATGACATCTTAACAAAAGGGATTTAAAGGTCATTGTGGAGTAAGGAGTTGGCGACGTAATAAGGTGCATCGACTACGATTCTGAGGATTTTGGCTTGGAAGAACTGTATTCTTTGGATGTTGGATGGATTATAAAAATAGGGGGAAAAAGAAAAACAGGATACTAGTTATTGCAATGCGGAACTAAAACAACATTACAAATTTGATATCTTTTAGAACCTTTCATTTTGTGTCCTATGTTTGTCTTAGCACTTTTTAAAATTTATTTATTTATTTCGTTTCATTAGAGTGGCTTAAATTACGTAGATCCACTCCGAAGGCATTTATATATTGTACGTATAATGCCCTAGATGCTAGTGGTTTTCGATATACTGATACCTGGACATGTCAAGTTGAAAAGCATAGGTAAGATGAACCTTAGACCAATAAACATAAAAATACCTTTCCCAAGTAAACATTTATATAAAATTAACTAAAGTATTTCGGATATTAAGAAAGATATTGCAGTAAGTCCAAAGTATAATCTATCAATGAAATACTCGTATTACGAGAAAATGTACAATGTATGGGATGAATGAGATTGAAGTGCAGAGAAAATTTGTTACTTCTTTTAAATTTAATTGTATCAAATAAATTCAAATTTACTGTAAGTATGCTAGTTAAATCTATAATATGCTCTGAAATATGCTTGTTTTTACCAAGTATTTTTTAAAGATATGGATACAAGAAACGTATTATTTGTTAGTACAAGAAATTCAAAAGGAGCCAGAAAAAATCTTACTACCTCAGCCGGGACTCGAACCCGGGTCTCCTGCTTTTCGGAAAGTATGCTGACCACTGCACCACTGAGGTACGCTATATAATCTCTCCAATTTCCCACACTTTACTCCAAGTCTAAACCCCCAAATAAGACGAATATATCGTCACATACCCGAAGGAGCTAACAATGTCGGCTATTTAATAGAATCTCGTTTTTTCCAATATTTATTTTTAAAATAATGATATTGGTTGTAGTATGTAATTCCACGTTAAATTTTACACAATAAATGCAAGGGAGCCAGAAAATATATTATCTGTTCGTGTTCCAATGAGGAAGGAATGGTCGGGGATATGGCCTTGAGATTTGAATAAATAAAAACTAATTTGTAACCCAAAAAAGTGTTTATTATTGCCAAGGTTTTGACCTAAATTTCAGGCCTTCCTCAGGGCAATGAGGTAATTGAAAGAAGAGAGCCTCCTGCTTTAGGGCAAGTAAATTATGAGACATCCCCCAACTCAGCGTCTATATTGTCGTTATAGCAAGACAATATGAACTCCCATGAAACCAGGGCATTACTTGTTATTTTACTCACTACAATGGTGTCCAAATAAATTTAAAAAGTTTCTAAATCTTTTAATACAACAACACATATTANTGTTACTTCTTTTAAATTTAATTGTATCAAATAAATTCAAATTTACTTTAAGTATGCTAGTTAAATCTATAATATGCTCTGAAATATGCTTGTTTTTACCAAGTATTTTTTAAAGATATGGATACAAGAAACGTATTATTTGTTAGTACAAGAAATGCAAAAGGAGCCAGAAAAAATCTTACTACCTCAGTCGGGACTCGAACCCGGGTCTCCTGCTTTTCGGAAAGTATGCTGACCACTTCACCACTGAGGTACGCTATATAATCTCTCCAACTCCCCACACTTTACTCCAAGTCTAAACCCCCAAATAAGACGAATATATCGTCTCATACCCGAACGAGCTAACAATGTCGACTATTTCTATATATTTCTATAATCTCATTTTTTCTGATATTTATTTTTTAAATAATGATATTGGTTATGGTATGTAATCCCACGTTAAATTTTACACAATATATGCAAGGGAGCCAGAAAATATTATCTGTTCGTGTTCCAATGAGGAAGGAATGGTCGGGGATTTGGCCTTGAGATTTGAATAAATAAAAACTAATTTGTAACCCAAAAAAGTTTTTATTATTGCCAAGATTTTGACCTAAATTTCAGGCCTTCTTCAGGGCAATGGGGTAGTTGAAAGAAGAGAGCCTCCTGTTTTAGGTCAAGTAAATTATGAGACATCCCTCAACTCAGCGTCTATATTGTCGTTATAGCAAGACAATATGAACTCCCATGAAACCAGGGCATTACTTGTTATTTTACTCACTAGAATGCTGTCCAAACAAATTTAAAAAATTTCTAAATCTTGTAATACAACAACACATATTATTTCATCTACTTGTGGGAATGCAACTTAATACTTGATTTAAAAAATCTACAAATAGAAGTTAAAGACATTTTTTATTTAATGTTGCAAATGAGAAGAAACCAAGAGTTAATTTTTCTGCAAAAACAATTTTAAGTAATTTTTTTATCATTTATACTTCCCACATTTTTTTTTTAATGGTAAGCGAACTTTAACGTTACAATGATTAAATGTAACTCATAAATGGCCACCCAGGCACTTAGAGGATGACCTAATCCCCAGTGATGACAAGAACTTTTGTACGAGAGCGAAATTTGTTTTGAAAGCAGAAGAACCAAATTAAGATGCAAATTACCAACAATAAAAGCCCATTATTACTTAAGTCAAATCCGGCTAAATCCCGGTGTTATTGCCGAGTCGAATTGTCTGACGTGACCGTCTCGACCACGTTTAGTATCCATTCCCGTCCCGAGGGAGGACACTCTTCAATTTCGAAATTTATTACGATCGTGAAACCTCCCCCCACCCCACCCCCCACATGCTGACGCCCAACCTGACGGAAATTGATTTCATGCCGAACTGAATTGTTGCATCTGCTAGAACATATTTTCCTCTTCTAAGTCGACCACCATTATGTGTCAATTAGCATTAAACCTTAGCTCATCATTATTTTACGACCTGTTCTATTAAGTAGGTATCAAATTCTGACGTGTAATTTATTCAAATACAAATGTGGCTTATTTAAATAGCTATTACATGTCAGCAATTTTATAGTAGCACACTTTCCTAAAATTAGTTACGAATATTTACTTTTATCTGTGCATTAGTACCTGTTTTAGCAATTTTGGTTAGCCATATTTCCGTCTAGGTAGCCCACCATGTTGCATACACGTACCGGCTGGCTGAGTATATTTACTCTGATTAGTTAAACCTGTACACGAGGGTAAATGGTAAATTCCAAAGGTAGAATGGGAATAAAGAGAAAAAGTAAGCCTTAGGAACCTCATCTATCTCCTCATCATTGTCCTGAAAGGTCAAACTTTTTATTTACTCATATGCATATCCATGTTTTTTTTTTCCCCCTATTAACTAACAATTTACCACATGCTCATGGAGGAAGAGCTATCTACGGGTTGCCATCCTATTTTAATCATCCATGTCCTGGACAAACTTTTATTTCTCGATAAGTCGAGAACCTCCAACGCCAGGGATTGGGGGACTTGAACGCCGGGGTCCGGCCAACCCCAGTTGACCAAAACCTTTTTCTAATTTTTTTTTTTTTTGTTTTAACTTGTTCAGAAGGATTTCAGCTATCCAGTTTGTTCCATGAATGAATAATTGTTTGAAATTAAAAAAAAAATTTTTTTTTTTCCGATCCTACCCACTAGTTACCTGAAATGATGACGACTGAAATGTATAAAAGTATATGTGTGTATGAGAAAGAAATTGCAGTGGTGGTTTACATGTACAGTAAATTTTAATTTATTGCCAAGCCAAACGGTTGAAAACAGCTGATTTCTTCATGGAATTTGTTATTTCCCTACAATGTCTGGGTAATATATGTAAAATGAAAGGGTGAGTTTGTAAATAATCTAAATGGGACAATAGGAGTGGGGGATCATATGCAACATTAGTGAAGCTATAAATATGTGTGCCATAAATATATATGTGTGTCTGTTTGTGTTTAAGCGCTCTAGCGTCCGCGATTTTTATTAAAATGAAAAAAAAAATCGGCATTTAAGCTTCTTTTTGCGCAACGTTGAAGAAATACGCCAATGGTTGAAATTCATCAGAAAGGAGGGTGGGTTTTGAGGAGGACCAAAATTTAAAATCAAAATCTTCGCAATTATCAGAAGGTTTTTGAAAAGAACCTTTCTTAAGGTCTATAAAGCAGGAGATTACAACGATAACAAAGATAATTCTTCCCGGTCCGTCTAGACCCGCCTAAAATGAGTGTGGCGTATAAATGTGACACTTATTTGATTATATTAAAGACTATTGTGGATTAAATAAAGGAGAAAGAGAAAATTAATGAACTTTTGAGTTAGGTTTGTATTCAGATATTCTGCAATGCTTCAATAATTAAAATTTTATAATATTTTTTAAAATTTTAGAATAATTAAAACTTTAAATCGCCTGAAAACACATCCTGCACCACTAAAAAAAACATTTTTAGCTTTGATCTAAGGAAACTTTGAAAAGAAAATGACGAAAGCTCCCGGCGAGCACAGATTCCGTGCCTGGACATTTACCGGAGAAAACATCTAAAAACCCTCCCGAGATATATGAGAGCCCATAAATACTGGCCGACTAGCGGGAGGAGAGTTAAGTAGCCTCTAGTTCATTATTTAATAATAAAGGGAGTAGCCTGTTGGCTGATACAGCTGATCGATCTCTGCCACTTCCCTTCTGGAACCAATCACCTGTTCGGGAAATTAACTACTGGGCTTATTAATCAGATGGATGGATAGGATGATGTATAGCAAGTAATATATATATAGTGGAATAGTCCTGGTGAAACCCCAAAATGTGTTGCACTAGTTCTCTACCGTATCTTAGAAGACAACGTTAACTGTCAAACATGAAGTCCAGGTGGTTATTGCTATAAGTCCATAATTTCATATTAGTAATTAAACTAATTCTAGAGGAGCATGGGATCCGTTTGGGTCTCGCAATCCTGATGCTGCGGGTTCAAATCCCACCGCATGTCCTGAGCCATGGATGTTTAGAATGAGTTGGCAACCTGTAGATAGCCCCTCCCTCCATGGATCTAAGTGGTTAAAATGGAGGTCAACACTATATAAACATATATATATTTAGAGATGTACTTTTGAAAGCCATTATTGACATTCTTTATCTTCTATCCTTGCCGTATCAAGTCTCCTTGACTTTGGTGACTGACATGGCCGAACTCTCTCCATCTTGAACCAGTACGAACAGTTGTTATACCATCCTTATCCCGGTCATTCTCTTCAGCCAAGGTTTTCTTCCAATTCCTCTTGAACCCTCAATCTCACCCATCATAACCTGCCGGAGGATGTTATACCGGGCTCTTCGCCATATGTGGCCCAAATATACTATTTTTCTCTGTTTTATTTTGTCGAGCAACTCATAGACCGCATTCGCTCAGCTAAGAACGGCCTAGTTCGTCTGCATAGTCGTCCAAGCTGTTATGAGCTTTCGTCAGTAAAGCCACATCTCGGACGCTTCAATGCATTTTCTGGTTGGTATTTTGAGATTCCATGCCTAAATTCCATACCGAAGAAGCTATCATGTTAACATCGAACCAGCCGTTTTCCAAGTCGTATGTTCAAGCTAACATAACGAAAGCGTGTGCTCTTTTTTAAAACTGATCCATGGGCTATGTCCATCCTATATTTAATTTCCTCGTCCGGCTCTAGTTGATCAGTGATATAACTATAATACACTGCAAAATTGAATCCTCCCAAAAAGTAATTCCACCAAGGACATCATTTACTTTGATTAGTCNTAAAAAACAAAAAAAATTATATTTTAAAAGAAAAAAGTTTTTAAACCAAAACTTATACCGATACACTACTAATTTTGCCTCTTATTCGTACTACGAAAATAAGAAAATATTGTTATTTATCCAATATTCATTGTGTTTATAATTTTTTTTTTAATTTTCATGTCTAGGACACTAGCCCGCGTATAAATACATTTATAATTTTTACGGACCATATTATTAACTGTGGTGAAGATCCGTTAAAAATTTTCGAAAGTAGCGTTGTGCTACTAACGTGAATAGTTTAATTTCTCCATGGGAAATGCGCTAAAAAGAAATTAAAAAAAAGATACGAATTGTAGTTGAAATTAGAATGAACGGGACCTAATAATGCGGCTCTCTACAAACCGACCGTTCAAATCTCTCTTGCTCCAGTGCAGCGATTTGATCGTTACCCACTGAAGAGCAATCAACTTCTGCAGGACTTGGTGAATTGGAAGAAAGCGTCTTAAAGTTGGTGAAAGTTTGTCAAGCCATGTCATACAGATATATACGTATCTACATGTTCTAGACAAATTTATATGCACATGTTTTTGCATAAATCATAAAGATGACATATCTGCTGAAAATATCGTTTCTTTTAAAACATAAAGGAGTTGGAGTAAAACATGCGCTTGATAAAAATGTATACTGTTAACTTAAGAATGACAATGTTTACCCATGAAAACAGCGAAAGTACATTTTAAACAATTTTAAACACATGGTCCATTTCGGCTTTCAAGATCAAATTTGTCGCGCACACTTACTTTTTTATATTTTTAGTAAAACATGGGGGGGTCTGTTTAAATGAGATAGAATATGATAGTACTTTCTTATTTATTTTTAAAATAGTTTAAAAGCTTTTTTCTTTCTGGATAAGGAGAAAATGTTAGCGCTGCCTGATAATTTTGAAATGTTTCCTTCCAAATCCTCTACCGTTTTTGACATTTGCTAAGCAAACTTTACCGACTCCTCAGATGCCAGTCGGAAGCAGGGTCCAGCAGCCACTGCCTCCAGCGCTGGAGATCCCCACGAGACGACTCAGCATACCAAGTGGGTGGAAGACTGCGTGATCGGCTACCAGGCTACCTACCGGCCAGGCTACCTACCTACCGCCCCTCGTAGAGAATTTTCCCATTAGGACCTGATGGATGTCGGTGGCGCGTTAACACGTACTGATTAGCCGAGCATAGCCGACGACGGACAAATAAAAATTAAGAAAAAGAAAAAAATATGGACACAAACCATAAGCGATGTGTGAAAAATATGCCCTAATCGCCTGTAATTTCCTCCTGTAGGATAAGCTTCTTAGCTTCCTCCTAATTAACGTAGCTGATTTTGGAACTTCTTTTTTTATCTCTTAAAGGAGAAAAATTTAATTTAATTTTTAAATGCGCCAAATAATATTAGAATTAAACCTACCCCTGAGGTTTCCTTAAAAAAACGACATACTCATATTAAGTACATTCAATCGTCTGACGAAATGTTTTGCAGATTTTACTATTATTTGTATTATATGTATTCGATTACTTAAAACTTTGTCAGCAAGAATAATAATTTTTTCTCTTGCTCTTACTAAAATTATACATCATGATTTTTTTAGGGTTAAATTTATTTAAAGATTAAATTTATTATTTTGAAAGTTTTTAGTTTTTCAAAATAATATAAATATCTTATTGGCACTAAAATGTTTGTGTGAAGGATTGTACAAACATAAAAAGGAGAAGCACTTAGATAATAAGATTTCTTATATATCCAAGGATACACTTAGCAGCAAATAAACTATAGTATACAAAAACATCCAT
This sequence comes from Oncopeltus fasciatus, assembly GCA_000696205.2. Taxonomy (NCBI): domain Eukaryota; kingdom Metazoa; phylum Arthropoda; class Insecta; order Hemiptera; family Lygaeidae; genus Oncopeltus; species Oncopeltus fasciatus. The sequence goes on along the minus strand of KZ807372.1, from coordinate 432,154 downwards.
GACACAGGGGATGTACAAACTATGCAGGTTTTATATTTTAATCGCTTTATGAACAATTAACTATTAAAGACGTAGGTAAGAATTGTAAACGTGTTTAATACTTGGCTTTGAAACTTAAAAGTTTATTCAAATTGGTACCTTCCTCATTCTGAACGATTTTTGTTGCTCATTTGGAAGAAATGATAGAATTCACGAATTTTCATCAAAATACAATTTTGTTTGAGGTATAGTTCACGTATATAGTGTGAATTGGTGTATATTTAAATGTATTTGAATATATGGCAGTATTGGGATTCTTTGACCAAAGTTGAGTCAAACAAAATTGGTGAGCAATAGTTTAATACTAGTTGCTACTAATAGTCGATGTCTGTGTCACCTTCTTACCCAAGATGGAGAAATGATGCACGTACTTAGGAATACTTACAGACACTGTCGTCCGGATATGTCGGCGGCTTGTTGGCACGTCTGTCTCTGCCTCAATGGATTAACTAGAAAGCGTTCATGGAATGTTTTGTGTGTCCGCTATATGGTAACACAAATTCCTACTCTCCGCCAATTGATTACTCCTCTTCTATTTACCGAAGGGTAGTGCACATCCGTGTAGGTCCACCTATCTTTCATCCTCTTCCACCAATACATTGTTCATTAATGAATGCAAGTCACAAAAGTAAGAGAAACTATTTATTTTTGAATTTTATGGATATTTGATTTCGTTGAAAAAATGTTTGTTTTTTTCGATGGAGCGTTTAAAATCCGTAAAGTGTATATAATATTTTAATTTTAAATAATAATTTTAAATAAGCTAACGGAACTGCGGAAACTAAGAGCATCGAAGTTGAATATTTGTATTTGAATTGTATTTCGATTTATTCTTGAAATTGTTCAATACATTTTTTATCAATAAAAAAATCTGTCTTCCGCTTCGTTGCTCTGCAAATTGCACCCTTGCTTGAAAAAAAAAATTTACTATCACATTGAATTTCAGGTAACCCTCCCCCCCCCCTCATATCCTCCAATATTCGGCGCAGATAAATCCCTTCCCTAATTCTTCAATATTGCTGCGCAAGAACTCAGATGTTTATTTAACATTAATCAATTTAGTGTTCAGTTTCATAGCTCTGAGCTTTTGAAAATGAATATAAATATTTAAAATTAATTTAATTATTTAATTAGGTTAAACCCTTTTAATTGTTGAATTTTTAGGTAAATAATCTAAAGGGTTATTATAACTACCAATGAATATAGAACTATCATAGCTTCTATTATCCGTCTTCATTAGTTTCCGCAAACCATCTTCTGTTGGCGAGCGCTTTCGGACATAATCCATCCTCGTGGCCGAATACATGTACATTCAACATACATTCAAGTGAACACATGTATTCGGCCAAGAAGATGGATAATGTCCGAATGTGCACGCCAACAGAAGATGGTTTGCAGAAACCAATGAAGACGGATTACAGAAGGTATGATAGTCCTAAAATATTTCTCTTATCTATAAAAAAAAAAAAGAAAAGAAAAAAGAAAAAGAAGTTGAGCTTCATTGCTCTATTAAATAATACGTCCCATACGTAGAAAAAACTTTTTCTACTCACACTTCACACATGTGATAACTCCTTTCGGTCCTATTTTGCTCAATTACGAAGTTACCATTTCATTTGGCATTATAAGTTACTTGCAGAATTAAATATAAAAACTCCGGCTTTTAGATTGTTCACACACTTACACACATATGTATGTATGGGTATATATATATATATATATATATATATATAATACATTTTAGTATATCATTAATGCATATTGTAGAAAAGTATCGACAAAATTTTCAACAATTGTGGCTTGAAAACATCTTCAACAGTTACATGCCTTAGCACTGTTAGTGTATTATTTCATGGTAGAGATCAAGATTTTGAGCGCTTTTCTTTTTGGCGATGATTAATTAAATTTAAATTAGGGGAGAGATTTTCGGACAATTTTGCCTGCTAGGCTTGAAAAGAACATACGGCTTACTTATTGAAAGTTACATAAGACAGGCAAGCCTAGGTTCTATCCCAGGGGGGTGAACGTATGGACCCATCTCTCATGTGCAATACAGAGAAGGTTCCAGCATGGCCAAGGGTTGTGGGGGTTCATGAGTCAAGCCAGAAAACGGCAGGTAATGTGAGCCCAGCTTCGCTCCCACGTTAGTTCTGCTTACGTCGCGAGAAATGTTCGCGTATGCTCGAGCAGGAAGTTGTGACTCGTATTGCGTAGCCTAGCAGGGACAAAGAAACTCCATTCTTCGCAGCCATAGGACATAATTGGCAGCAGAAAACAGGGGAATATCCATATCCACGTGGATATCACATTCTCCAATAACTGTAGAGCAAATCAATACCATAAGTAAGACCCTATCAAGCAATGTCGGAGCTAATACGAACCAAAACATGTATTATAAGGTAAAAGTCGAGGAACTTGGATACATTTCTTTCAGCCTCTAAATTTAATCTAGTTCTCTTAACAATTGAGTCAAACTAGCTAAAATATGCACAATCTATTAAAGCTATATTTCTATTAAACACATTATAATATTACTAATACAGGCCAGGGATGTTATTTTTCAGCCGTATATTTGACTCAGTTTGACCCTCCTTTTAAGGTTTAAATCCTAAAGCTTCAGAGAGGACAACATATTCCTGAAAGCATAACATAAATATTAATTTTTTTTTTTTTGTTTATAAGCCGAAATTATTTGATTGAAAAATCTTTACCTTCTTTATTTTAATTTATTTAATAATATAATGCATGAAAAATGTATTTTATAACATTTATAATCTAAAACTTAAAAACAAAACCCACATTAATAATGATTAATAAAAATGTTATTTCAGGGCAAGGCGCCCCCTCTTTTTTTTAAATTCAGAAGACAGAAGAAGCCACAAATCAAACATGAAATCAATATCAAATAAATTAATATTTTAGGTAACTACTGTTTACTCACAAATCATGATGAGACTGGCAAATGGGATATTTTCTTAAATTTTTCTTTAAATGTTTATGACACATTTTTATAACTAAAATTTTGATATTTTAATAATAACCAATAATGTATTAACTTTTTCTGTTAATAAGTTATTGGTTATTCTGTTTGTGTCAGAAAACTACTACTATTCAATGCAACTTACACAATTAAAGTCCCGAGGAAGTGACTTTAATTTTGAAAGTCTAATATTATTATAAAACTATAATAAAATTAGTTCAAGTGTAATATGTATATTTATTTATTTTACCCATGAAAACATAAGTTACGAGAGGGTATGTTAGAACCCCGTGCTATTTTGTGGGCCAGCGTGTTTGTAACCTCTGGCCCGGGGTCAGCTGAGGTGCCGTGTACTATGTTGTCGTTATTATTAAATTACAGAGCGTGACATATGTGGTGCGGCAACATGGTCGTGATTACAGAGCGGCACAACCTCTACAGGCAATTAGGGTAGGCAGCTTCATGCTCAGGTGTTGACTTGCCAAAATGGTCCGTTTTCTTTGTTTTGGAATCGTCAAATTATGATGGAAATAGTTTTTATGCCAGATTAAATACGTTTCGACATATATTAAAGATTGACAATCAATGCTGATATATAAATATTAGTGATCTGATTTCAAATCCTTTCACTGATTATCCCGTTAAGAGATCTTTGATTTCCTTATATGTATTTTATATTAATTTTTGTATTTATTCGTTAATTAATTAATCTTGTTTTATTTAAGTTTTTAAAATGAATAAATTATTGTTTATATAAAATTTATTTGTGTAATTGATGAGTCATAAATATGATATTTCATCTTTTGTTATAAAATTACAAGAGATAACCTGCATTCTTACTCACTTGAGTCTTAGCGTTCGTACTGTGAAGACCGAGTCATTATTTTAAAAATTTATTAGTGATATTTTAGACTTTAAAGTATGAGTCCATTTAAAAAAAAAAAATTCTTAATTTATTCAGGGAACATCATTTTCAAAATTTACAGTTAATTTCAATAATTAACTTTATTCTAGAAGATATTTTCTGAAATTTGGTGAGGAATTCTAAATACTTCTCAATCGAACACTAATATGAATAATTGATGATTTCATTAATAGTTATTATTCTAATAACTTTCAATAATTTTCTACAAATATTTATTGTCAAATAACTTTTTATATAATATACATGTTTTTTGAATTTAAAAATTTTGTATTTGGCTTTCCGCAGCTGCATCTCGATGAACACTGTATAATTCAATAACTTTCTTGTACTTTTTCAAATTTTTCTAAATTTTTTACGTAAATCATAAAATTTACAATTATATATATATGAGTGTGGCGTATAAATGTGACACTTATTTGATTATATTAAAGACTATTGTGGATTAAATAAAGGAGAAAGAGAAAATTAATTG
>KZ807372.1:391293-418096 GCA_000696205.2 Oncopeltus fasciatus | reverse complement strand
TATATATAATATATTAGCCTCTCTTTCAACCTTTTAGGATCATGGAGGGAGAGGCTACCTGCAGGTTACCTTCCAATTCTAAATATCCTTGGCTCAGGAAAAGTTTTTATTGACCGGTAAGGATTTGAACCAGCAGCGCCTGGATTGCGAGACCCAAGCGGATCCCCTGCGCTATCCTGATTCCCCTAAGATTGGAGGTTTAAGTGAACCCTAAATTTCAATTTAACTGAAATCATAATTAGTAGTACAAATGCAGAGTTTTCGAACGTAGAGATTCTAAGTAGAATTTTTGTTAGTGTTCGGTCAAGGTTGATCCAAAAAAAAAAAATGTGTATTTTTTCTTTGGATCAACCTTGACCGAACCCCAACTACAATTCTACTCATATTTAGTAGTCATTCATAATAAAATTTCCTTTGCTTATTTTAAATCGAAAAAGGAAGACTAAGTTTTCTATTGAGCACAATCGAACCATAGACTTCGGGAAATAATGTGTGACAATACAAACACTGTACTTCCGCTTTCTTCAGTGGGACAGTGAGATTTAGAACCCCACCCCCGTTGAGGTCCTCAAAGGGAGATTTACAGCCAGAAGCTGTGGTCATTTCCGCTCGAGGACAATCCACAACCCCCGGGATAAGCCGTCATTCACACTCCTTGTTTGCTCACCACCGTTCAGCGGAACCACAACACACTAGGGCTATTGTCGGCCTCCGCCACCTCCAAGTAAACACTCTGGCACCTTCGCTTTTCATCGCCACTCCGATAAGCAAACATTTCTTAAGTATGATACATGAAATATTTTGTCAACAGTAGTAATCTCCTTTCTTATTATTATAAAAAAAAAAAAATACTCCCAAGTTGTACAAAAATGAAAAATTTAAACTGGGACAAATCTATACAGTTATAAGGAATAAAAAACTGTTAAACTTCGCTGAATATAAAATATATTCATTTGAAACTGATCGCTTTCGAGACCTAACGTCTCATCCTCAAAGCCCATTACTGGCTCAAGAATGAAAGATTCCTGATCTCTGAGGATGAGTTATTGAGTCTCATCAAGTGCTCAGTTTTAATAAAATATAATTCTTATCAAGCGAAGTTTAGCAGTTTTTATTCCTTATAAAAATATATAGGTTTTTCCCCCTTAAAAAAATCAATAGTTTATCGCAGATAGAGCCGAGTTGTTGACCAAAAAAAGACTCTGGAGTCTTTTGTAATCGATTCATGATACGGCTTTAAAAAATTTTGTTCCTTCGATATTTCTGTAAGATTTAAATTTTAAAAAAATGCTATAATAATAAGTGAAATACGCAATTTTCTAAAACATATGTCCTACAAAGAAGCTTTACAGAAATTTGAAAAAGAAAAGAAAAAGCGTAATAAGGAAGATATTTAAGAATATATATGAAATAGACGATTGGGCGACCTTAAGAGTCCCTTTTTCTCTCCTCTTCATAATGGCCAACACTGAGATAGATTTAAAGAGATTATCTCCTCACAGTGTTTATTGCCCAGTAAGTTGAAACTTATCAATTGCCTACATTCGATCCATCTTTAATAAGACATGTGTTTGACTCAAGAAACTTCAGCTTAACGGTATTAAAAAAGAAAAAATCGCTTCGGAAAAAGGTTCTCCAGAATCGAACAATCCAGTTATCGTAGTTTCCTAAGTGCTTTCAGAGATCTCATCTCCAGAGCCCAGGAATCTGGAGTCCCTCTCTGACAATTACAATGAGATTCCTAAGCTCTGAAAATGAGATCAAGGATCCTGAAAGCGCTTAGTTAGAAGATAAGGAAAACTGTGCGAAGATTGGAATCTTCAATTTAAGGATTTTTTTTTTTAATGTAACTTCCCAAGAGTCCACAAAAAAAAAAAAAAAAAATGCTTTTCTTTTATGACATCATCTGAGGATGGGTCGAAGGGGTGATGTTCCCACGGAAGGGTGACAGGTCCTAAGAGCTATGACGTCCTCAGAGCGGGACAGACTGCGAGGTAATACGATCGTAAAACTTTAATTGGCTCTCTCTGTCGAATGAAAGGGAATCGAGTGTGAGCTCTGCCAGGGAGACGCCGCTCGCAGCCTTTGAGTTTCTCATTCGCGAACGGCACAGACATTAAAGCAGCTATTTCCGCGTTCCAGTACGTACTGCCGCGATTCAAACAATCCATATGTATTTTTAGTCACGCAAACAGGTTTATTTGTTTGATTTCTATGCGATCTAACATTTTCAATACTTATATAATTTTCAAATTTCCATCGTTCCAAGAATTGAACACAATTGACAGTAATTATTATATTGAATAATCCTTTTGAAAAATACACATTATAGTAGATTATTAAATATGTTGAAAATCAATAATTTGTCCTAATTGTAGCAATTTTCTTGAAAAATAAAGCAACGACCTGAAAAATCAGAATCCTAACCCACTCCCCACTACCATCCCACTATCGACGCACTTTGTCCAGTGAAGATAACAATTGTCACTTGGAAACCCAATATACGGAGGATTCAAAACAGAAAAGAACCACCAATACACAATCCTAAGTAAAAGATATCCGATAGCAACTTCAGGTTATTATTTTAAAAACCCACAAGATTTGCAGAATACAATGTATTTTTAAAATTATTATAAATAATTAATTTTCGTAAAATTACTGTTTTTGTTTACATATCGCGGTACTTGGCCTCTTCCAAGAGCTTCAGCCAATGGTTTTATGCAATCAGCTCCACAAACCTTGAAAGATACTTGTTGATCATCTACAACTCCGTCCATTCTTGTGCGATAGAAAGGCTCCATCAGCAGCTTTTGGAGATTTCCTCAACTAACGTTCGGGCCCGCAGGACTCGCCCACCCAATTAGTTTTGTACGTTATAGTCAAACACCATTCCTCAAGAAGCCTCCAAGTATCATTCGTAAACGGTCCTCTCACATATATGAAATTTGATTCGTCTTAGTTGTGATCCAGGTTTTTGAACCGTATGTCAATACTGAGCGGATAAGACTCGGTAGAGGTAAGGTAAAGCTTCATACCAGGGAGGCTCCGACCACCGTATTGTCACTTGAGAACAAGGTAGCATCGGTTGGTCAATACCTAGAATACCATTCTTTACAGGTTTACTTGGTCACGAGTGGGCTCACTAAGTGAAATCAGGTACTAGTTGAGACTGTAACTTACTCTCCGAACTCATTTCTTGAACAAGCTATCTTGTCGGTCATTTACGCTTTTCTTTGCTTGGTTTACTTCTATTGTTTGCTTATAATGATCATAAACGTGAAGTCCCAAAGTGAAGATAAAAACAAAAAACCTCTCCTCAAATAATCATTACGTTAAAAAATAATTAAATAATTTAACAAAGAAACACTGTAAATTATTCCAGAGTATACTATAGAAAAGTATTTGGATGGGAGAAGGACTTTTGGTCTAAACTGTTGTCAATCGTTGAAAGTATGGGGCTTAGATAATTTAAAAAATACATTCGTCAGAAAGTAATTTCTTTGGGAAGAGTTTAGAGCAGAGAATGAAAAAGAGTGTTATAGTTGGAAAGGCTGATGTGGTGTGCAAAGACAATTGAATTTTAGACTATTTTTAAAATATAATTTGAAAGATTTGTTGATTATTATTTGATGATAAAACTTCAAGCGGTTATTAATTTCTCTTAAGTAAATAGCCTAGTAACTTTTAGCGGAACAGAGAATATTGTAGACAATGTTAAATTTGTGGGTAAGGCGTTTGATATTTCAACTGGGTGTAAAGCCATCTGAGATTGTTGAGTAGAGGCCAAGCTGAGATGTGTGGCTTTGGACTTTAGATTTATTTTAACTTTTTAATGAGTTCTGGTTGAAAATAATACAGAAATAAGTAAGTATAGGGTGGGAAGAAGTAGTTTGTATATATAGGGAGTTGTTAGGAGGAGAATCGTCAAATTAGTTGATTATATTGGCAGGGAACTTTTAAGTTGAAGAATAATGTTTATGCAGCTAATATATTTTTCTCAAAGAACGAGGTTTGAGCCAAAATTAATAAAGTGGGGGCAAGGATAAGAAATGAGACAGAGAAGTCGCCCTGAGTCGTCAGTTTTGTCATTTAATGCATCAAGGATCTTGGGATTTTTTTTTCTGGTTTTGGGAAGCGGAGTAGGTCAACAACATATTGTTTAATATTTGAGAAAAAGGGTAGGACAAAATTGAGAGTTATATTGGGAGCAAGGCCAGAGGTTAGAAGAATTGATCCTGAAAAGATTGGTAACCAGAGTTAGTTACATCAATGAAAAAGAGATTTCATCAAGGCAGGTCTAGAGTTTAAATCGTCCAGTATAGGTCGAAGAGAAGTGTTAGGTTTATGAATTTCGGGTAGCCAATAGAATTATTGGAGAGATTGAATTTAGTGGAAGAATTGATGGTGGTGAAGCGCCTAAATATATGCCACCCAGAGTATCTACAAACTAACTTACACCACCTCTAAACTAAGAATATTATCTCCAACCTCAACCATAATGCTCTCATCTCATTAATCTTAAAATCATTGAGAAATATATTAGTGTTATTCCTATATTCTTTTACCACTAATATAATACATAAACCAATGCCCTGAATTGACAATCTCCCCACCTCATTCCTACTCATCGTTCTCTTTCTTTCATACCATGTCTCATTCTTAAATTAAAGAAATCTCATAAATCTGAAACCACTCACCTCAGATTTAGCCTCTACACTGCAAACAAACTCTTAGCCTTTAGGTCCCATTAAAATATCCAACATATTTTTCCCCTCAATCAAACATTGCCTAACAATATAGCCCTTAATTATCTCACTTTTGTACTTCCACCTTTTCTCAAATATATATTTGTTAAAAATATGTTGATGGCTTGCTCCTTATCATAGAAGCAGAAAAAATCCTGAGATCCTTGAAACTTACATTCCTCAACTTAATCCTAATGAAACAACCTGACAGAACTTTATTTACCAACAGGTATAAAAAAAATAAACTTCCTCCATTACTTCACCTCCTATCCTTACCATCAAACAATCCTTATCATTAACATTATAAATTTTTTTTGTGGTATTTAATCCCACATAAATTTTAACAATTTTTAGTGCAAGGGAACAGAATAACATTTTTATTCTGTTCCCTTGCACTAACAATTGTCTTATCATTAATGATTTGACAATCCTCCTAATATATGCAAACTACTACTTTCCAAACCTTAATCTCCTCCCACTCCTCCCTACTTATTGCTTTTTTTTTTTTTTTCCAAGCCAGATCTTATTTAAGTTCAAATAAACCTCCTGAGTCCAAAGTTGCACATCTAAGACTTGGGCTCTACTTAATAAATAAACTCAGTCAGCTTTACACCTCATTAAAATATCCAACACCACTTTCCCACCAATCTAACATTGTCTACCCTATTCTCTGTTCTGCTAAAAAATTGACAGACTATTTATATAAGAAAAAAAAAATTTCTAAAATTTACACATCAATACCGTAACAATATAAAAAAAATTCCTTCAGCTTTGGCCACCATGTCATTCTTCCCAAATGTAACTGTTTTTGACCAAGATCCATTGATTATTGCACTAAACCCACCAATAAAAATAGGTTTTCACTGACTGCATACAGTTGATCTAACTGTATAATTGTATGTGTGTGTGCATGCGTGTGTGTGTGTGTGTGTTTGTGTGTATTAAAATCAGAATTTATGATAATGTAATAACGAGATAAATGTTGTCAAGTTATGAATAAATAAATTATGAGATATTTATAGCAGTTGTTTTACTTTATTTTAAAAGGAAAATGAAATAAAGCATTTATTAAACATTTATTATCAATAAAGGTACATAGAAGCAAGATCACAAGAGGTTCTACTAAATATAACATTAACAACATTATAGCTCCAGGTCTTTTAGAATAATTTAAAACAAACTAATAACTCAAAAGGATTTCTATGGTTGACAGAACTGAAAGGAAATTAATTTAAGGAACTTGTAAGTGTTGCTATATATCTAACAAATATTTTGTAAATAATAAATTAAAAATGCTAATAATTTAAACACCATAAAATAAAAATAAATACAAATTTTACCACAGGCAGAGGACCTTTACATTTTCATTCAGTCAATTTCATTAAATACTAACAGTAAACAGAATAAAATAATGAGTTTTGTTAAAAAACAACTATACATATGAAAATAAAAGTGAAATATTACATGATACATGAATATTAAGATGCTTTCATTTATTTATTTTTTAAGAAGCAGTTCCAACTGCCTCAAGGTCAGAAGGAGGGGCATCAGATTCTTCATCATTGTAGATATTCTCAGCCATTTGCCACACCTAAAAAATAACAGGGAATCAAATCAGATGCATTAAGGACGTTATTCTAGTTCTGATGCTGCAGTATCCTGTTCTTCATCGTTGTAGATGTTTTCTGCCATTTGCCAAACCTAAAAATAGACAACCAGTTTGTATCAAAGATTGAAGTAGAACAGGAGAACTTCTTTGTTTCCTAATCACAACCTAAGGAGGAGACAATAATAACTTCATTACCTTTTATACTTTCCAATGGCAAGTATTCATTTATCAGTGATTTACAATGTCAGCTAGTTAATTTCTTTTTAAAAAAAATTGAAATAATGAACTTTCTATTAAATTTAAGGTATAAGAAAAAATACACCATTTTTTAAATTAAATTAAATATTTTAAAACCTAACTATTTTTGACCTCCTAACTTAAAAAAAACAAAAAAAAAACCATCAATCATTCTTTACAATCCTTCGCATAATTTAGATGTTGCCAGACTTATAAAAAGTATACTTATAGTAAAAAAAAATTTTTATATTCTATTCCCTCTCATTAATTGTTTATAATTTACGTGGGATAAAATACCACAACCAAATAAAATATGTATACTTATAGTCTTGCATGCACATTGAGCTAGATCATATTCCTTAGTGCTATCTTATTGTCTAATTTCTCCAGGAAGGCTTAAAATCACTCTATTTGGAAATTTTGATAATGAAAGTTCATGGAGAGTGTTTGTACGAATATATAATACATAGATAAGTATACTATTTTAATATTTTGGCTAAAAATAGAAGATTTGTTTGGTCCACACTAAGACTGAAAAGGGTTGAATTGATTAGGTTATTATATTGTTCCAAATAGATGTTCAGGAGGGAGGAAATTTTACCCGAAACACTTTAAAATTTCATTGGAATAATTTTAGAGGTGTAACAGTTACAATTATTAGTGAAACACTCACAATCTTAGCCCATCAAATAAATGGGCCAACAGAAGATGGTTTGCAGAAACCAATGAAGACAGATAATAGAAGGTATGATAGTTCATAAAATAAATCCTATTTTTGTTATTTAAATAAGTTATTTAGAAAATGAAGAGATGATTGTTGGGAATTCAGTCATGGTAGTTGGAGAATTAAAAACTAATTAGTAATCAAAAAAGTTTTTATTTTTGCCAAGGTTTTAGCCTGAATTTCAGGCCTTCATCAGGGCTGATATGAAAAAGAAACATACAAAATAATATAGAAACATGTCTATATGTGATAATCAAACAAAGAAAAATAAATGAAAATATAAAAATGTGTGTAATTGATTATATAAAATGGATACTGAACAGATTAGAAATAAAAAATTATTAATAAAATTCATAAGTGTAACAGGTTATGTTCTAAATGTATGTGAATAGAATCAGCTAAAAGGCATTTCTCAAGGTTGGGTTCAGTCACAAGAAGTATGAATTTATCAAAGTCGAAAGTATGTTTGTCAGTAGTAGTGTTTTGAAAGACCTGTGGTAGTTTTTTTAATTTTTAATGTCACTTGATGGTTACTGATTCTTTTTTTTTTTTATTTTTTATGAGGTTCTTTTTTTTTTGTCCAATATATGCTGCCATACAATTTTAAGTGGCGCAAGGGATTTTGAAATGATGTTACATCATCAGTATGGGGGATGGGGGTCTTTCAGTTTAGTGTATAAATTTTGTAGTTTGTTGTTGTTGGAGAAGCCTATGCGTAGTTTGGAGAAGGTATTAATTAGAGCTTTGTTAATTTTTTTTTTTTTTTTTTTGATAGAGTGGGAATATAGAATATTGGAGTTTCACAAGGTGCAATTGGAGTGTGTGGGGGGGGGGGAGTGGACTGAGAATTATAAAGTTGATTGATGAGTCTGTTTATTGTGTGTCGTGAAAAGCCATTATGGTTAAAAAGTCTGTTATATGTTTAATATTTTTTCTGTGGAACATATTGTCGGAGAAGTTAACATATAGTTATATGGTTTATAAAAAATAATTAAATGTTTTTCTTAATGAAATTTGGCATGGAGCTTTTAAATATTAAAAGAAAGATAATGGGAGCTATTAGCTGGGATATCAATAAGTTAAAAATGTCACACTAAGCCTCAATGAATATGATCGAGATCGACATAAGAGCTGCATTTACCGGCATAAGACGATATATTCGTGGGCTTCGGAGGTTAGACTCTCGACACTAGTGAGGGGAATATAATAACTTATCAGACTGGTCCCGGTAGCATAATTGGTAAATGCACCTGCCCGGATAGCAGGAGATCCAGGTTCGAGTCCTGGCTGGGACAGTTAGATTTTTTATTCTGTTCCCTTGCACTAAAAATTAGTAAAATTTACGTGGGATTAAATACCACAAAAATATAATATTTACAACACATTGAGTGTTTAATTTTACATTAAAATTAAAATACTAAAAAAGTACGTCATGAAAGACCTGCATAATTTAAACAGATTTCCCATGTTTCATTAAACATGGATATATATAGGAATAAATTTAATTCCAAAAAGGGAGAGAACTATGAGCTTAAAATTACTAGATTGGTAGAGAAAGAAGAGTAGGAGAGGCACTTAGCCGTCATTGATACATTGACAAATATCTGAGCAAATTAACTTTTTTTTTTCTTCGTTAAAGTAAAGAAAAGAGAATATAAATGTTACAAAAAAATAATTAATTACTACTCTATACAATTTTTGGAAACTTAAATATATAAAAATATGATTATAAATGTTGGTCTCCTTTAACTCCCCTCCTCGACTTATTTAAGCCATTAAGGAACTCATCCAATGGTTTTAAATTATTGCATTGCATGAGGATCATTTTTCATCACAGGGGATGATCCTGTCCAAAGAGGGTTCGATTTTTAAATGGGAAGCTAAAAAAGATGCAGTTGTTAGGCGGCTATACCTTAGTGGCTTTTGTCAGTTTATGAGAAATCCATTTATATAGTTTTTTCAGTTATCCCTGTTGCTGGAAATAATTCCAGGCAATATTTGAAGAAATATTAAGTTGTAAGGCCACCTCTGAACAACTTTGGAGAGTATCCGACTCAATTATCAATTCAACTTCAGCAAAATTTATTACATATTGCCAGCCCGAGAGTAAGTATTATTTTCAAGTGTCTTGTTGCATGCACGAAATTTGGCAAACCAAAATTGTGCCTTCCACTTAGAGGGCATCATTTCCAAAAACGGAGCGTATTTTTCAGGCAGCTTCAGTCGCATTTAAACCGAGTTTATACTCATACAATTTTGAATGACTAGGTATAAATATGAACATTTTACAGTGTGAATACCTGCTAAGGTAAAGTGATGAAACATTGTTAAAATAAAGAAACTAAATTAATGCTTAAGCTCTTTTCTGCATGCTATTAGATAAGTTTATTGATATCTGAAATTGACTCAGGGTAAAGTACATTCCCAAATTTGATATTTCTAGAGCATAATAATGTAATATATAATTACCATTTATGTTTTACAAAATTATTATGAAAAATATAAAATAAGGAAGTTATTTAAGAATGTGACAATGAGGATGGATTGAGTCCTTTTTTTTTTTAAATAGAAAAACCAAAATCTATATTTAAGGTATAATATACATAATGTGTTGAGTTGGATAATGAGTTAAGGAGTAGAATAGAGAAAAAAAATAATAGATATTAAAAAAAATGTATCATTCATGCTCCATAATAAATACAAATGGGAAATAAAGAAAATATTTAAGAAAGTAACTTGGAAAAATGAGTGCTACAACCTACTTTACCTAAAAAGTTAGACAAGTCAACCTTACCATATTTGTTTCTTACATTTTATAATAAAATTCATCACTTATATGAGGTGTAGCTATTAAATTACAAGACTGATGCCGCTACAGAAGACATACACATGCGCCAATTCGAATGACAGACACCTGTACAGCATAAACCTTCTCTTTCAATTGCAGCGCCTCTCATGTTAGTCTAGAAATCAGTCTGGCCGTAGCCTTCGTTTATGTAAGAGGTGTTCGTTTAATTTTGCCGAAAACATGTAAGTGTAATAGTAGAGCAAGAAATTGTCATAAAATTTCACATGAAATTAAGTAAAACCCCTACTGAAACTTATCATTTATTAAAAGAAGTTAATGGCGATAAATGGATATCACATGCACAAGTTTTATAGTGGTTCAAGCATTATCAAGATGGCCGAGAATACGTCAGAGATGATGACAGCCTGGGTCACCCTTCCACCTCCAAAACGGATGAAAATATCGAAAAGGTTGGTCATCTGGTTTGATCGTCGGTTAAAAATTTATTATTGAGATTGCTGAAACTGGATTGACAACAAATGTGCAAGGAAAATTTTACGTGCAAAAAGTTTGTGTGAAAGAGGTGTCTAAAATTCTCACAATCGAACAAAAAGAAGCTCGTAAAAAAGTGTATACTGACAATTTAGATGCCATAACAAAATGACCCTACCTTTTTGAAAAAAGTCATAACTAATGTCGATTCTTGGTTTTCACTTACGATTCCAAAACTAAACGTCAATCAATGCAGAGAAAGAGTTCAACAAAGAGATGAAATTTATTCATGGGATTGTGTACCTTCACTGAGTTCCTGAAGGTCAAACTATTAATGAACATTACTACCATGAGGACCTTGCTCAACTCCGCGAAAGAGTAAAGATAAAATGGCCTAAATTGTGGAAGAACAAGTCTTGGGTTCTCCATCAATACAACGCTGCTACTGTGGTGAAACATTGAGTGTCGGTAAGCAGTATTTAGTATTTCATTGCGGAAGTGTACAGAACTACATAGAGTGTTTGAACTGAAACGTTTCCTTATGGCTACCTCTGATCCTACATGTCGAAAGTACAAAAACAGCCCCGATTCGTTTTGTTATGTATGTGGCAGTTTTACCATTCCCAGTCAAAGGACAAACATCAGTACATTTGTCAGACAAGCATATTTTGCCTATTTTAAAGTGAAACTTGGTGATCAAGATAAAGCATGGGCACCTCATAAAGTGCGTAAACAGTGTGTTGAGGGTTTACGGATGTGGACCAAGGGAACACGTGCTAAGCTTCCATTTGGTATATCTATGATTTGGCGCGAGGCCCAAGTTCATTCGATTGATTGTTACTTTTGTATAGTGAAAACATCGGGATATAACAAGAAAAACATATGTATGATCTAGTATCCTAGTTTACCGTCAGCTATACGCATTGTACTGCATTCAGCCAAAGTCCCCGTGCCAGATTCCAATGAATTTCCCTCTTTGGAAGAAGGGGAATACAGATATGGCATTCGAAAACATTTTTAAAGACTTTCTTGGAAATACACGAGCATTGAATTACTCCGAAATTGTCCAGCAACACTTGGAAAGCTTCCAAAAGCTAGTTTGCAACATGAGCATTAAATTGCATTTCTTACACAGCCACTTTGCTAATTTCCCGAACAATCTTGGTGCAGTGAGTGATGAGCATTTCCATAAAGATTTGAGGGTCATGGAAGCAAGGTATCAAGGTAGATGGGACGTACTTATGATGGCTGTTGGATCATCAAGTGGGAATGTACACAAACTAAACACTCCAGAAAACGCTACAATCGCAAATTTTTATCTTAATTTTTTTTTGTTCATTAATTAAACAATTTTATATGTATGAACTCGATTTAACTTACATTAAATGTTTTGTAAACTGCATATTTGGTATGTTTTTACTTTATGTTCTTTTAAATGCATGATTTTTATGATTTCTGAGGATATCCTGTAGTTTAAAAAGTTGACATGATAGACAAAATCTGAGATTATTCTATTATTAAACATGAAGTTTAATCCCATTGAACACACGTTAATATTAACCTTATTAAGAATCGTTATTAAGAACCTTGTCTATGCTATTGTTAATATAAATTAAATTTAAAAGAAACTTTGTTTATCTATAAAGCCTATACTTCAACTCAGGCAGATCCACATTTTACTCTAAATGTAACTATTATAAGATAGTGGTCATATTCAAATGATTAAAAAATAGAAACATTTCATTCGTTTTTGTCAAAATATTGAAGATTTTGTCTCTATGAAGACTAGAAAAAAATTAAAATAAAAGTTAAAATTTTATTTCTATAAAAAACATCATTTTTTAAAAATATATTTAAATCAATAGCAAATTGAGTACCAAAATTAAAGAAAACAAATTTTGGTTTAAAACCTTTTGACAATATAATAACATTTTTTTTTTTTTTTAAAGATAAGATCATATATGAATAAATGTGGGTAAGGGAAAAATCTAAAGACAAAAATTATTATCAACATTAATTAATGTTAGTCCTTAAGACTAGGAAAACTTTAAAACTGAAATAAGACAAATGAAATGTATAAAAGTGATTCATTGAACTACAAAACAAGTATAATATAATTAGGTGATTTGACACCAAAAGATATTGTAAAATATTTAGTAATACCTCTAATAGTTAAGCAGATTTATTTAATCGCACAAAAAATATCAGTTTCCTGATAAAAATAATCCTTTAAAAGTTAAAAATACATAAATTACGACAACATTTTTATAGTAAATACCAAAAAGTGAGGCAAACTATAATTAGTTTAATTGAAAAAGGAAATAATAAAAATAAATTAAACGATAAACTTACTTGCATTATGTTGTCTTCAGAGACAGAGCAGATGACCCAAGGTTCGTTTGGATTCCAAGAGAAATCAGATATTTTAGCAGTATGTCCACCATGAATAAACTATAATAAAAATTATAAAATAATCAAAAACGTATCACAAGAGAGTTAAGTACAAAATGCTCTAATAAATTCAGAAGTCACTCTACATTGTTTCATCTAAAATAAAAACAATTTATTAATATATAATTTACAATTGGAAGATCTAATGTCAAGAATAAAGGAATATTTTATTATAATTCTTACAATTTTTTTCATAATCAGAAATAAAAATAAAACTTAATAGCACAGTCTATCTATAAAGTAGATTATGTAATTACAGATGTCTAAACAATTTAAGGTAAGTGTAATGGCGCAATGTACTAGAACAGTTTTTAGGTTGTTAAGTACTTGACGTGACTTATCCAAATAGTAAGTAGATAGACATATAATATGAATAAATAAAACTAGAGTATATAATAATGTAAAATTCCTCCATGAATTGACCTAAACACCTAAATTAGGGAGCCATTCAATTCAATTAACAAAATTATTGATTAGTAATATTGGAAAAAATAAATTGTTTGAATCTCTTCCTCTCTATTCTAGGGTTTCTCAATCATTTTATTCCAGAAAAAAAAATCACAGGAATCAATGATTACAATTTTTTTTAAATTAAGAACTTTATTCCTCATAAAAACGTGTAAATGGGGTACTAATTTAATCACATTATACTAAAATTTACTTCCCCATGAAAAATGGATTCTAAAACCTTCATAACAGTTTCAATCACTGCAATTTACAGATGAATCACTAATTTTTAGCAACAAAAAAAAAAAAAAAAAAAAAGAGCAAATAACAACTTAAAACATAAGACATTATAAAAAAATAAAATAAAATAAAAAAAACCATTAACTTAAGATCAAGACAAGAGGGCAAGTCTATCCTGAGGAGTATGAAGTAAACTGATCGGAGTGCAGAAGGAAAATTTGGATAATGAATTTAGTTCCTTTGCTTTTTATATGCCTTTTGTTTTAGTGAGACAAAAGTAACTATCACTTACATGATGTATAGGTTTTCTCACACCATTGGAACTGCAAACAGCATAGAACTTTTTTTTTTAGATACCCCACTGCACTTAATTCACATGACAAGTCACAACAGCAAACATGAGGGACATATCTTGGCCCCCAATTTAGCACTTAAAATACAAAAGAAAAATAAGCTTTTTTAATTATTAGATGATTTTAGTTGGGGTGCGGTTAAGGTAGATAAAAAAAAATACAAATTTAATTAAAAAAATGTATTTTCCCAGCTATTTCAGCACCTCCCCTCTGTACAATTGGGTCCTAGGAACTGCTAAACTTGATTTCATTTATTTTTATTCTTATCATAGTTAATGGTTTTTGTATAAGTTTATTTATTTATTTTATATTTTTACATTGCACTTATTTTATTTTTTTACACCTTTTTTTTGTTGCACTAAGCATATATCTGTTTTTTAATTTTAATATTTCTTTCTCCTATTTCATTACTTGCACAATATGTTGTAAATAATGTCGTTGTCATGCTAAAACTATTTAATATTATTAGTTTATTGTTTATTTATACTTGTTATTTTTATTATTGTCATTAGGTCAATTCTAAGCTTTACTGTCAGCAGTGGCTTCTTAATTATTTAAGGGGACTTGAGTCACAGAATAAAGCTTCTTTTTCTTCATTTAAAAAAAAACTCGATATTTTCAAATTAAAATTTTTTTTCCATAAAACAAAAATACAGATGATTGATTGATATTTTCACTTTTGATAACACAGTTCAAGAGCAGAATTAATGACACTGCTAAGAAATGAGCAAAATTATAGAGGGGAGAGCATGGGTAAAGGGGATGTTCAGGCCAGGGGTATTGAATACTCACTAATGATTGTGCCCTTTTCCTTTTCTATTACCCACCCAGTACTTAACAAATGAGCTGTACTGCTTTTTGGAGGAAATTTGGTGGAGTATGGGAATGTGCAATTGGATTTTTCCTATTAATGTCATGTTTAATACAAAATGCATTTAAGCATGTGATAAAGTAAAACTATCAGAGAGGGAAAGATATTATTGATATCAAGAATACAGATGAACTACCAATTTGGAAAATGAGAGCTGTTGAGCAAGAAAAAATATTGAGGAAGCAGAATAGAATACAAAATAATTTCAGGCTCATAAGGTTGTCAATATAAGTTTTTACTCAGAGAAATATGCATCTCATTGCCATGAGCTGAGTATTTTATTTTATTCCTTTAATTTTTTAAAAACAATTCAGTAAAATAAATTTTTGAATTAAATAAAAAATTATTGAAATAATTACAAGTGATGAGTTAAGGAGCTTTCATATAGTCTGTATGAAAAAGTATGGAGGCATTGAAAAGAAATACAACTTTATTAGTACTTAACAAAGTAAATGAGATAGTCACATACCAATAATTCTGGAGGTCCATCCTCAGCATCTTCAGCAGATTGTTCTTCGCCTATTTTACTGAGATCCCAAACATGCAATCTTCTGTCAGTTCCACTTGAGGCTAAAATTGTTTCATTATGAGGTGACCACTGAACCTGAAAGCAAAATTATGAAATACAAGTAAGGAAAAAGAAGCCTAAATTTAAGAACTAATATATATGTATGTATAAAAATTGGGTTATAACTCAGCATTAAAATAGAAAGTCATCTGCAAAAAAAATTTACGAATTATTTATTTAACTAAATTATCAATTTAGTTTCAATGACTTTTAATGTTGTTACCATGTTATTTAATGTTATTGAATTCTGTTGAAATTTTTCAAAAGTCACGTAATGGGACCAACATCAATATAGACTCCTAATGGGAAATATTCTAAAAAAGCAAACAGGGCTAATTATAGCCCAATTAACTAAAATTAATTATTGAAAATATATTAATAAGGTTCAATGGTTTTATTAGTTGGTTTTTCTTAAACAATGTTATAAGTTCCAGGACGATAAAACAAAGTAAGATTTACCTGGAAAATTTCATCTTTATGAGATTCAAAAGAATGCAACTTTAATTTCAGATTCCTGAGATCCCAAAGAGCAACAGTCTGAAACAATTTATTAAAATATAAATTCCAGTTATAAAATATAAAATAATTAAATTAACTTTTTTCAAAAACTAATAAAATGCTGCATATCCACTTAAACAAACTAAAAACTAATTGCAAACACATGAGAGATAACATTGTAAACTTCTACATATTAAATGAGTGTATATTAAAGAAAAGAAAACCCATGGGCCATGGATCAAAACAAGTAGTATGAGGTCTGGAGTACAAGGGAGATGAGGCAGGAGTTTGAACCCTTAATGTTCTTTATATTTTTTTTTTTTGGCTCGACAGGAAGTGTGAGGACGAGCATTGTCTTGTTGAAATAAAATTACTTTTTGATTTTTATTTAAAATATCTCTTTCCTTTAAAATGGTCTGCATTAAAGAAGAGCAATTTTTTTATTCAATATAAAGTTTCAGGAAGAACCTACTCCAAATAACTAAATGCTGCTAATCAAGCAACCAAATTTTTAAGTAAATACTCTATAGTTTAAAACTGAGTTTTTTTTGTTAAAATTAAAATCTGTTATGCAAGGGTTGTGTAAACTAAGTAGATTTATCATATTCCATGAAAGAGGGATATAAATAAGAATAAATGTAACTTATCTGAACTTACAGTCTGAGAGAGCACTGAGTAACAGTGCTCGTTATAATTAGCTCGTGAATTTTTAGAAAGAAAGAATGGGGGAAACACTCCAACTTCGTAGCTACTTTTTTAATAAAAATTTCTCAATGAAGTTTTTTTAGATCAAAATATTAGGAAATTAAAATTTACACTTATCAAGATCAATAATTTTTTTTATTTTTATCACAAAATGAAGATATTAATTTAAAAGATTTTGATATTATGATAACCACATTCAATTTAAGCTAAACAGAGTTCATTTAACAGTTTACAATTAAAAATCTTAACATCAAAATAGTATTTTTTTTTTTTTTTAATGAGACTCATCACTCACTTGAAGCTATATTCTTAAATATTTTCCTTAATATTCGTTTTTAGAAAAAATGCTATTGAATAATATTAGAATTTTAGGCGAATTAAATTTTTTATGTTTTTTATTAATGCTAACAATAATGAAAATATTTCAATTATACATTTTGATATTTCTCTAAACCTTTGATCTTCTCTATTCCTGTACCTGTGAATGGCCTGCAGGAAAAGGTTGAGATGATAACTTGGTAATGGCACCATAAGCTTTAAGATAGTGGTGTTAGATACGTAATTCTGAAAATTTATTCTTGGAATCCAGGAAGATGGGCTGCAGAGTAACAAAAGAGGTATCTTGTAATGTTTCAATTCTTCCTTTATCCATTAGAACTCCAGCCAAATTTAAGAATGGAGAGAGTCGGTATAGGCGACAGGAATTCTTCACTCTCATATTCTTCTGTAGGTCTGATTTTTTCAGGCTAAGTCTTCACTTTGCTGGTGCAAACTGCAAAGTGAAGACTTAGCCTGAACCAGGTGGTTCCACCACAGTTCCTCAGCCATATTGAACTCACTTGCTGCAGAAGTCACCTTTTATCTCTCACTTTTTGCTACAGTCGATAAAACGAAGGATCCATGCTATGGTAGGAACAAGTACTGGAGAAGCTACTGATATTGATCAAGTCGTCTCCTGGAAGAAATGTAAGAGCTGTGATAAGGTGAAAGTTTGCTACCGCCCCCTCTACGCCACTGATCCTCCTCGTTCTGAAGGAATTGGGGACCCAAAAGCCCACTTTCCGTCATAAATATTTGACCTTTGGTGTAATAATCAGCTAGATTTTCCCTCAGCCTATGATCTTCAAACATTCCACATGAGCACTTACAAGTAGGGTGTAACTTTTTAGATGTAAGCTATACACAGAAAATAAAGGAATTTTTACTTTAATATTCATAAAAGGATAATTTCACCAATTCAAAAACCAAAATTTGATTCGTGACAATCGTAGATTGACTGTAGATAAACTTTCTGCAATGTTTCCACAAATCTCCAGGTCCCTGGTACATGAAATTAGTGCATAACTACTTCGAGGAGGGAAAAAGAATAATGCAATGAGAGGAATGGTGACTATGTCGAAAAATAGCTTAGATATGTACTAATGTAAACAGGTAATTTTTTTGTTTAAATACAAATTTTTATAAACAACAAAAATTTAGTACACTTACTTTCTGGACATCCCTGGTGTGCGCGCACGCATGTGTGTGTGNTCCAAACTGTCTTGATTCAGAGTACACCCTTCTTGAAAGAATTCTCCAAACATTTTCGATAATGTTTAGGTCTGGGGAGACAGCAGGCCAGTCTAATTTGACAATTTTGTTGCTAGTAAACCAGCCTTTAATTATTTTCGCTGAATGTATTAGAGCGTTGTCTTGCTGGAAAACTGGTGTGCCCTCAGACATGTCATTAAATATTAACTTTTGCTCCTCTAACAAATTTTTATATTCAATTGAATTAACTCTTGATGAAAGAAATATCAAATTTCCTTTCTTTTTGTAACCAATTGATGCCCAAACCATAACTTTGCCTCCTCCCATTTGACGCCTTGATAAAATTTTTTCTTCCTTTTTTAAGTCATAAAAATAATAGGAATATCCATCTGGCCCATCCAGATAGCATTTTTTTTTCATCACTAAAAATGACTTTTTTCCACTCCTCAGTCCATGACATTACATTTCGAGCAAAGGCCATCCGGGCTAATTTGTGACGGGTATTCAAAATTGGTTTTCTTTTAAATTTTTTTCTAACTATTGTTTTTGACTTTTTTAATAATCTTTGGTCATTTCTTAGTTTTGTTTGAACTCCAGCTTCCTCAGCAATTGCTCTTGCCGTTTTGCAAGAGTTGGATGCGATTCGAAAGATATTCCGTTTTTCCCTTAATGTCAAAACAGGGGGCCTCCCAGGAGAATGGTGGGTTCCATATGTCTCCCCATGCCGAATAAATTTTGCGACCGATGAAAAACTCCGCTTGGTTCGGTGGGCTATTTCCCTACAACTCATACCGTCCTTGTGGAGTGAAGAAATCAAACAGCGCTCTTCTTCGGAGAAACACTTATTTTTCCCCATAACTCACATTTTATTTTAGGTCTATTTGCGAACAAATTTAACACTACACTGAAGTAGAAAAGATTCTTAACGATTTCAACTGTAGAGGATTAAGAAAATAGTAAACAACTACAAGTGTGTCTATCATTTTGACGCATGTAAAATGTCAATAATTACTGATATTGGATTTAAATAATTCTCAAGGTCTGAGAATATTGCCCCCATTTTAAAATCATAATTTATGCTTAAAACTGCACTTAAAAATTTTCTTTCAATCAAAAATAAAGAAAACATGGAAAGTTTTATTAATTTCAATGGGCGTGTCTAACATTTTGACACTGAGTGTAGTTGGAACAAGATAAGCTCTGGATGTTTGGCTGAAATAGATCAGTCTTACTATGTGGACTCCGGATACAAGATATGACAACTTCTAGTTTAAATCAGTTAAGTTAGGAAGTTAATTTAGCAAGCACTTCAAAGTTCTACCTACAAGGACTGTTACACTCACCTACTAGTGGGAAAATATCCCCAAATCTTGTAAAAATAAATAGCTCTTTCTTTTCATCAGTACCTTGCTCCTCCCTGAATTCACCCGATTGGAACAGGTATTAGGGCTTAGTGTAAAAGGGAACCCTAATTTCCCTTCTTGATTGTTATGACAGCTAATATCAGGCAGAGGTTGTATGACCTTATACATACAACTAAACTATGGGATACCTCTAACCAAAACTGGGTTAGGTTTATTTATGTTACTGACTCAAAAAAGTTTCTGGGAAAATCTGACAGTTATAACTTAATAATAACTCAAACTAAGTAACAAAGAAACAATAGCATGCAAATATGGTATCTGCCACATACAAACTGTACATCAATATAACAATATATAATGTATGTGTGTGTGGTGTATATGTATGTATATATATATAGCAATCAAGAACAGGTCGGATAGAGAGTGCAGTGCACACCCAAAAAGAAAATATCACAAGGAGCAAAACTTTCGGGGATCTCTTGCCCTTCGTCAGTAACAAGTGAGGAGATACTAGGCATCTAATTGACAATTCCCACAGCCTAGTATCTCTTCACTTTTCACTGACGAAGGTCGAGAGATCCCCAAAAATTTTGCTCCTTGTGATATTTTTTTTTTCTGTGTGCACTGCACTCTTTATCCGACCTGTTCTTGATTGTTACATATCACAGCCACAAGTGTTTCATTTTCTATGTGTGTGTGTATTATATATATATATATATATGTATATTTATAAACACATGAAACACTCGCGGCAGTGATATATAGTAATCAAGACCAGGCGGGATATAGAGTTCAGTGAACACACAAAAAGAAAAAATCACAAATAGTAAAATTTTTGGGGATTTCTTGTCCTTCGCCAGTAAGGAGAGACGAAATCCCCAAAAATTAGTGTGTGTTTTTCATAATTTCATAACCCAGTGAGATTTTAGACCCCTTAAGTCCAAGCAACTATTAAAAATACCTCCAATTATTGTCTGTGATGCCGATGAATTTCATAGTGTCTGCCAAGAGATCAAAAATGTTGTACAATTTCCTTTTGAAATTGTACAGTGTTATAAAAAATTAAAAATCAGCCTCACAAATTAAAATGATTTTCGCAAACTAACTAAATTCTATGTCTCTGGCGCGAACATAAAATATTATTCCTTTGTTTTGACAGAAGATCGAACAATTTCTGTCGTTATTAGAGGAATCCCAGAAGGGATGACAGATGAGGAAATAACAGGGGAACTGAAAATTCTTAACTACCCAGTCGTTAGAGTAACCAGGCTATGGAATAAATTTAAACAACTAAATCTTCATGTGCAGTTGAACTAGAAAATTCAGTACAGGGAAAGGAAATTTTTAATTTATACCATCTTTGAAGTCGCTGTCAGAGTTGAGGATAGAAGATCATGAGGCTCTGTGAAGTGTGCCAAATATCTCCATGTAAGTCATTTAAAGAAAGTGGTTTTTTTTTTTGGCAGAGTCCATCTTGGCCAAAAATGTCCCAGGAGTGCTGGTGAACACACACTCGATTCTTACCCAAATAAAGATGCCCCTCCTAATTGTGAAAATTGAGGGCAAACACATAATGCCCGATATAGAGGCTGTGCAGCTTTTGCAGCTAATAAACTATATAGACAGCAACAATCCAATACTGATACACTACCAAAAACAAAACTCCCAATAATACCATAGCGAAACAAATTCTAACCCAAACTCCTACAGACAGACCAGACAGAAGACTTCCCACCCCTCAAGCCTCTTAAACATAACTGCTGGCAGGACAAAACAGCTAACCACCTCACAAAAGAGCCAAACGGACTCTACTGACAAAATTTCTGACTTTTAAACAAACTCATTGTTCTTTTTTGTTGTTTTTTTAAACTTTAATACTTTTCATTTTTGTATTTTGGGTTTAAAACAAATGTTTTGGTCCAAAATAAATTATTTTCTTCTTCTTGTAATTTATTTACATAAATATTATTAACTCCTATAGAATAATTCTAATTTTAAACAATTAAGTATGTCTAGAAATTATTTTAAACTTTGAGTAATTTCAGAAATAATTTTAAGTGATTGTTTATATTTTGAATTAACTCTTTCATTGTAAGTAAGTAATACTTTTATCAAATGTAATTATTTTATTTCAAGCTTGAGATGCATGTCATAATTAAATAATTTATACCCTAGTTTATTTAATTGTATCTTTTATTACTTAATAATCCAAAATGGCTTACTTAAGTTTCTCTAATGAGATAACATGATAAAAGCTTGAAAAGGTTACAAAAATTTTAAATATTTAATTAATATATTCCAAAGAGCAAAGGAAACTAGTAAGTTAGGAAATATATACAAAGGTATAATGAATTGTCAACAAAGAAAGAAGTTTTTTTTTTTTTGCAGGGGTAAAAAAAGAGTCCTTTTTGTATAATAATAAACAATGATTTACATTAAAATCAGCCAATGGTTTAACTAAAGATGAAAAAATTCATAGAATGTTCACTCATATCTATTAGTACTCAAGAGCTTGATAATGAAACAGAGTTAACTTCCCCAACCAGTATCTGAGGATGTGTAATAATTATTTTCGATGACTTTTACATTATCGATATTGGGAACCAGTTTATTTTCTAAATGTAAAAATATCCATAAAAGAAAGGCTTAGAAAAGCAACTTTGTGAGGTTCTTACTTACTAAATATTACAACTTATAATGAAAAAAAGTATTTAAATAATTACGAGGAAAAAAAACCAACCTCAACTACAGCAGTATGTCCAGTGAAAATGGTTTTGGCATCGATGATTCGGTTTTCCTTGGGTGTTGCATTTATATCCCAAAGGCAGATTGTATGGTCATCAGAAGCGGACAAAAGGTACCCATTCAAATTCGGATTCCACGAAAGCCCATATCCTTCCTTCTGGTGGCCTTGCAGTCTGTGAATAAAATGTAAAATAAAATTTTGGCTGCAAAAAAGCCAATAAATCAAATTTTCTGGCTGAACTAGTTGTAGTTAGCCAGAAGGTTGCTAACACCCTCCAATCTTACACTCAGTGTGAAAATGTTTTCAAATCACCCGTAAAACAGTATTAAAATAATCTAAGACTCACCTGAAGTTGATCAGCAGCCTGCTTTTGTACATAAATAAATATAAAAAATATATACATTTTTGAAAAATTTAAAATTGAAGTTATGGCCCGTCAAATTTGTTAGACACACTCCCTGGTAAAAATAAATAAAACTCATTTTAATACTTCGTGGCCTTTCCACCACCATTTATTAATTCAAAAATTCTGTTTGGTAATGCATCGTACAATTTTTTGATAGTTTCTTGAGGTATTTGTTCCCATGAAGCCAGAATTGCAAATTTCAACTATTCGATTGTTCCAAACTGTCTTGATTCAGAGTACACCCTTCTTGAAAGAATTCTCCAAACATTTTCGATAATGTTTAGGTCTGGGGAGACAGCAGGCCAGTCTAATTTGACAATTTTGTTGCTAGTAAACCAGCCTTTAATTATTTTCGCTGAATGTATTAGAGCGTTGTCTTGCTGGAAAACTGGTGTGCCCTCAGACATGTCATTAAATATTAACTTTTGCTCCTCTAACAAATTTTTATATTCAATTGAATTAACTCTTGATGAAAGAAATATCAAATTTCCTTTCTTTTTGTAACCAATTGATGCCCAAACCATAACTTTGCCTCCTCCCATTTGACGCCTTGATAAAATTTTTTCTTCCTTTTTTAAGTCATAAAAATAATAGGAATATCCATCTGGCCCATCCAGATAGCATTTTTTTTTCATCACTAAAAATGACTTTTTTCCACTCCTCAGTCCATGACATTACATTTCGAGCAAAGGCCATCCGGGCTAATTTGTGACGGGTATTCAAAATTGGTTTTCTTTTAAATTTTTTTCTAACTATTGTTTTTGACTTTTTTAATAATCTTTGGTCATTTCTTAGTTTTGTTTGAACTCCAGCTTCCTCAGCAATTGCTCTTGCCGTTTTGCAAGAGTTGGATGCGATTCGAAAGATATTCCGTTTTTCCCTTAATGTCAAAACAGGGGGCCTCCCAGGAGAATGGTGGGTTCCATATGTCTCCCCATGCCGAATAAATTTTGCGACCGATGAAAAACTCCGCTTGGTTCGGTGGGCTATTTCCCTACAACTCATACCGTCCTTGTGGAGTGAAGAAATCAAACAGCGCTCTTCTTCGGAGAAACACTTATTTTTCCCCATAACTCACATTTTATTTTAGGTCTATTTGCGAACAAATTTAACACTACACTGAAGTAGAAAAGATTCTTAACGATTTCAACTGTAGAGGATTAAGAAAATAGTAAACAACTACAAGTGTGTCTATCATTTTGACGCATGTAAAATGTCAATAATTACTGATATTGGATTTAAATAATTCTCAAGGTCTGAGAATATTGCCCCCATTTTAAAATCATAATTTATGCTTAAAACTGCACTTAAAAATTTTCTTTCAATCAAAAATAAAGAAAACATGGAAAGTTTTATTAATTTCAATGGGCGTGTCTAACATTTTGACACTGAGTGTAGTTGGAACAAGATAAGCTCTGGATGTTTGGCTGAAATAGATCAGTCTTACTATGTGGACTCCGGATACAAGATATGACAACTTCTAGTTTAAATCAGTTAAGTTAGGAAGTTAATTTAGCAAGCACTTCAAAGTTCTACCTACAAGGACTGTTACACTCACCTACTAGTGGGAAAATATCCCCAAATCTTGTAAAAATAAATAGCTCTTTCTTTTCATCAGTACCTTGCTCCTCCCTGAATTCACCCGATTGGAACAGGTATTAGGGCTTAGTGTAAAAGGGAACCCTAATTTCCCTTCTTGATTGTTATGACAGCTAATATCAGGCAGAGGTTGTATGACCTTATACATACAACTAAACTATGGGATACCTCTAACCAAAACTGGGTTAGGTTTATTTATGTTACTGACTCAAAAAAGTTTCTGGGAAAATCTGACAGTTATAACTTAATAATAACTCAAACTAAGTAACAAAGAAACAATAGCATGCAAATATGGTATCTGCCACATACAAACTGTACATCAATATAACAATATATAATGTATGTGTGTGTGGTGTATATGTATGTATATATATATAGCAATCAAGAACAGGTCGGATAGAGAGTGCAGTGCACACCCAAAAAGAAAATATCACAAGGAGCAAAACTTTCGGGGATCTCTTGCCCTTCGTCAGTAACAAGTGAGGAGATACTAGGCATCTAATTGACAATTCCCACAGCCTAGTATCTCTTCACTTTTCACTGACGAAGGTCGAGAGATCCCCAAAAATTTTGCTCCTTGTGATATTTTTTTTTTCTGTGTGCACTGCACTCTTTATCCGACCTGTTCTTGATTGTTACATATCACAGCCACAAGTGTTTCATTTTCTCCATATATATATATATATATATGATGCAATGCCAGACATTAGTAAGAAAAAGGATTTTCTTATAATTTGGGAAAGCAGAAATACCAGATAAAATAAGTTAACAAATTAATGCTTCTTAATACTATCAAGACTGGGGGGGGGGGATTAACAGTATCAACTTAAGTTAATTAGAGACATAATAGGCATACAAAAATGGCAGTGAATCATCAGTTTATCAGAATAATTAACAGATCCTCATAAAAATACATGGAAAACCTAAAAAATGCAAGTTTTTCTAGCATTCTTTCAGTCTTTAAATACATCTCTGCTTTAAAATATCATCCTTACAAATAGTGTTTTATAGTGTACATGATACTAGTGTATTGTTTTATGTAACTATTACCATGCAAACTTAGGGCCTCTAAAATCTGGGATTTAAAAATGTAGAGCCACAATCCCTCAAATCAATGAAATTATTCAAAACAATTTAAAAAGTTAGGTAAACTAGGATTAATTCAACTGAAAGATAAGTGCATTTCTGGAATCTCGAAATAAAGCTCCAGAAGAAAGTTTCTATTGTTCAAAAGACTTCTTAGAAGATGTGATACATAATATTTAATTCCCAAAAATACTTAATGTGGGCAATTTTAAATAGTCTAAATATTGTTATCTTCAGTGTTGAACAGAATTCCAAAATTTGGTAGGTAAAGAAGTTATTATCGATATTCATTAGGATAATCATATACATACCTACATTTGCACTACAACATGGTTGAAAGAAAAAGTTGATAAAGTTCAAGTAATTTACCTAAGATCAGGATGACATTCTCCAGTGGGGTCAGGTTTAGAAGGATGCTTGGTATAATCAAAGACTAGAACATCACTTGAAGGTGTTTTTGTAGCAATGACACAAGGATTTTGAGGCATATACCTTGCCCTATTCACTTCCCCCTCATGGTTTATTTTTATTTCAATTTCTATTTTACCAGAAACTGAGCCAAAGCCACCAAATTCTGAATAACAAAAGAAAGAGTAAATTATAAATAATTTTATTATAAATTATAATTATTTAATAACCATAGTTATTAAAATCATAGTGACTTAGATATTGCCTTTAAAAGGGGCGAATGGAATTTGGCAATATCTATATGATAATTGTCTAATAGACATAAATAAAGTGGACGTATCCTATCAGAAAAATTTGTACTTTAATAAAATAAGCATTAAGAAAACAAATATAACAATTAATGACTAAAATATAATTATAATAAATACATGAAGTTTGAATATATAACTTAAGATGTAATAAAATGTAAAATCAGGAAAGTACTAGGGGGAAGTCAGAAAACATGATAAGCACTATTTTGGATGCAGAGAATAAAATATTACAAGTTCAAAAACTTTATACATGAAAAAGTCAATGTATGTTTTTGTTTGTCTATTTTTCTTAAATAATACTCCAATTGTATTTAGTTTTGTTTTATTTGTTATTTTATGAACATATTCCCTGTTTTTATCTATTTTATGTAGAAAAGAAATAAGGTACATAATAACTTTCCAACAGGCAACTTCAGTTAATATTTCAAACTAATAATTTATCACAATTGATTTCTCGGAAATAATTTATAATTCAAGAGACAAAAATATAATAAGAACCACAATTGATCATGCACACTACTAGGTCAAAGATAAGAAAGAAAATATTATAGACCGTTTGGCAGATGATAAAAGTTTAGCCCTTTGATATTTCTGATATATATTTATTTTTTTTACTTTGGGGGGG
>KZ807372.1:361915-372437 GCA_000696205.2 Oncopeltus fasciatus | reverse complement strand
CCTAATAAAAGCGATATATATATATATATTTATTAGGTTTTGTGTCTCCTCAGACCTGATCTCTTTTAGATTTCTGATAATTCTGACAGTTTTCATTGTGGGAGGTTTTGTCGGGAAGTAACTCACTTTTTAGAAAAATAGATGAGTCAGTTTTATAATTTCACACTCAAGTTTTTTTAAATAACAAAAATGGTGAATATGTGTAATGGTACACACTGAAGCAAAAGCTAAACCCCAAAATTTGAATGTGTCTTTCCAAATTCAGCTTCCCACATGACCACAGTCGTAAATATATCAGTATAAGTATATTTTGTTTATAATAAAAACTTCACCTACTTCCATAATACTCCCTCTTTCAACTTAAGCACCCTCTCACAACGTTGTTAAACCTAGAGAATGATTGAAAGTAAATGAGAATGACTTCATACTTTATAGGGCAATTAATATTTTTGTTTTAAATTAATTTAGTAGTTTTTTAATGACTATTAAAAGCTTTGTACAGGCTCTGAGTGACTCTTCCTGAGCATTAGTAAATAAAACAATATAAAGGGAATATCATGAATGTAGACTGGGGATAAAAGTAATTTAACTTTAGCAACAGTAGGTCCTTTTGAATTTTTAGGGTGGCTAGCTTATCGTCACAACGTTGCTCTGAAAAAGCGAATTTGGAGAAGCGATTGGCAGATGAAAAGCGAGCGAGGACCTCAGCGGAAGCTGCACTAAAGGCTGCCAAGGCAAGGGCGGCAGCTGCGCCTGCACCTCCTCCACCTCCTACATGTGGAGAAGCCTGCCGGTGTAAAAGGCGTGAGCTAGAGGCTGAGCTGAAGGCTCTTAGACGAGAAATAAAGATTAAAGAGGAAAAAGCAGCCCAAGTAGACAGGGAATTGCAGGTAAAACCCAGTTAATACTTGATAGCTGCTATCTTATCACCCACTTATATACCAGTGCATACATTTAGATTTTAGAGTACTTAGGGAAATATTTATGTATAAATAAAAATTTACAGAGTTTTAATACCAAAAAGTATTATTTACTTAAATCAGTTTTCTTAAAACTGGAAATGTCTTTGAATGTTAAAGGGCTCATTTTCAAGATTGTTTGAAAGTATGATATTAAACATTCT
Organism: Oncopeltus fasciatus; assembly: GCA_000696205.2. NCBI lineage: Eukaryota > Metazoa > Arthropoda > Insecta > Hemiptera > Lygaeidae > Oncopeltus > Oncopeltus fasciatus. The sequence goes on along the minus strand of KZ807372.1, from coordinate 371,314 downwards.
AAAAGAGTATTAGGTTGACCTTCATCAGGAACGGATCAGCTGAGTACTCTTATCTAACTTTTTATATCTCATTTCTCTTACATTTTAATTTTCTTTTAGTTTATTTTTTTCTTTCTTACAATTTTGTTTTATTTTAATTTTATAATTACTATTAAGGTAATAGTTATTACTAATAATTATAATATAGGGTCCCTTTTGAGGCTCTTCAAGCCCTAAATGGAAAAAACAAAAAACTTTAGATAATAAAAATATTAACATCTTACCTGAATATAATCATAAGTATGTTGAATGAAAAATTAAATTTGTTATTTTCAAGAAATTAGGAGAGGGAGACCTTAAAAACGTCTCACCTTTTATTATAAATAAGGCTATAACGGCCTGTGCCAGTGAAGCTATCAATATAAAAAAATTAGAGATGGGAGTATTTTGATTGAATGTCATAATGACACTCAGTCATCAAAATTATTAATTTAAAATCCTTTTTTGATATCTCAGTAACATCTGAACCACATCAAAGATTAAACAGTAGTAAAGGGATAATATATTCCACTGAATTATTGTGCATATCAACTACTGAAATATTATCTGAGTTGCATTCACAATATGTTATAGAAGTCAAACAAATAATTAACAAGACAAAAGGCCCTACTCCTAGATTTATTCTCACATTTTGCACACCTCACTTACCTTCATTTATTAAAGCAGGATACCTAAAGCTAAATGTCACTCCTTACATACCATCACCTTTACAGTGTTTTAATAGTTATAAGTTTGGACACATCACTGGAAACTGTGGCATCACAACTCCCAAACTGTAAAAAATGCTCAAAAGCTGGACATGCAGAAATTAATTGTGACAATACTCTTTTTTTGTATTAACTGTAACGGAGAACATGAGCCGGTACATCCACAGTGTTTGTCCTACATTAAAGAAAAATATATAAAAAATATTCAGGTCACTAAAAAAGTAACTTATAGCATTGCAAAAAAACTTTATTTTGAATCACAAGCTCCAATTCAGCACAATTTACTTTTAAGAAATTACATACTGTCTCAATACAAACAGAACCTGTAACTGGGCAGGTTACTAATCCTTTAAGTGATAAGAGCCGGCCTCTGGCTGCCGGCTCGAGTCACTCTCTCACCCCCATCCCTCCTCACCTGCAGACCCCGTCCCAGCCCTCGGGCCAGTCCCTTTCCCCGGCCACACTCCTGCCCCCGGCCTCACTCCTGTCTCCGGGCTAAAGCCCATATTCCCTTCTGCATCTGCTACAGATGCAAATCAGTCCCTCTACAAAATGCATCCTCCACCAAAAAAAAAAAAAAAGTCTTCATCCTCCGATTCCTTAAAATCAAATAATAATTCGTCCCGACCCTCTTCAAAAAAATAATTGTAAGCATTGGCTTGTCTGTCTAGATCTACTCAACTTAAATGATCTGCACTTAAGTCACACTATAAATGGTCTTCTGTTACACAAGCCTGATTTAGAGACTTTAATTAGCCATATTTTATGTCTTCAAGAAACTCACCTCAAACCGTCCAGTAATTTTAATTTGAGGATATATAATACTATTCGCAATGACTACATGCATTGTCAAATAGCGTGTGGCGGTGTATACCTCATGGTTCATCAGGACGTGGCATACATAAATGTTACTCTCCAGACCACACTGCAAGTCATAGCGGTTACTACCTACTTGCATGCTCCTCTCACAATTTGCTCACTATACCTTCCTCCCGATCCTCCACTTACAGTGGAACAGATAGAGAACTTGATTTCACCATTGCCGTTTCCATTTTTACTCCTAGGTGATTTTAATGCACACAATCCAATCTGGGGTAGTAATTTGCTGGATCTACGAGGCAGAATTGTAGAAAACTTTCTCAACCATAATTCTATAGTTATACTAAATGATTCATCACCAACACACTTCTATTCCAGATCCGGAAACTTTTCATCAATAGTCCTCTCATTATGTAGCCCATCTTTATCATCAACAATAGATTGGAAAGTCCATGGTGATTCGTACAGCAGTGATCATTTTCCCATTACACTTTCATTCCTTCATAGTTCCCCTCTGTATCCACGACCATCATGATGGAAATTAAATGATGCTAACTGGAATCTGTACCAGCAGTAAGCTGACCTCTCGCTCATTGATGTAATGAATGATGCAACTGCTGTTTTTGGTCAAATAAAAAATATAATAATAGCAGCAGCAGAAAAAACAATTCCTCAAACAAAGTCTCTTCCCAGGCATGTTCCAGTACCCTGGTGGAATAATGAGTGCCAAAAAGAAAGAACAAATAGGTTAAAATTTCTTAGGCAAGTTAAGAGATTTTACAGATAGCCTAATAAAAGCGTATAACTGGGCCAAAGTCCACGCCAGATATATTTATAAAAGAAGCAAACGAAGCTCATGGCAAAATTTTGTTTCTGAGATGTCACATGATACTCCAATCAAAGACATTTGGGAGAAATTAAAAAAGATATCTGGGGGGGTATACCCCTCCAGTTACTTCCATAAACGATATGGGTAGGATTGTAACGAATCATTTTGAAATAGCAAATAATTTTGGGAATCATAACAGTAATGTTTCTGCTACAGTAAAATTATCCCAATGCCTTCTCACAATTAAAAACAACAAAGAATCGATACCTTTACATTTCCCCAATAATCCTTTACACTCATTAAACATTCCCTTTACAACTCGAGAATACAATCACGCTTTGAAAAGTAGAAAAGATACTGCTCCTGGCTTAGATTCCATCTGCATAGCTATGCTCAAAAAACTGTCAGAATCAAACAAGGCTAAAATAAAGAACTACTTTAACTATATATATTCTTCCTACAAGCTATTTAGGTCTCACCTTTGACAGAACTTTATCCTGGAGGTACCACATCAAAAATGTAAAAGCAAAATGTATGTAAGCAACAAACATTTTAAAATGTTTATGGAATACAGTATGGGGAGCGGATAGAACCATAATGATCCTTATGTGGTCGATCAAATGATCCTTTTGTCTATCGATCTTTGATACGATCTAGAATCCATTATGGTTAAAAGAAATAGTAATAAGTAAATAGGAGGATCAATGGTCTAATGTAAGAGAAAACAAACTTCGAGAAATCAAGAACACTGTGTGTCTATAGAATTCATCTGTCTGAAAGCATAGACGCGAAGAAGTAATTTTGTCTAGACTGAGAATAGGGCACTCTCAACTAACCCATGGTCATCTTATGGCCAAAAAACCTCCTCCGATATGTGAAGATTGTAAGGTTCCCCTCTCTATAAAACATATTTTAACTAAATGCGTAAAGTATGCAGATAAAATACAACAATTTAACCTCCAATCAAGCTTAAAAGAAATGTTAGGTAACGATTCACATACAATAGACCGTCTAATAAATTTTCTTAAAGATACTCTTTAAACTAGATCTAACCTCAGTAATTAGAACTTATCAAAGTAATTATTTACTGAATAAATAATAATTAACTCTTAATGAGTAAAAATAGCTGTGATAGCTAGTGGGTCATATGGGGGGTGGGGTGGATGGGGGTTCTGCCTTTAGGTCGTGGCGGCTTGGGGCACCGGTTTTGACCTCTTCTATTACAGCCGACCTGGAGGGTTTGGACGTTCTTGTCCCACCATGCACACCCTCGTTCACAGGCCAGGTATTTCACTAAAGACTTATCAAGATGGACTTGACATGAGCTGGAAATCAATTGCGGAGGTCGAATTCGGCTTCACTGATTGACTCATGCTGGGGCATGGCTCTCCGTTTGTGTCTCCTCCTTCATGGCTGCATCCCAATTGCTCGTGTTCTGGAATGCCGACCTCCAGTTTTAGCTTTTGTTTTCTTGCTCTCTTCTTTCGCACTCTTTTCATCGATACCCCACATAAATGGCAGTAATGACCCAAATAGTTGACTTGCCAAAAAAAAAACATTCTAAAAGTGAGAAATTTATTCCTGAGGAACAAACTGAGTTCTAAAAGCTTTCTTATAGAATACATTTCTATCAAAAATAGAATATTCTTGTTGTCTATATTATCTCAAAATGTTTTTTTTTTTAATGTGGAGAAAGAAATTGTAAAAATTTATGAGATGTACAATCTGGTTTACTTGGAGTACATAAAAGTTTATTTCTATTTAGCTTAGTTTTACTTCCTCTACTAATAAATTAGAGAAAGTTCTGTAATACACTAAACTGTGGTATTAAGTTCAATTTTTTTAAACCCACAAAATGCTGTCCTTGTATTTTTGAAATTGTTTCTAGCAATTAATTTTCATTTAATATACAGTCAAAGGACCAAAGCAGGAGAAAAGAGTTTACTTCACTTTTGTTCTTTTTTAATTTATGACATCAAAGCTGAAAAAAATTCAGTATTACTATCAATTAACAAATTACCCGCTTTTCTAAATAGTAACTAATTTTTTTTCTCAGCAAGAAACTTAAATGAAATTATTCATAAAGTAAATACAATTTATTGTCTGAGCTAAATGGTCTAATTACTATAAACAAAATGTTTTGTTTTATTTAAAATAAACAAATATATAATTAAAAAAGTAGATTGAAAATTCCGTATGTATGGGTTATGTCCATTATTGTTTTGAACTTTTAATTTAATTTTTAGCCCTTATATTTAAAGCAGTAAAATTCTTATGATTTATTTGTAAACTCTGTAGATTCCTTATTCAGGAGTTGTGTAGATGTTGTAGGGAATCCATGCCAGTTAAAATTTTATTTGAAGATTTATGAAGTCTTTCAAATCCGTAATCTCAGCAAAAATTGAAAACAAAAAAAACTGTAGGGATATTAAGATTTGTTAAAAACTAATATCCTGTCAATTGTTTCTCTATGTGTAAAAAGTATAATAATATTGTGACAATAAGGATAATTAATGGAGTAGATATATGTATGAAGCAACTCCATCAAAGCTTTCATCATACTGATCACTGCCTATGGATGAGACCTAGACCACCTTGGAGGTTCTAAAAACCTTATCCTGTAAGTCTTATTTGGTAAATTTGGCTTTAGTAATATATACACATCAGCTCTTGCCATTGTTAGGAATCCTAACACCATTTGGGGGGATGTCACATGTAGGGATGCCACAGTTTCACCATTCTCTTGATTGAAAATTGCCTGAGATTTACACAGGAATTCAATATCAAGATCAATTTTTATTCACCTTGTTCATTGAATTTGTATGCCTGCCAGACCACCCTCAGATTACATCTAAGTGTAAATTTTATGCTTTTGCCTTATTTCTGTCACAAAGATCCCTCATGCCCCATGGACTTAAATAGGTTATCCTGTCTCGAAACAAAAACCAAGTGCTGCACAAAATATATCATACATTATTTCCCTGTTAAAATTATCAGTGATACTTTACGATGAATGTAATTGCCTCAAAGTATAAGCTTGCTAGTGTTTCATACCATGAATTCTAAGTCAGCTGAGGGGATTCTGGGGGTTTGGTGATCTTGCTTATAGACCTCCTTTTTTTTTTTGGCCATTTTATATGTGTTTGTGATTTATTTCTGTCTCTAATGTAGTAATGAAGACTTTTATATAAAATTATGACATGTGAGATGTTCACAAATAACAAAGGAGCTTGATGATATCATTGGGGTCCTGTTTATGTAATTAAACATATCACACAGAACAACCTCACCCATATCCTGACTGTATTTTTCTCTTATGAGTTGTAGCAGGAATGGAAGATTTATTTTTATCTATTATCAAAATTTATAGTTAAAGCAAGCTCTATAATCATTGCTAGCATCTTTATTAATACTTTTAACAATGAAAGTAATAACCATTTGTCTTCTGTTCATATGTCTTTGTTTTCTTTTCTAACCATTTGTCCATTGTACTTTCCTCTTCTCATCAGTAGCTTGTTGAAAGTACAGCAATCACAAGTCTACCCTTACAATCATACAATCAGTAGCCTACCCTTTCTTCTTCATCATGCTATTAGTCAAGAGTGGGACTCTTCTGAGGACATTAATTATTTATTCCTGTGGCTTTCAACATAAGTCAAACTTTCAGGCATCTTAAAATATTAGATGTTTTTTATTTAATTATTCTGTTCAGCATACTGATACCGATAAGTGTTTTGGTGAGTGAAATACTATTATTGAGTGTTGGCTAGCATTTGTTAACACTTGAAGCAGAATCAGGTGAAAACACCGAATAGTTTTTAATATTATTTTAGTAAATTCTAAGCTTGTTAAAAATTTAATACAAAAGTTAGAATTTTTTCTTATTTAATTGTTCAGGTATTAGCTTTAGAATATGTGATAGTTCGTGTCATCTAAAAGATTTTCCTGTTTCCTTAAACTGTAGGAGCAAATCCTATACGAATTGTATATGTAACGGTTTGGAATATAAGATCTGGTAATTAGTCTTTCTGGATGAGAAGTGTAGAGCATTTTCCTTTTTAGGAACTTATTGGAGCTCTCATTTAAATTTTGTATTTTTTTTTTTTTTTTTATTTTATCAAAATTTGTTTCAATGCTTTCAGAGCCTCCTGCAATATAAAGAAAGCCAGGCTGGCTCAGAAGTCCTTATGGCTGCCGTTGCAGCTCTCCAGGACAAAAATTCTCACCTTGAGTCTTCACTAAGCGCAGAGACTCGAATAAAAATGGATCTCTTCTCAGCTTTAGGAGATGCCAAACGACATGTTGAAATTAGCAATAGTAAGTTTCTACACATTTTTTTTTTAAATTTAACTATATGCATGCTAACTGTTTATTACAGTTACATAATAACTAATTATATTTATTGTTTATTTATTATGAATTAATATTTACTTGTCTGCATATTTATTATTAATAATAAATTATTTTTGTATCTTATACAATTTAAGTTTTTGTGACATACTACTTCATGTTGTGACAGGCTACCTTCAGTTTAAAATATTTTTTCTGCTGTATTTTCTGCTGTAATGCAAGTATTATATAAGTATTAAGTAATTGTACTTTTATTTTAACAAATTCCAAAAAAAAATTGTAACATTTTTCTCGCTTAATATTAAATATACTAATTAAATAAACAAAAGATATCTTAAATTTAAATTTTGAACAATAAACTAAATTTTATTTAATTATTTAAGATAAAATCTTAATTCCTTCATTTTCATTGCATGTTACAAATGTTGATAATTCTGCTAGTCCCATTTTAAATAAGGTATCCTTGGCATTTGTGTGACCACTTTGTGTTATAGGTTGAGAACAATTATATCATTGGGGTTAGTGAGTCACTATACCTTGAGAACTATGCCTTAAGGGAGACTGGATGAAGAGAGTAGTGGAAGTGACATGAGGAGAGTAAAACCCTTTCCAATTTTATAAATAATGAAATTAATTGTGTTATATAATCCTACATTAAATTTTCTAAAAGAAATGCAAAAGGAGCCTTACTCTACACCACTAGAGTAGATGGTTAGAGGTCAGTATACCTGTCCGAAAAGTAGGAGACCCCGGTTCAATTCCTGGCTGAGGTAGTACGGTTTTTTTTCTGGCTCCCTTTACATTCCCTTGCAATTTTGTATAATATGTGTTAAACACAAAATGTAATGTGCATACTTGAAGTTGTACCTTGCTACTGATTGGAAGAATATACTGATCTATCAGTTGGGGCTTATAGTAAAAAAAAATTACAAAGAAATGTTCAAAACATTCAAGCCAAATCTGAATTTTGGTTCCCAGGGAAAACCTCTATTACTATTATTATATTATTCCAATTAAGAAAGAAGAATCTAAGTATATACAGAGGGCTTTAATCTGCTAATATTGTAAATTTTTTAATATATAATATATTTAAATTTTAATCTTCTACCTTTGGCTAGTTAACTGTTCTTTGTATGCGAAATACTCTGTATTTACATAAAGCTGTTTTCTGTTACCTATATTGCTATAAATATTTTTACTAGAAGGGGTTTTGCATACACAAAACAGACAAAATGCACAAAACTGTTCTTTAGTAGTGTGTGTGTGTGTGTGTGTGTGTGTGTGTGTGTGTGTGTGTGTGTGTGTGTGTGTGTGTGTGCGTGCGTGCGTGCGCGTGCGTGCGTGCGTGCGTGCGTGCGTGCGTGTGTGTGTGTGTGTATAAAAGCATGGCAAGGAAAACTGCTATTATTAAGTAAAAATAACAAGTTTAGTACTTAGTTTCTTATTCATCACTATTCATCTAATGGTGTCAGTATTACTGTTTTTAAACCAAAATATTTTGTATTTACTCGAAGCTGGTTTTCTCCTATAGGTTAAATTTTGCTACCAGAGATGAGCCTTTATACAAGCAAAAATTATAACGAAATTATAAATAATAATTATAAATTTAACGAAATTTACGGCCTTCAAATAAAAATTCATGGAATACCTATCATAAAGTTAGCCATATTAATTAGTTACAGAATAATTTACATATGGTGTAGATATTGGCTCAATAAAAAAAGAAACACATGTATTTAAGGCGAATTGGAAATTATATTTTTTTATTACTTCATCTTAAGGCCAGCGGATCTACAATGTTTTTTGTTTTTTTATTTGGTGTAAAAACATACAAATTTTTTGGCGAGCCATCTTGGGAGCAAGTCATGTACAACTGGCCATGTGAAAAACATGAACTTTCCACAATTAAGCCAGCAATAGTCAATGATTGGCCTTGTGCTCTGGTGATGGTAATAGCAAAGGGAATTGGAGCCGCTTGAAATGGAATGGTAAATCGCTGGAAATAATCGGAATTTGTGGAATAAGTACGTCTTTGCCTTTGAATCTGCCACCGATGATAAAGACTTTATCGGTGACGCCCGTCCTGAAATCGACACATGACAACAACTTGAAAAAAAAAATGAAAAATAAGTATATGTCATTGGTGATGCAATATGAAAATTTGATTTTGCCACGCCCCTCCGCCCGCAGACCGAAAATAAAAAATCAGACTTCACAGTGTCACCCTCCTGAATATTCTGAGGATTTCCTGAAAATTTCATCAAAATCGGCCCAGCAGAAGGGAGGGGAGAGGCCTAGACCAGACAGGCGGTTGTCTCTGCTGCCTCAGAGAGAGAGCGCATAAGAAATGGCAGGGAAATCCTGTGGCTAAACAATATGAAATTTACACATTCAGGGAAACGATGCGTGCGCCATCTATCGGAACATAGTTTTACTAAACCAGAAAACTTTTCGGGCATGCGTCCAACCATTCCCCAAAGTTTCATCACAATCGGATAAACGGTTTAGGAAGGCATTAGAGACATACAGGCAAACATTCATTTTTATATATAGAGATAGAGATAAATCTTTCAGGGATCATTCATTCATTTATAATTATATATATATTATTCCCTTCTGCATCTGCTACAGATGCAAATCAGTCCCTCTACAAAA
>KZ807372.1:334681-346361 GCA_000696205.2 Oncopeltus fasciatus | reverse complement strand
TAAAGGGTCTATCATATTATTATATTTAGGATGACTTTTCTTTTTTTTTTTCTTTTTTTTTTTAACACAAAAGGAGGCTTTTTGTTATATTTATTCAAATGTTTTTTTTTTCTTATTATGTTGTTTATTTTTATTTCAAAGAAAAATTTTCATTTGATTATATGAAAAAATTCAGGTGTAACTTCAAAATTAGCAATCACTAATATCCAGTAATACTTGTAGTCTGGTTGTAAAGTTATTTTTCTCTCTCTTTCTGTATTACATTTTTTGACTGTAATTTAAGGAAAGGCAAAAAGAAAGAAAAAATATATATATTTAATTTTTTTATACTTGCAAAAGAAATGAAAACTGAGAATAATTTTAGATATGAATAAAATAATACAACTACATTATTTTATTTACTAGATTTTAAGTTATAAGTAGAAGTATAAGAAATAGCTTCAAAAATAAAAGCTGGATTATGATATATAATTAATGAAGAATAGTTAATCAAAATTATTGATTTTTATGATACAATAAAAATGGTCAATCAAATTATTACAATGATATTAATTTTTAACAAGCATAATATCGCACAAACTGACAGGCATAAAAATCCCAAGTTCTATTATAAATTTATAACAAAATTTATTATAACTATGATCAAAAAGGTCACATCTTATTTGTGTTATCTTATTATCTAAGACACGTTTTAGCCACAGAATGAATTAAACTTTATTTGCGCAAGGGTAAGATTAACTAATTATAAAGGTTAGCATCTATTCCATTGTTATAATCTCTGGTCTTGGGCAAATCTTACAATGATTGACTATTTCCATGCTAAAAGTCTCTAATAAACACAATTTCTCTGATTTAATTTGAAGTATAGGAAACAAATGAAATTGGAGCATTCCAATAAAAATAAAATAAAATGATTAGCATTATATTATATTGGTAGTCCAAATATTGGGATAAATAAAACAACGAAACAGCTTGATCTGAAATTTTTTTATAATAATTATAATATAATTTATAATGATGTTCAAGAGCCAATTAAAATGTGGACAGCTAATATGATGTATGTAATCATTCTTTAAGCCTGAAGAGAAGTACTAGCATACTTGGATCAAAAGTAGGTAAGCAAATATAAAATATAAAAAGCAAGACTCCCAAGAATTTCCAGCAAATTAAGAATAGATAGACAACAGATAACTGATTAAGGCAGGTGAGCTATATATTAACAAAACTATATATTATATTAATAAAATAGTTGTAAGAAAATTACTTGGATCAGATTGTTAGTTTATATATACTACTACTTTAAGGGTAATCGAACATGAGTAACTTAGCAACAATCGAACATGAATCACCATTGTCAGTACTATTAATCAACTGTTTAATGGTGAACCCCTATTATTGATGGCTTTAAACATTGAAAAAAAAAAAAAAAACCAAGAAAAGCATTTGAATATTTAAAGAAAATGGAAAACCACAATCAAATTTGTCAAAATCATATATTCAACAACAGAATTTACTGTCATTAATGCTTTTTATAAATAATTTTAAAGCCCTGGGGGAAACAATATTTGAAAATAATTATTAGAAAATTGAGTGAGGTAAATATAATCAAGAATAGAAATTTAAAAAAAATTTGTTTTCTCTTTAAATTTTGTACATAATTATATTACTCCTATTAAGGTATTAACTTCAATTATTTAGCTGTCATATTAAATCAGTTGGATATGCCCTAATAATAAATCATTATCTTAAAATTTGAAATACAATTATGCATAAATAGATATTTTATTTATTGGGGTTCGGTCAAGGTAGATCCAAAAAATACAATTTAAAAAAATGTGTGTTTTTTGATCTACCTTAACCAAACCCCAACAAATAAAACATCTACTAATAATCTTCTACAGTCAAAAAATTCTCTCAAAAGTTTGAACTTATANCAAAAGATATAATTTAAATTAGGGATGAGACATCAGTTCCAGAACATCAATACTTTGTTTAAAATATTAATATTGTAATTTATATACACATATATTAAATAAAATATGCGAAAAATAAATTACAATATTTTTTCTCTCCAAAAACTACAGTTGTTGATGTTGTTTATTGGGGATTTATGGCGCTCAACTGCAGAGGTTATCAGCGCAAAACTACAGTTAATACGTAAAAGTATTTCCCATCATTCAGTGAATATATTGATATTCTCTTTCGATATCTCCTCCCTGATTTACATTCCTGACAATCTAAGTAAAATTATCATAAAATAATAGACACCAGTTGAAGACATTGCAGTATGAGTCAGTGAGAAAAGTAGTAAAGTTTAATTATAAATAATTGGTATTTTATTAATAAATGATACAAAGAAATCGCTATCAGATTACAAATACAAATTATTTATAGGGCAGAACATCTTTTCATGAGGCAGAAAAGGCTGCAAAATAACATAAATCAAGTTATGCTTGGTAGATAATGCATACAAATTCAAGTAAATAGACCATGTATTTTTAAATTAAAAACATTATGCAGAACCAGTATTTTGAATGAAATTCAAATTAATGTTTCAAAAGTTTACAAAATTATCCAAATTTTGAAACAAACAAATTTATTTTGATGCTGAGAACATATTTTTAGAAACAAATGTTTGGTAAGTGTATTTTTCTTATAAAAAATATCTAATATTTCAAAGCCCCAATTATTAACTTATGGACTCATTTGATTTTTATTGTTTTTCATTCCAAAAATACTTAGATGGTAAAATGATATGTTAGTAAGTAAAATTAAAAAAATTACAGCACCAAATAAAAATTTGATGTTCACCTAAGCTGTGATGATAATGAGTATTATGTGAGTTAATAAATATGTAACAGAAACAACAGTATATTTACAACACAAATAATAAGTACCATGAGAAACTGTTCTTTCAATGTATTTGAGTGTGTTTGTATATACATATAAAGTGGACGTTTTCTGAGTGAGAACTGAAAAATTCTCATTCCATTGAAAACAAAATTATTCCTTATTATTACTTCATTTAACACACAAAACTCCTATTTATTTATTTATTTATTTCAGATCAGTTTTTCCATGTATAATTTTGCCCCAAAATTGTTTGTAAAGCTATTTCTACTTAAGCAAGAAAGCATTATTAATACACCATGGTTTACTTTTGTAATTTTCCAACCCAAACAATGGAAGTCATAGGAAGACTGTTTATGACATATGAACAGAAGACTGTAAAGCCACGTATCTGCTACAAATATATCATTGCACACATTTAGCAAGATAAAATGGAAATAATTTTTAATCAGTTTAATGACTAATTATCTGACCAGTGAATTTATTTCCTCTATTTGTTCAGTAAAACATAATCATTCAAATCCAAAATATATAAATTTAAAAAAAAAGAATAAAGAATAAAAATTAGTTTTTTCATTTGTGTTTTTAAGTAGACTAAATAAAATAAATATTTTAAAANCCAGCAATAGTTCTAGGTGCAGGTGCTGAAGTCGGTTGGATATGGGGATGAGCAGTAGGCTGTGGTTGAGCAATCTCTGGATCTTTAAATAAAATAAATATTTTAAAAAATAAATAAAATAAAAATACCTACAAAATTCATTTAAAATTTATTAACAATTCATCATTAATACAATATTTTTTCATTATTTACAAAAATTCTTTTACACTTCATTTGAAGAATCTTATTAAAACTATTGATTATAGCTTACCATATTTTCACACGTTTTTGCCCTCGATACAGCAATAATTTCAATTCCATGTGGTAAAAAGATAATGTGAAAGAAAGGGGGAGGGGGCAGGTCAATGTGCCCAAGGTTCATAATGAGTAGCATTGAGCCGCTATGAATCGAGAGGATCCTCCCGCTGACTTGAGAAATAGGAAACAAGGCCAGAAAATACGCCATCTTCATCTGTCCCAGGGGTGACGACTCCACTCCCTCCTATCACTTGCTGGGCAGATGCAGGTACAGGAGGAGATGGTTCTTCAAATCCCCCACTCCCATAGTCCTCACTGGCTGCAGGCTGGTAGTACCTACTGAATAATAAAGCAAACATAATATAACCATTGTAAAAAAAAAAAAAAAAAAAAAAAATTGAAGCCTAGGACAACAGGGTATTCTATGAATCATGCATTCGCTGTCAATTTCAGATGAATCACACAGATGGATGTTTGTTTATCTCAACAATTATGCTTTAACACCTCATTAATATAAAACCACTCTTCACCTAAACTATTATAAAATGAAACAAATTTTTATTATTTTAATGATATTAGAAGTATTATAAGTTTTAATTAATTATTAATTTGAAGTTAATTATTAGGAAAAAGAACAAAAATAAATGATTCAGTACATACTATGAAGAATTTGAAAAATCAAGAGAACATTCAATTTGCAAAAGTAGCTTTATTTATCTACTTAAACAAAAGTTATAGGGCATTGAAAATATAGATTCTCAAAAGACATTTTGTCATAGCTTGCTTCTCTATTGTAAAACAACAAAAACAGGGGTGTTGAAAAGTGTGTGGTGTTTATGCTAATAAGTATTTAAGGTAATGCTAGTGTTAGAATTAAGGATTAGGATTAGGATCAGGTTATAGGGCGATCAACATCATGGTTATTACGCCCTGACTGTTGGGTTAATTAAATTTTTTCATAAATGCCTGAAAATGCACATAAGTTTGCCAGGGATGCCGACAGTTGTCTTGGGAGGTTTTTGCAACCAAGGGCATTCCTCGATGAAATGTTGAACGCTCATTTGAGAGCTACATTTAGGGCATATTGGCGGTTGATCTTTAGTGATTAGATGCATGTGGGTAAGATTGGAGTGACCTATTCTACGTCTGGTTAGTACGACTTCTTCTCTTCTGTTCGATGTGGACCACTCCTTGGTGGTTTGTGTTAGAATTGTTTTCTCTTCAATAATTTTTAAGTAAATGATGAGCCTCACCCATCAACATTTCCAACAAGTTATCATTGCTGAACTCGATCAAACGCCTTCTCCTAATCAATAAAGACATCAAAAACATCCTTCCATGAATCTTGATTACTTTGGTTATAATATACCAATTTAATCATAAATAAATATAAAATATGTTCAAAATACTCCCTCTCCCCTCAACCCAAAAACATTAGAAAACAAATGATTTTATATTCCTTCATAACTTCACACTATCTAGCTGCTCTTAATATGCATTCAGAGCAAATAGAATATTGAAAATTCCTCAAAACATTATTCCTCACAAGCAGATATTTTTGCCACTTAAGTCTTTCAAGCTAGAATAGAAATAATGCTGAAACTTTTACTTCAATGTTTTCTAATGAAATGTATAAATTTATTAAATATTCTGACATCATTTTCAATTATATATCCCTGAGCAACAACCCAGTCGTCAGAGAATTTACAATAGAAAATTAATATCTCAATGCAGCTTGACTCAAGAATACTATATGCATTAGTTCACTGCACACAATTAAAGAAAAGAAAATTGATAAAACCTACCCAGTCTGAGGGAAGAACTGATGAGAAGGGGGTGGAAGTTGATGAGGTGGCTGATACATGGAATATCTCTGATCAGGATAGCGCTGTTGCTGTCTACCATGATATCCAGATGCAGGAGGAATTACTCCAGTAGCAGGTTGGTTTACTCGCTGCTGGGGATGAGGAGGTCGGTAGTAACCTCCACCACCAAGCATCCCTCTAATTACTCCCTCCTCGATTGGGCGACGGGCTTTGTTAGGATCTATCAGCTTTGCTGATGGTACCAATCTATAAGAAGTCAATAATTTTTAACTCGAGGCAATGACAGAAAAAGGGACAGAGATAGAGCTCACTCATTAATATTTATTTATTTAATTTAATAAAAATTCTTATTAAAAAATGTTTAAATATTAAATCAAATCAATAATTTTGTGCTGAATAAAAATATTTAAGTAAAATATAATGCTTACCATTAAATTTTAGTTGGTAATGAAAAAGAAAAGCATTGCATCTTCGAGAGAAGAAGTTCATAATAGGCCCCCATTCAACATAACTAATAACTAATCTAATCTGCCTGACGACACTATGCAGGTAGCAATGTCATTTTTATTAACACTTTATTGTTTATTCTTAATATTTGTTTTCGAACTGAAGATGACTAAAATGGGCTGAATCTTAATTTAAGATGTAAATGATTTAATATAAATTTGTATTGAGGCTATATTGGTCTCCTTGGCAACCTAAGTAACAAAATGGCATTCAAAGGCCAAGTAATGTAAAACTCAAATAATCAATAAGATAGCTCTTAAAGATTTATAATTTTACAGTAATTTAAATTTAGAGAAAAAGAGGGTAATTTTAACATGATAATTTCTACTTGCACATGAGACTATGAATCACATATTAGTATAACAGGCCTTTTTTAACTAATAATTTTTTTAATGTTTTTTTTTTTGTGGAATTTAATCCCACAAATTTTTTTTTTTTTTAATAATTTTTAGTGCAAAGGAACAGAATAAAAAATCTAACTGTCCCAGCAAGGACTCCAACCTGGATCTCCTGCTATCCGGGCTGGTGCATTTAACAATTATGCTACCAGGACCAGTCTGATAAGTTATTAAATTCCCTGCACTAGTGTCAGGGATTTAATAACTTAAATTAATAAGTTATTAAATTCTCCGTGGAATTTAATAACTTATCAGACTGGTCCCGGTAGTATAATTGGTAAATGCACTGGCCTGGATAGCAGGAGATCCAGGTTCGAGTCCTGGCTGAGACAGTTAAATTTTTTATTCTGCTCCCTTGCACTAAAAATTATTAAAGAAAAAAATTTTTGTTTGTTATCATGATGTCTTTCAATTTCTAAAATATCTTATTTAATTAAGTTCAGTGAATTAAAAAGGAATATAAATTAAATTAAAAATAAATATTAGATTAAGATAACTCACCTGATTGCAGGGACAGTAGGCTCCTTTTTATCATCTTTCTCTTCTTTTTTAAGATCCTGTGCTTCCATCTTAATAATAGGAGGTTTTGGCTGAGGAGACGAGAGAGAAGGAAGAGCTGAGGAAGGAGTTGTAACTATAGTTGATACAGGTGTAGCTACAGGTGGCCGAAGTGAGGAAATCTGTGGCCCAGCAATAGTTCTAGGTGCAGGTGCTGAAGTCGGTTGGATATGGGGATGAGCAGTAGGCTGTGGTTGAGCAATCTCTGGATCTTTAACTACACTTAATGTCACACCTTTCCTCACCAAATCAGACCTTATCAGTTCATTAGGCTGGATCACACGCAACTGTTAAAACAATGTGTACATTTCTCAAAAGAAACTTAGAAAATATATCACCCATACATATAATAATAAAATTACACATAATACAATTATTTAACCTAATTACTAATCAAGCCTAACCTTTATTAATTTTAAACAAGGTAAAATGAATAAAAATTGTAGGAAAATTTTTGAATGAAGTTGGAGAATATTATTTCCTTTAAAATAACATAAGTAATAATTTATTTAAATGCAATGACTGGTTGTTATATCCGGCTAAAAATTGATAAATTCTTGCTCTATGTATGAACTTGTTTTATTAAATAATACTCTTAATATTCAATTCAAACATTTAGAAGTTTAATGAGCTCCACAAAGAACTTCCACATAGATAAAATTGACTTAACTAAGCTTTACATTTACCAATAATCTTTTTAATAACTTTTTTTTTATGAACTGATAATAATAAGTGACATGGGGTAGAGAATTTTTGTTGGGTTTTGGTCAATGTACATGTAATGTCAAATACCAACAAAATTCTCTGACAATGTAATGTCAAATACCAACAAAATTCTCTACTAATAATCTCTACAGTCAAAAACTTGCCATTTAAACTTAAGTGACTTGTGATTCTTGGAAAAAAAAAAAAAAAAAGAGCACATATATTTATGTGTCACAAGTGGGACACACAGACTAAGCATATTGTCTAGTCATCAGCAGTCTTCATAAGACAACTTGCAAAAATATCTTAAGAACATCATTTACTCTTCAACAATTAAAGCCTACTTGGTTTAGTGATAAATGGAGAGATGCAATACCAACAAGAGGAGAGTGCTTTGATAATACACCAAAAGGGAAAGAAGTTATGAGCTCTCTGCAAAATAACAGTCACTTTTGCTAAAAAGAATTCTTAGGGAACTTTTTTATCATCAATTAATAGCACAACCCCAATCATGAGTTACTTTAATACTGAAGGCAAATTATTTCTAATGAAGAAACTTTAGCAAATGAATTCGCATTTGCATTTATTATTGATGAACCCTTCTAAAATCTACCATACTTTGTAACCCATAAAAATGACACATTTGTCATCATAAGACTTTATATGTGAGGAGTTGGGACACTACAACTGTGATTTCACTACAAAATGGCTGAAGTCATATATCAGAACACTGCCAAAATCAAGAAATGCTAAACAAACCCTGCCAATTATCACCTAGTTTCTTTAGCAAACTGTCTCTCAAAGAACATGGAGAGAATGGTAGATATTAGTTGTTTGAGAAATAGAAGTGAGATGCCAACTGGACAATCTACAATTCGGGTTAAGAAGGAAAAGATTCACTATTGATAATCTCGTAGGATTTGGATAAAATCCAAAATACATTCCTTCTTAAACAAGTTGCAGTATATCTTCTTTGATGAAAAAAAAAAGGCTAGTCATTCTAAAGAGAGGATATATTCTAGATAAAATACATACATATAGTGTCTAAGAGTAAATAGTGAATTTCAAATAGGCTTCTTAAACCAAACGAAATTTATGATTGAAGTAAACTTTCAAAATGGTTTACTCAGGAGATGGGAGTACTCCAAAGAGTAACTATATTTTGAATTATTGAAATGTCTGATATCACTCAAATGCTCCCAAGTCGGGTTTTCATGATTGACTTTGAGGTGATATGAAGGTCAGGTAGAAAGGAATTTATCAGAGGATGCCAACAAAGTATTCTCAATAAACTAGAGGAATAGTCACAGAACTAACCTGAACAACCAAATGTGTCCTCTTCAGTAGAAATATGAACAAATTGTACAACAAATTGATCATCCTATGAATGAAATAAAGCACCGATATCTACTACCATTAGCCATTTGATAGCCAATAGCTCGAACCATTGCTGATATCATCCCTTGGGATGGCTGTCAAGGAACTCTTGGACCGCAATTTCAACTTTTGTAAAATTATACAAATTTTTATCCTTAAAAAATGGACCATTGATCAAAACAAGTAGTAATCTGATGGAGCAAATTCTGGACTATATGGTGGATGAGCCAAGAGTACTAACCCATGAACGTTGAACTTTTCTTTGGTTTGAGGGAAGTGTGAGGACAAGTATTATCTCGTTGGAATAAAACTCCTTTTCGGTTGATCAAAGCAGGATAATGCTCAGACAACTTCTTGTAAAATCTTTCCAATTGTTTTCAGTAGAGGTCAGAATTAATAGAGGAACAAATTTGTGATGAATAACACCTCCAAAATTCTAAAAAACATAAAGCATAGAATTTTTTTTTTTTTTTCAAATTGCCCCCTTATAGCAACCTGTAAGGCAGTTTGACCGCAATGTAGCCATAGCTTACAGGTATTTGGATTTCGAAAACAATCAATTATTTTGCATATCTAAATTTGTGAGTACTTGTGGATGGATTTGACTCAACATCTTCCTACAGAACCTTATCAATATCCATTAAAGGATAGCTCGGAACCTTTCTTCCTTTCCAATAATGTATCTCCATTGCTAAATTTCTCAAACCAACTAACAGTGAGCTAGTGAAGGACACCTTCTCTTTCACATTTAATAATTTCACAAGTTGCTTCAGCTGCTGTAAAAAAATTTTTTTCCGGTGATGTCTTAAAATTACAAGAATTTTGAAGGGCACTGTCATTTTTTCTTCTTGGAAACAAATAAGTAAAGTGTAGCTTTTTTTAAAAAGAAGTCTAATGGGATTTAAGAATAAGCTCAGAGAATGCTCTAAAGGGATCATTGATTATTAAATGGGATTAAAACATTTACAGACCTTTGAAATCTTGAATTTGATGATATAGACATTTTTTTTCTTAAACATCCCTTTATTTAGATATATTGTACAAAGTCGAACCAATAATAATAACCAATAATAATACCAATAATAGTAACAATGAGTCTCAACGGTATCTCCGATGAGGCTGATGTCTTCTCGTATGGTTTTAGCTACATATTAATCCAGGTTTATAAAACCTTCGAGAAACTCATTTTCAAATACCAAGGCAAAAATTTAAATTATTAATAATTTAAATATCTGAACTCTGTACTTGTAAGATGCAATTCAATTTCATTATTCAAGATAAAATAAATAAATAAAAATCCACAAAAGGCTGTAAAGACCATAGTAGTCGACTGTGCAAAACTAACTCATTCCATCCCATAGCCCAGTATAAAAAACTTTTTGATGGGTAGTTTTCTAACTATATAAATAGGGTTGCCACAATTATTTCTTGAGGAGAGTTTATCTCTAGTCATCCTATGCTCCTCACTAAAAAGGACTTTTTATACTCAATATGATAATTAAGAGTCTGTTGTGCTTAGATTCTAAGGTTCCAAATATCTCACTTTTCACTTAAATATCAACTGAGCATTAAAATATATACAGCTGAAAAAGAAAAATTATTTCATTGCTGGGACCAATTAAAACACAAAAGATAAAAAATTTAAATGTTCATTTTGTTATCATTAAAATTTCAATAAAAAAATAATAATTTACCATGAACTAAAAAATAGGATTTACCTTGGGAATTGCAAAATCTTTAGCTTCCTCGGGTTTCCCTTCTGATTCAGACTTTTCTTCAATTTCTTCTTCTTCTTCTTCCTCAACTTCTTCTTCAATTTCCTCTTCAATTTCTTCTTCTTCTACTTCATCATCTTCATTTTCTGAAGCAATGACAGGTCTTGATGTTGCTATAGTCTTAATACGTTCGACAATGACTGCTGGTTCCTTGAGATCTTTAACAGTTGTAAAGGGAGCAAATATTAATTATTAATTTTAGAAATAAAAAATAAACCTAGAAAGAAAAGGCACAAATAAAACTACATATAAAATTAAAATATTAATTACCAATATTATTACTTAAAAACTAAATTAATTAAATATTAAAATATTAATAATCCTACATAAAATTGAAATTTGACATATTATTAATTAAAAAAATGATTTAAAATAAATTATAAGTTCAAATTTCACTGTTAATTTTGTATTTATTGTCACACAAGGCAGATGAACACGACCTTATTTTGATGAACTAAGTTTACACTGAATGTTATAATGATTTTTTTTTTTCTCAACTTTATTATTTATTACTTTCTACATATTTTGTATATAGTAATGTGCTGGTTAATAGTCACAGTAGTCATTCTAAAGAGAGGATATATTCTAGATAAAATACATACATATAGTGTCTAAGAGTAAATAGTGAATTTCAAATAGGCTTCTTAAACCAAACGAAATTTATGATTGAAGTAAACTTTCAAAATGGTTTACTCAGGAGATGGGAGTACTCCAAAGAGTAACTATATTTTGAATTATTGAAATGTCTGATATCACTCAAATGCTCCCAAGTCGGGTTTTCATGATTGACTTTGAGGTGATATGAAGGTCAGGTAGAAAGGAATTTAT
>KZ807372.1:315283-333505 GCA_000696205.2 Oncopeltus fasciatus | reverse complement strand
AGGAAAGTTACAGCCTTTTTGGGTAAGTGGTTTAGGATTTTGGCTGTAATAAGATCATGCCCGGGAGACTTGCCTTTAGGCAAGCGGGAGAGGATACATTTGACCTCAGAGGGGGTGACCGCTTTAGGAGGTAGAGACATAGGAAGAGAGGAATCAAGGAATTCTTCTACCTCCGTGCTCTTGGAATGGTTTTCTGGGTCAGGGTGAGGAGTGAAGGTTTGCTTGAGGTGAAGGCCAAAGACCTCAGCTATATCTGCATCGGACGCTGCCCATGTGCTATCATCCCGTTGTAGAGGAGAGGTGGGGGAGTGGTATTTGAGGATTTTTCTGGTGGCAGTCCAGAGGGATTTGTCTTCTGTTGTGAATTCTTTATTGTGATAAGATCTGAGTTCCCGTGTCACTAAACGGCTCAGTTTGTTTTTATAATGATTAAGAACAAAACTACAATCACCAAGTAAGCAATAATACTTCACCAGTTAAATATTTATTACGTGAACTTTGCTAACCATTTCAGATTGGCTCTGTAAATTAAATATAACCAACCCAGGAATATTTCATCTTGAAATATATGTTTATCAGTGGCAATAAAAATTGAAAACCCCTTCCGATTTAAAATTTAAGTGGAAAAAATCACTGTTACCTGTGATGAAAAGTGGGTTTACTGGCAAAATCTGAATATCCATAAGCAATGGCAAGATTACAGTTATACTGTTTATTATTGCAGCAAGGGAGCAATTTGAAACAAAATTTTGTTTTTGTTATTTTTAATTTTGAACGTGTTAATTATCACAAAATTGTTCCTGACAGATACTCTATAAATGCTGAACTCTATTACGAACAACCGCAAAGTCTGTACAAGAAGTTGTCTGAGCAATTCTTTTTTTTTTTTAACCTAAAAGGAGTTTTATCCAACAAGATAATGCTCGTCCTCACACGAGCCAATGAAAAGTAAAAAGAATATTAAGGGTTCGAACTCCTGCCTCATACATCATATGGTCCAGGCCTCGCACCATAAGATTATTTAAGATCAAAGGCCCATTTTATTCAAGGGGAAAAAAATTGATTATTTTGTGGAAGTTGAAATTGTGGTCCAAGAGTTCTTTGACAGAAAAAAAAAATCCTTTATTAAGGTAGATAAAAAACAAAAAAATAAAAAGGATATTAATGAAGGTATAGCACTTCTCTCACTCCTCATTCCCAAACTTTCCTGAGTCAGCCAAAATATATCATCTTTTATATACATTGTTTTCTCTCCAGCTTGTAGGGTCAATTTACTCTTCTTTATACTCATACTTCTCCTTGGGAGCTGTAACAGATTTATAGCAGTGCTAACGAAATATTCTTGCAAACAGAATATTGAAGCAACCACGAATAAATTCTTGAGTTCGGCCGAAATACTGGAGAGCTTGCACTTTTTTGGACTATTTTCAACGGTGTGAAAGACTTCAGCTTCTTTAGTATCACTAGCTCCATAATACCCCCCCCCCCCCCTTACACTGAAAGTCTCTCACAATCCTCTTCTTAATAAGCATAACCTGGATTTTTAGATAGTTACAGGGGTATCACTATTTTCTAATACCAATTATTTGCTCTTAGACTTAGTTGGGACATCATAATAATATAGTGAAGTTTCTGCCCCTGTCACTATACTTTTGATGTGGGAGGCTTTTTCATTTTTTAATTTCTTTTCCAATTTCCTGTAACATACTACAAGCTAAAGGGCATACTGGTCAGGTGTTTAGGCACTGGATTCCTGAGCCGTCCCAGGTTCAATACTTACAATGCACAGCTGTTCTCTTTCTGTGCATCTGTCTGTAATGGTCTAGAGGATTCCTGTCATGCCGCTGGGAACACCTAGTTCTATACTCTAACAAGGCACTGTTTAACATTGAATGGGAAAAAAATCGGTAACCACACACCTTTTCTAGTATGAAGTAGGTTAAGTATAAACACATCCTTAACATGGTTTCTCCCTAGGGCCCCTATGGCCATGATTGGTGGAATGATACAAGATTCATGCTACCTGAAGTAAACAAAAGGAGAGGGTTGAATGTGCTAGAAATACTTGAAATAAAAAAAATAAAAAAATGTAAATAATGCCTGCCTTAATGTTGGTAAGGATGTTTTAGAGTCTGATAGTCTGTCCTTAATTAATCTCCCCAGCTTACTAGTCCCTACCTGAAGTAAGACCTCAGTCTCTCCTTCACTCAAATTATGAGGCTTTTTTTTCTTAAATTTATTTATTTTCTCTCTCAATATCTTTCCTTCCTCCCCCTTCTCTAATTTCTATGCCTATTTCTCAAAGCTAAATACATTTTGACTTATCATCATTTTAATGGTTTGACCTCCTATTAAGTAAATATGACAGTTTACTGTTAATATTATAGTTTTATTAATTTTTAATAGTACTTGTTAATTTTTAAAAAATTTGTTAGCGCATAGCTTGTTAATAGATTCCTGAACTCTGAGGATAGGATCGAAGATTTTTAAAATGCTCATTTAAAAGAGAAAACCTTTCATTAAAATTTTTTTCCGTCTAACTCCCAGTATCATCTGAATATTAACATAAAGAGAGGGCAACTCTGAAATGACATTGCCCCAACCCAAATAGTTTCCTCTAATCATGATTCCATTTTTTATTATTGAAAAACTTTCTCAGTGCCCTTTGCAGAAAATAAACAAATGATTTAAGCATAAATAATAGCAGTGAGAAATTTCAAGATTCTACACCAATAAAGCCTTAGATACTTATGGTATACGAAAAACAATGTCATACAATTAAAAATGACTGGTAAGTTTGAACTTACTGCTTTTTATGTTGGATGGACTACTAGCTCCTTGTAAGCTATCTGTGGGGGAAAATCTCTCTAAGAATTACATACTTTTTTTTGTAATTAGAAAACACTAATTTAATACAAGCATCTAATAATCTAATGCTATATACTTATTCTAATATATCTCATTATACTACCAGGTATGCAAGTTTAAAATGTCGTTTTAATTCCAATAGAATGCCCTCTTAGCCTACTGAAGGATTTGCTTATCTCTAAACGCTATTTTGTTTGTTAGTCATTTGTTTACAAAAGTCAGTTGTTTTTAAGTCGTTTACGTGGACGTATCATACCTTTCTTTGGTGTTAAAAATGTCTAATTTTAAGCCAAATAAAGAGCATTTGCGGCATGTCATGATTTTCTTATTTAATCAAAAGAAAAAGGCATCTGAATGTCATCGAATTTTTGTTGAGACTTATGGCGATCTTGCTCTAACTGTCAAGACATGTGAACGTTGGTTTCAACGTTTCAAACGTGGTGATTTTGCTGTTACTGATAAAAAACGAGAAAATCGACCAAAAAAGTTTGAGGACTTCGAATTGCAATCTTTATTAGATGAAGACAATACCCAAACCCAACAAATGATGGCAGAACAGTTGAATGTCACTAGGCAAGCCATTTCCGATCGCCTGAGAGCTATGGGAAAGATTCAAAAGGTTGGAAAATGGGTTCCACATGAATTGGACGAACGACAGATGGAAAAACGAAAAACTGTGTGCGAAATGCTGCTTTTACGCCACAAAAGAAAGGGTTTTTTGCATCGAGTTGTAACTGGCGATGAAAAATGGATTTATTTTCAGAATCCAAAACGAAAAAAATCATGGGTAACGCCAGGACAACCATCCACATCGAGTGCAAGACCGGATCGTTTTGGGAAGAAGACAATGCTGTGTGTGTGGTGGGATCAGAAGGGAGTAGTCTACTACGAGCTTCTCAAGCCCGGCGAAACAGTCAATACCGAGCGCTACCGACAACAAATGATCAATTTGAGTCACACATTGATCGAAAAACGACCAGAATGGGCTCACAGGCACGCCAAAGTCATTCTTCAGCATGATAACGCTCCTGCACATTCAGCCAGATTGACTAAGGAAACGATTTCTTCGCTTGGTTGGGAACTCCTACCCCACCCGCCGTATTCACCTGACCTGGCGCCTTCTGATTATCACCTCTTCTCATCGATGGGACACTCATTGGCGGAGCAACACTTCAACAATTTCGAAAACGTACGAAAATGGCTCGATGAATGGATTTCAAATAAAGATGAAGCATTCTTTTGGAATGGTATCCATATATTGCCCGAGAGATGGACAAAATGTGTAGAAAGCGAGGGCCAGTACTTTGAATAAAATATATTATACTTTTTTTTAAATTACTGTGTATATATTTTAAGAAATAAACGACATTTTAAACTTGCATACCTGGTAATATATTGTTTCTAAATCTAGAAAAAATATCTAATAAAGGAAATAATTAGATGGTATAAAATGACTAATCATTTTTTATTATTATATTTTTTTATATGGAATCCTGGCCTCACACCTTAACAAACAAACTAAACTTCACCTATAGAAATCTAGCCCCCCCCCCCCCCACCTCTCATCCTATTTCTGTAGGGCTCTGTTCCTTGGGATAGTGGTCTATCTTCTCTGACTGACCTTAATTGATGAGAAGTGGAGTTCTCAATCTCTTCCTTCAGCTCCACTTGTTTTCCTGTTACCCCATGAGACCACATCCACTTTATCTTTTTTTTTTAAGTGTTAGCCTCCCTTTCAACCACTTAGGATCATGGAGGGAGGGGCTATCTAAAGGTTGCCCTCCCATTCTAAACATCCATTACTCAGGACAAGCTTTTGTTTATCGATAAAATCAGAATAATATGATAACCCGCACAGATCCCAAGAGCTACCCTGGCACCACATCCAATTTATCTTTAAAAAATACAAAGAGCCAGAAGGATGTTCTTTATGTCTGTTTAGGCCCCACTTCTGTATTGCATAAGTTGTAGTTCCTCTTTACATTCAAGACACATATTTCTTCAGAATGCTGACATGCCCACAATTACTTTTCAGGAGCTTTGCTGAGAGTCCATATATGGCAATCTTATTTATCAGCTGACATGATGCACTGCTCAAAAATTAACTTTTTCCACTCTATAGTATAGTTCACTTTCATGATGAAATTTTGAGACCAAACTTTATTCCTTGAGAGTTTTTTCCTCCCTTTAAGTTTTTGAAAATGTTATACTTTATTTTAGTATTTTATAGTTACTACACAAAAGATATGACAGGGCTTGTTCTCGGAGTTTTTAATGAAGATGCTGGCCCTCATGGACAAGAAAAAACATTTATTAAAACTGCAACAGAATTTAACAAGAAAACAGAAGGTAAATTAAAGCATCTACTAAGATTATCAGGATTAAGAAACCTCTTATGCTTCGTGGTAGTCAGCTCTGAGATAGTAATAGTCATCTTGCTGCTTTTACTGCTGTCATCAAGGCAGTTTCCATTGACCTCATCAAGGAAAACATTGCCCATAGTCAACTTTATAAGTATTCTCTTAAAAGTTCTTTTAACAGTTCCTGATAGACACTTATGTTTCCTGCTAAGAGAACAATCGTCAGCAAGTTTGAGAGATACATTTATGATTTTGCATTTTAGCTTGTGGCACCATTTGCAGGTTTATGAAGACAGTTAATGAAGCACTGAGGCCTTGGCATCTTTCTTTGCAGGGAAAGAAGGACCATTGGTAAAAATGAATATTTAATTCTTTGATAAAGGTTCATCAGGGTTTCTGTGAAAGCCTTAACTTCTATTCACTCCAGTACTTCAAAGATGCATTAATTATAGACTGTATTACAGTCTTTTGTGAAGACAATAAAGCATATGTTTCTCCTGTCCCCTTTTTTAGGCAGCCCGTTTATTTATGTGTTCTACTCTCTACAAGTTTTCAGTGTTTCTCTGAAATGTTGGTAGAGATTTATTAAGAGCAACTCTCCTCCAGCTCTCAGCAGTTTCATCTGTGACTATCCGAACCATGTTTTTCATTCCTAAAGCCATGAACCATTCTCACTTCATTTGTAAGTATACCCATACTTCATGTATTATTTTGTCCTTATTACATCTGATTTTTCCAGTTGAGCCTCTATAGAGTTCCTAAAAAAATATAGCTTCTTTTTGTTATAAAGTTCCTTTTTCATTCTTAGGGGAATACTTCTAGTATTTGCCTGGATTCTATTGTTTATTTACCAGATAAATAGATTTACTAGTTTCCTTTACCATTCTCTCTTAAATTTCTAACATATTTCTTACTATTAATTTTAATAATCCTATCTAGATCATCCTATGGTTTGAGGAAGGTTCTTCAAAATTTTTACTTTAGTGGTAATATCAATATGGTTTGTCAGGAACAAATAAATATAGAATAGTATTCCTTGGGAATGACCTGATCAATTTCTCCCTTAGATGGTTATTATAACAAGTATTTGCGATTCTGAGTTTTCGACTGAAGGTCAGATTCACAAACTTTTATCCTTAACTATTTCATTTGCCATGAGCCCTGCTATTCATAATGCTGTATTTTCCATACAATCTTATGCCAATTCTGCCATTAAAATTTCACATCATTACTATACTGTTATTTTTCATTTTTAATTCAATTTCAATAGTTAATTTATTTTTCCTCTAAAGAATCCAGGGTAGGGCAAGGTACCTGTATTGGGGATATATTTTATTTTTACCTACATTTAAAATTAGCTTATTACCTTTTCCATCATCTATTTTATTAACTAGAGATCCACACCATATTATACTCCCTTAGAGGATGTACGCAATAATAGTGTGCCATTTGTTGTCTCAACTGCAAGACAATATTGAGATCTTACCTCCATCACTGACACTCGAATGCTCTAACTCGTGTCAAACTTTCCTATCTATCAAATTCTCAGGTTTTAAATTCCAACTTATAAGGGATCATATTTTTATTTTTATGTTTCTTTAATTCCCTTCAAAATTTGATTTACTTGGGTGCTACTTTCCCTCTCAAACTTAGAATCTCTTCTGTTATCTCATTCCAGTTTTTTCCTATCATTTCCTTGCTTAAAGGTTTTAGAGTAGTAATCATACATGCTATTTGTTCTTACAGTACTTCCTTGGAGGCTGTCCTCTTTAGTGCCTTTTCTTTGGAAGTTTAACTGTTTTGAGAGTGATACAATGAACTGATGGTCACTTTGCTTTAACTTTATGAAAAATTGTCTTAACTTCTAAGCCTTCAACTTAGATTCAAGCACCTTTACATAAAGAGCTTGCTTTGCTCTCAATTAAAATTTTTCAAATTTAAATAATTCAATCGAAATAATGTCTCTCTTGTTCTTCATACATCAAAGTGGAAATCATTCATTACCATAATGTATAGATGTAAATATTCAGAAGATAGATTTTTTTGTGAGAATATAACTTTGCAGTACAACAGACCTAAGATATACATTAACCATGTGATTTCTTTGATGGTGATTATTTTTCTAAAGTCATATTTTCTTAACCCAATGTATATTTTCTAGAATATGGCCATAAACTTACTGAACAAATTTGTAATAATAGAGAGCTTCTTAATTGGATGATACAATTTTTCTTAGATGACTGTACATTTGATTTCTTGAAATCTCTTCTGAATTATTTTTAAAACATATTAATTTTATAATTATGCTCTATAAAATATTAATTTATATTTATATTCTCCTCCAGCAAACTTAACTATTTATTCAGTGTTTCCAAAACTTTAGATGGTTTCTTTTAATCCATTCCATATTGTTTGTGGACATTTACTGTTACATAAACAACAGGATATCCTAATAAAATCAATAATTCTTATATTTGAAGTGGAACGTTCAAATCAAATGATTTAATAAGAAGGTTGTCAGGTTTCAGGTTTTGCTCTCTATATTTTACAGAGCTTGATTCTTTCAATTCATGGAGTTTTGGTCCATTACACAACATAAAACTCACATAACCCAGTATTTTCACTAGATCAGTATATAAAGATGACTTCCTAAATCCATATAAATAATAAAGTACTGAATAAGGTGAAGGAACAAAATAAAAATCATAATACTTTAAAAATTAAACATTAATTTTGAAAGAATGTGGGTTAATAGAGGGCAAAAAAAAAAAAAAAAAAACAATATAGGTCAAAATAAAAATAATTATGGTCAAAATTTCATATAGAGGAACTAAAAAAAACTTTTGATGGGTATTAATTTTTTATTAAAAAATATTTGTTAAAGATAAGCTACAGAGTCATCAATAATAGAGTATTATGATATATTGGAACACCACCACATATTTTGGTACGTATTCATAAACATTAAATAAATTAATTTGAATACTACATATGAGTTAGTTGAATTAAGAAAATTTATTTCAGGCTTCCACAGGATGAAGCAAACCAACCTCCATATGAAAGCACAAATATATAGGATTGTATAATGAGACATTCATGAATCATACAAATTGGATCTGATTAAAAATCTTCCATGATCATTTATGATGAAAAATTTAATCACGTGGGAGGACAAAGTTAAAAAAAAAAAAAAAAAAAATAGAATTTATTAGTATTTTTATTAACTTATAATATCATTTATTTATTCATTTTACAAGTTTATAAATATATGAAGTTAAGGTTCAAGATGCTATTGTTATTTATCAATCCTTAAGTGCTTAAATAACTCTACGAAACAAAAAATTGAATTACCTTCGCCAGCTGAAGAAACAGACTTGTTATCAATTTCCTTATTAATATCTTCTTTTTCATAATCACAAGATTTTTCATCACTTTCTTCATCAGACTCTTCTATTAATTCCTTATTATCCTTATTAATTTTTTCTTCTTCTTCTTCTTCTTCATCCTTTTCAGGAACAAACTCTTCTTCATCTTCACTAGGTAATTTCCTGCTTTGACGTATAACTTCCTAAAAATATTACATATATTAATTATAAATATTCTTTCTATTATAAAATTTATCAGAAGAAAATAAACACTTATCAAAGATGGTTAATTCTGTTTGATAGTCTTATAAATCACCAAATTATTAAGAAAATAAGTTAGACAAAACTTATATCCTCAATATAACTCAATAAATATTGAAAATGCCAAATATATTTTTGACCTAGTACAGAACATACTATAAAATGAAGGACTAATTAGGTGAAAAAGACTAAGCCAGATGCTAGAATGTAATTTCACCTTACAAAGTAGTTATTTTTAAGTAAATTCTCTCCTACTAAGTTGAAATGCTTTAGAGGAACAATGAAATTTGTTTTAATTAAAAGTAATGCTTAGTAAAGATAATACAAGCGAGTTAAAGACCACCCCTTAATAGAGGGGGTGGTTTTTAACCCACATGTAAAATAATATATATTACACACTTATATAATGTTTATTTTCACATATTAATTTTTTCTTGTTCAAATATCCCGAATGATGAGATATTCAGTCTGTAATTTAATAAAATTTACCACTGATAATTCTTACTAGTTTTATTACTAGGGTTAAAATTCTTAACAGTGCAATTTTCAATCTCGATAAGAAATTGTTGTCCCGATTTAAAACTCAAAACAAATGAACAGATTATAAAATGGAATGAAATAAAAATATATTTAAAAGATCCAGAAAAATTAAGCAATTAATGAGAGGGAATAGAATAAAAAAATCTATCTGTCCCAGCCAGGACTCGAACCTGGATCTCCTGCTTGCCGGGCCGGAATTTTTCCATTACACCACCGGGACGAGCTAGATAACTTATTAAATTCCCACCATACTAGCGAGAGCCAAACCCACGAGAAAGACGAATACATCGTCTTATGCTCGAAGGAGCTGACATTGTCTAGCTATTCCCTCTTATTAATTGTTTAAAATTTATGTGGGATAATAAACCACAACCAAATTAATATTTATACAGAAATAATAAGTTTTAATAAGTAATAAACATAAATAAATATTTCAATCAATAAAATCAATATTTTATAACTAGAAATGTAGTTCATCCTTTATTCTTACATAAATATTCCTCATAACATTTAACATTAAAAAATAATTCAAAACCTTAATTAAATAGCTGTAATTCTAATATAATTAATCCCCTTTCCATTTTTTCCTCAGCAACATATAGGAGAAAATAACAGACCCTGCTGATCTTGCCACCATCCTTATGTGATTTAGTAATGTATTTACTGATCAATAGTAATGTGATCACTATGTGGAGGATAATATAGGAGGACCCCCCCCCCCTCCCAACCACATGGTTTGAGAAATTTAAATTTACACTGACAAAGGGTAAATTTAAAGTTACTCTCATTATATAAAGCATTAAACCTTCATGAACTTAATTTTAGTTTAATTTAGTAAATTGAAATCATGTACTTCATTTCAAGCCTAGAAAGCAAATACAATGTAGACAATATATGAAATGCAAACAATTAGTTTTATTGTTCATAATAAAAAGTGTAAAAATTAAATAAAATTACAAGAAAACTTGATCCTTGACACTTAAGTCATAAAGGGATCACCATTGAAATTCCATAAAGTACCCTATCATGCAAAAAATATTTTAAAATGGTAAACCCCCAAAACAATTTTCTCAAAGAAATTTAGCAACATATTTATCAACCAAATTAACTCATTGGCAAACCCCTTGCTTTATAAGGAATAATAAAAAAAAATTCATGAAGGCCCATATCAATCAACAAAATTTTTGAAACAATATTCATAATGTATGTAAAGCTTTTTCCGGGTTGGACCGTGTAAAGTTTTTGATGGTTGCCGAGCTTTCGCACATCCTACGTGAACAAATATTCATAATTTTAGAGCAGTAGGTTAAAATAAATCAAATCAAATAACAAACCCAAGGTGATTAAAATTTCCCACCTCCCATTCATCCACAGCACAAACGTGACCTCTTTTTGCAGGATAACCGTTATAAACATGACATTTTTTTTTTTAGAAATTTCAAATTTTGAACTCATAATTTAACCCCCTTATGGTTAATGGATCATAATAATATCTAATTAGACACATTATTGGAACAGATATACTCAATTTTTTTAATTCACAGGTTTTATGTGTCACACACATCGACTATTGAAGGGTTATAAGTTTCTTTCCAGGTCAATTAAAATGGTTTATTTTCTATAAAAAAAACAAATTGAAAATCAGTAATTTGCATGTTAAAAAGCAAGACAAAAGCCTAGAGAGTTTCTAAAAATGCACATTACCACATTCTGAAGACTGAGGCCTACCTGGATTATGAACAATTACGAATAAAACAAAAATTATATAATTACTATAAAATAATTACCTCTTCTGTGTCAGAACCTTGAACATCCAGATAGCTGACTTTTTTCCCTCTTGTCCTAGTTTTCAAAGGTTCTTCATCAGAAGAAATTCCATACTTAATCTATAAAAAAAAAACTTAAGTAGATTCATTTACTGAGTAAGTACATATCCTTTTCAGAAGATAGACAGAAGTCAAACAAGGACAATGCCTGTGAGTAGACATTTTTTAATTTTTTACTTTTAACTTTTTTAACTCATTATAATTATTTGCCTAAGATAAATGTCATTGGGGATTAATATTTCATATGGTATCCTCAAAACATTCAAACACTTAGCATTAAAATATAATGCTGATAGATGTAAATTAAATTTACACTTCATAAATATTTATTTGGTTGTGGTTTATTATCCCACGTAAATTTTAAACAATTAATAGGAGGGAATAGAATAAAAAAACTATCTGTCCCAGCCAGGACTCGAACCTGGATCTCCTGCTTCCGTCCAGCAAGCAGGAGATCCAGGTTCGAGTCCTGGCTGGGACAGATAGATTTTTTTATTCTATTTCCTCTCATTAATTGTTTAAATTTACACTATTACATAATTTGAAAAATGACTAAATGGCCCTAAATAGTAGCAGCACTATAACTTACTACCATTTGACAGCTACCCAAATGCTTCTCCCTTATTACCTTTGCAAAATCAAATAATTAATATAGAAAATAAATTTAATTTTTTTTTTTTTAAGTTTCTTCTATTATTTTTTATTGTTATTCATTGCTATATAAGTTTATTTTTATTTTGCCTCTTTCATTTACTCAACCTGCCAAAATTTCTTTAGCTAATTTGTGCTTTCATACCAATTTTGCCCCAATTGGCAATAATATTGTTAAAGGGGTACTTAAACAAATTTTAGAACATGTTTCTGTGAAACAGGATGATGACAAAGAAATAATGCATATCAGTTCTACTAAATAATTCAAAATCCTATTCCCAATTTTTCAGTGATCTCATGACTATCAAGACATTCTTCAAATATAAAAATACCAAACTTTTTTTAAATAAAAAGTATATAATTTTTTTATTGGTTAATAAATTATTTTTTGAAGAGGTAAACAGTTTGCATCCCCATTTTATGTTTAATTCAGAATATTCTTTTTAATATTTTTAGGCATAGGGTATACACAAATTTGACAAGATCGACCAAGAATTTAAAATATAAATGGCTCTAATTGACTAAGAATTTATAGTATAAATGGATCTAATACACACATACACAAAACAGTATGCAATTATTAATAAGAATATAAATGAAATACCTTAGGACGTTTGGATTTAACTTTCTTTGGAACATCAGAGTCGGAATCAAAATATTTTGTACTCTTCTTCTTTCCTTTAAAACTTTTTATTCTACTGAAAGATTTTGATTTCCTGCAAAATAATAATATGGTGAATGCATGAAATTAAAATGGAAACTTAATAAAAATAAGAAATTTCTTATTATTTAGGTTCATAAATTCTTTATATTAAAGGAGGAGATAACATTTTATTGAGTAACATTCATTTACCAAGTGCTCTGAGTGTATTATTAATATTAATAGTAAACTATTAATTTGTTTTTCATTAAAAATAGACAGGTCAAGAACTCATACATTTCTGCTACAACTCTTCTAACCTACCTCCAATGAATAATTTGCTGGGAGGACCCGTCTTGTTGAGCCACATTGTTTTTTTTTTTTTTTGAAGAGGTACGTTCTCAAAGAAAGCTGACAAATCTATCCACAAAAAGCTTTTTTATAACTATAACTTATAATTAGCTATTAAGTATAGTTTTAGCTAATTCTATTTATGGCTATAATTATACTTAAGGAAAAAAAAAAAAAAAAGAAGAAAAAAAAAGGCCCTATGACAGTCACTTAAAATACCACACATTCACTGACCAGATATGATGGTGGTCCAGTTGTCAATAGGCATGAAGGTTCTTTCTGGAATACGAATGGTTTTGTGCAAAAAAAAAAAAAAATCCTTTCATGTCTATTAACAAATATAAATAACACTAAAAAAGAAGTCATGATCTTGTATTTTTTGAAGAGGCCAATGACAAAATGAAATTTCGCATTGTACATATTGCTTTGAAAGAGACAGATGAGGTGAAACATGATATAGGTGATACCCCAGATGTTTAAGATCAAAGACTTCTTTTATTAGATAGTCTCAATTGGTTGAAAATATGTCTAATACTTATATTAGGTTAATTTCCAATTATTTCTTGGCCATCAAGCACACCTAAAGTTACCTGTCCTAGTATTCCTGACAAGCATTACTAGTTTTGTAAGATGGTTTGATAGGCCTTTTAGGATAGCCCCAAACATATTAAGCCTTAAGTCTAGATATGGCTCAAGCCATGCTAAGAAAATCTCCAGGCATAGTCAAATGAACTATTTTACTCAGTAAGGAGTTATTGAGCACTATAAATGTTAACATAAGGGATAACAAATTGAAAATTAAGATAGATACTACACTCTCAACTTCCAAATAATATAAATATTCTCTTAAATAGAGATAAATCTCATGGTGGTAGAAATAAATAATAATAAATGAATAATATTGTACAATTTTGAGGTATTTTAAGAAAATATTTTATAATATTATAAAATTATTGTTTGAAAAATTAAAAAAAAAATTTTTTTCACTAAGCACCACCTAAATATTCAAAGATACTTATAATGAAAGAGCAGAAAAAATATATAAGAATGAAGTATTAGATCTCCAAGATTCCAATTCATAAGTTGTCTGAAATTTATAATGATGTTGAGGGTACCATATTTTACAAGAGCATAATAATAATAAGCATAAGATCATTTAACATCAAATATACTGAAATTCTGTTTTTTGGTTCATTAATAACATCCTAAGGACTTGAAACAGAATAAAAACTATCTTCAGACCTCATAATATTTGAATATGAGTCAACCATCAATTACAGGTTTACTCATAATTTAAAAAAATTATCATTCATTGTACCAATTTCAAAATTTAATTACCAATTATCAATTGGTAATTAATTACCAACCTAGAGGAAAAATTACTAAAAATAAAAAATATTCAGTTTGTAAGTGGTTTGCATTAAGGTACAAAAAGGCCAGTAGTATAGACACTCCTCAGTATAGGGAGGCTGGCACACTCTATGATGAAGTGATTAAAGTAAAGAGGCCATGTATTTGATGGAGATATTCAAGTATTCACTGGGTATAAAACAATTACAGCATTTTACTTAAGCAGTTTTAATGATTTTGACTTGAAATGAATAGGTGATAACAAAATTTTCAAAATAATCTAATTTTTTAACAACTCAGCAGCTTTTTGAAGCGAGAAACAGTATACAAGGCTAAATAAATTACCTTTTTCTTCGGCCCCATGAGCCACTGGATTCAGAGCTAGAACTTGCATACAATCTCCTAGTTTTCTTCTTTCGAGGTTCATCACTTGAATCAGAATCATCGTTTACTATAACAGAAATTACATAAATAAAATTATACTACAAAATATTATGAAATAAACATAGAATATTTAATAGACAGACAGAACAAAGTATTAATGTGTACTGAAATATAATAAAGATTTTGTTAATTTCATTTTTTTTATTTATTTTTAATAAATCAACTAATTAAAGTATATACTTCTTTTTTAATACTTTGCTAGCTAGACACATACTTTGCTTCACTAGGAAAAGGTAAGACAAAGAAATGAAAAGAAAGTCTTACTAAATTCTCGATCAATTCTAGACTGACGAGCTCTTTCTGATCTCCGAACAGGTACTTTAGCTACAGAATCATCACTTTCACCTCCATCTGTAGAACTAGCTTCCTCTTCAACACTGCAAAATAAATTTTACAAATAATTTTTTTTTGTGGTATTTAATCCCATGTTAATTTTAACAATTTTTAGTGCAAGGGAACAGAATAAAACATCTAACTGTCCCAGCAAGGACTCGCACCTGGATCTCCTGTTTTCAGGGCCAGTGCGTTTCTATTTACGCAACCGAGACAGACGAATATATCGTCTTATGCTAGGAGGAGCTGACATTGTCAAGCTGTTTAAATGACTCTTGTTATTTACTTTTAAATTTTAATTTTATAAATATTATTTATTTTGTGGTCATTAATCCCACGTAAATTTAGATAATTTTTTAGTGCAAGGGAACAGAATAAAAAATCTAACTGTCCCAGCCAGGACTCGAACCTGGATCCCCTGCTATCCGGGCCGGTGCATTTNTTCTATTATAAATATATCTTAATATTATAGTTGGCATCGAAACTTCAATAGTTATATTGTATTTCAGCGAGCAATTATATACGCTCCTAACAAGATCAAGCGGGATATCTTTAACATTTTACAGCGAGACGAGTTTTCCCTTCGAAATTACATTGGTACACGAATTCTCTTTTTCTCCTAGCCCTTTGAAAAGATTGCGTAGCTCTCTCTACTCCCTCCCTCAGCCCTAAGATAGGCGGCGCCGGGGAAATTTAAACCATTGTACCACCCCCAGGAGGTGGGGAAGTCTGGGAGTAGATCAGAGGTAAGTAGAGTTGAAAACGAAATGGAACACGTGCTCTCGGTGAGTTCGCTGGGAGAACTGCACGACTCCAATCTTTCAGTGGCAGAACATCCTCAGACTTCCCTACTTCGTTCCTGCTATTGAGGAACTGTTTGGTTTGTTCCTCTCTTGAACAATGATCCAATGTTCCAATCTCTGTCAGTAAATCTAATTGGTAGTAAAAATGATCCAATCTGAGAATTCTGTGTCTGTAATACAGATGATGCCAGTCAATGATACTTAGCAGGTTTTCTTGTTCTGAAGAATAGCTAATTTCTATGTGTAAAATATTAAAAACAAAATTGTTTGAACATAACATCAATTTAGGCAGTTGTGATTAATCATTTGTGTTAAAACCTTCAAACCTTTAACCTAAAAGTTGTTCGTTAGCATCAGGGTTAACTGAAGGTACTTATTGTTAGTAACATTCATATAACAGTCGGCCAATTTCTGCAAAAAGGCCGTAATAGAAATGGACATTGTTTGGAAACGCCTAAAAGAGTTCTTAGACAATTTTTTTTTGGTATGATATCGTTTTAATGGACAGTCGCTCTTTTTTAATTGCCTATATAAAAAAAAGCTTATTTATTTGAGCAGCATTTGATATTTTGCAGTATTCTGACTTACGAGGAAGAGTTTATTTTCATTTTAATTCTAAAACATTTAGTTTAAAATAAAAATTTATTTAAGACCTTGTATTCTTATGAATTTAAAATAGAATGAAAAAGAGGACAATTTTATAAGTTTGTAAGTTTTTCATAATTAAAAAAGAAACTTCAAAAAATATCAAATAAAAATTTGAAATTAGACTAAAAAAGTTAGAATAACAATAATTTTTTTAAATAATAATTTTAGTTTTATTAAACTATTTTTTCGTAAAGAACATTTAAAAGATGATATTTCAAATTTTAACGTGAAGAGTTGAGCGGACCTCATTATAATGAAGCAGAAAATTATTAAGAATTTTTTTGAGCAAGGGAACACAATAACAATTCTAACTGTCCTAGCCAGGACAGTTTTTATTCTATTCCCTTACACTAAAAAATCGTTAAAATTTACGTGGGATTATAGACCACAAAAAAATAATATTTATAAAATTAAAATTTAAAAGTAAATAACAAGAGTCATTTAAACAGCTTGACAATGTCAGCTCCTCCAAGCATAAGACGATATATTCATCTGCCTCGGAGGTTAGACCCTCGACACTAGTGCGGGGAATTTAATAACTTATCAGACTTGTCTCGGTAGCAAAATGGTAACGCACCGGCCCGGAAAGCAGGAGATCCAGGTTCGAGTCCTGGCTGGGACAGTTAGATTTTTTATTCTGTTCCTTTGCATTAAAAATTATTCAAATAAATTTTATTTTATTTTTCACTTCAAAAAACAATTAAATAACTAACTTAAATTAATGAATACACAAATGCAATAAATAGAAATACTTTTAAATATTTTTGTATTTACTCTTGAATATTCAAGAACTCCCTCATTCCTATTCCTCCTATTACATTAAATTCCCTTGAGAAAAAAAGAGTATTGTATGAGTGGCTTTTTGAATGTATCACAGGCCTTTGATTGTGTCTGGCACAAGGGTCTTCTATTCAAACTGAAGCGTATCCTCCCAAATACTCCTTATCTGATTATCTGCTCCTATTTTTACAACCGTTTTTTCCGGGTCCGACAGGGATCAGATTACTCCAACTATTGCCTTGTAAAAGCGGGAGTTCCTAAGGGCAGTGTGCTCGGACCTATTCTCTATATTATTTATACTTCCAACTTTCCAATGAGAGCTGATACCCTCTTTGCTACCTTTGCTAACATTGCGTCAGATCCTGATCCCGCAATTGCTATTAATATCCTTCAAGCACACCTCAACCATATAGCCACTTGGTGGCAAGATGTGGCGTATAAAAATAAATGAAAGCAAGTGTGTCCACGTCACATTCACTCTCCCCACCAAGCCTCCACTTAATTTATCCTTCAACGAAATTCCTATTCCCAATACAAGATACCTCAGTTTTTACTTCTACTGAGATGGCCAGCCTTAAATCCGATTGAATGCATCTGGGACGAA
Organism: Oncopeltus fasciatus; assembly: GCA_000696205.2. Classification (NCBI taxonomy): domain Eukaryota; kingdom Metazoa; phylum Arthropoda; class Insecta; order Hemiptera; family Lygaeidae; genus Oncopeltus; species Oncopeltus fasciatus. The sequence continues at coordinate 315,681 of KZ807372.1, read as the reverse complement.
CTTGAACGGCGAGTTAAGAGAATCCAGCACCTCAAGATAACTTAAACAAGCCTTACTTAACATTTGGGAGGAATTCCCCCAGGAATTAATTGAAAAATTAATACAGAGTACGCCAAGAAGAATGGAAGAAGTGATTCAGGCACGAGACGTTACCAGTTACTATAAATCAGACAAAACTTTTTTTAAACCTTTTATGTAAGTTTCATTTTTTTCAAGGAAGAAATTGTTTTAAATTTTGTAATATACAGAGCTAATAAAATCTTTTTTTTATTTTTAATTTTGTTAATTAATCTTTTTTTAATAATATATATTGTTAATGTACAAAAATCTCCATTTTTAAGGTGCGCTGGTTTTTTTTTTCAAGGTGAGCAGTATTATATATCCGAGACAAGTCTGAT
>KZ807372.1:303886-314640 GCA_000696205.2 Oncopeltus fasciatus | reverse complement strand
TTATAAATATTATTTATTTTGTGGTCTTTAATCCCACGTAAATTTAGATAATTTTTAGTGCAAGGGAACAGAATAAAAAATCTAACTGTCCCAGCCAGGACTCGAACCTGGATCCCCTGCTATCCGGGCCGGTGCATTTGCCACTTATGCTACCGAGACAAGTCTGATAAGTTATAATTCCTTATATTATAGGCTATCCTATGAAGATAAATATGAGGATAGTTCAAAAAAGAAAGATTTAAACTAGATAATTCCTCTATTTATGTGATTAAATAATTATCAATTAATTCTAAATAGAACATCCTCTAAAATGATTTGGCTGCTTGAGATCACGTCCAGAGTTTTTTCTCACAGGGGATCAAAAGTCTTATGTTAAATCAAAATAAAGAAGTAAAACCAAAAGGTAATGAGTAAGATCTTATAGATTTAGAGTAGTGAGAGTAAGATATTGGAATTTACACTCACAAATGTTTATGAGAGAGGTTGTCGTGGAATAGCTGTCTGGACCTGAAGGACAGATATCTTATATCGGCTCTAACTGTGTCATTAAGGGACTTCCCTTTTGGAGGGGGAAATACAATCACTGGGGAAGTAATTAAGGAAGCGTCTTTTGACTAATCTTATATTGGTTCTGATACTGGTTCACAGTGAATTCCCTGATTGGGAATGACTGACTGCCTGCCAGCCAGTCTTGAAGGACAGATATCTTATCGGCCCTAACTATATCATTAATTCTAAATAATGGCAGCTATTCCGACAGTAGGTAGAGGAGGTGAAAGACATTTAAAGAAGGATTAAAGTTGAGGAGGTGAGGAGAGTACTTTTTCTTCCTCCCCTACCTTAACTTCAATCTAGAAGAAAGAAGTTTGGAAAAAAAGTCTTGTATAAAAAAATTCACAAGAATTTATTCTTCATTGAAAATGTTTCGGCTTGTAATGCAGACCACTTTTAAGACCGAAAAATGACAAAAATGTGAGTTTTGGGTAGCCCATGACAGTGATGATGACACAATTATAGGAAAGGAGGTCGGAGGGTTTAGTTGGAAAATTGATATTTTTTCCTTTTTATGTAGAGATCTTATGAGTTTATTAATAGATCAGATAATAAGAAGAATAACCAATTTGTCCATTAGTGTATTACTGTCTTTGACAGTACAGGGGATTATGATTTGGCTGTGGGTCTTCAGGTAAGTATGTGTCACTTTAAGCACCATGGGAAAATTAAGTGGATAATTTAAAAATGTTGAGGGAAGGATGATGTAGATGATTGGCAATTATATTAGTAGTGATGTTCTGAGATCTCACTGTCAAGATTTAAAAATACAAATTGGTAAATGTGTTCTAAATCTACCAAAAAATTGCGTGTCTTGGGCAATATTACTTCTTATGGTGGCAAAATTGAGAACCAATCTTAAAATCTTGGTAAAGTGGGAGGAATGTAGTTGGAGAAGATATTGTGTACCCATTAAGGGAGGGAAGTCGGGTAAAGTTTAGATGTGTTTGGGGTGTTAATTATTGGTTTGAATTATGAAGATGGGTTATGTGTTTAATCTTTTCGTTTGGTATAAATTATCCAGTGTCTTTGAGTAATGTGTAGTCCTCAGCACCCATATTTTCAAGAATCTCATTGTTCAAGGATTAAGTTGTTCTTTAGATACACTAATTTGATCAAAAGCTTCAGCTATTTAAAAATTAAGAATGTATATTTCGAAGATTTTTCTTAAGTACCAAACAATCACACATCAACCAACAGCATAATATTTTTTTTTTAAACATGACAAAAATTTCTCTGCCCTTGTTCCCCATGCCATCCTTTCCAACCATTCCTGCTTTTAATCATGTTTGAACCTTTTATCAAAAATTACTTCTCACTGAAAGCATACAAATCAATTTGGGCACGGACATAATCAATGACAGACAAGACAATGACCACATATTCTCCTTCCAGACAAACATTTTGTACATTTCACAACAATTTTAATAATACCACTATGCCAATTATCAGTTTTCCCCTACATTTACCAGACTATAAATATTTCATGATGTAGGCTGGCTCCTGTTCTACTTCTCACCTATCTAACTTTAATCCTTCCTTTGAACCCTCTCTTGTCACCTCCTCCTCCTCTATCTGCTCTTTTCTACTTTGAACTTACCCCCCCGCCCCCCTACATTCTACACTTAAATTAACCTGGCTTTTTAAATATATATATATAAACTCCCTCCCATGATCATCATGAATTTATATATAGCCATATGTAATACCTATTTTTAATACATTATTTTCATTTAGAATATTATGCATAATATAACAGAAGTCATTTACATGATGATAATTGTGGTAAAGTAATCCCATATTCCATTATTAATTTGAATCGTACAGGGAGCCAGAAAAAAACTCTCTACCTCAGCTGGGAATTGAACCTGGGTTTCCCACTTTCTGGGCAGGTGGACTACCGTTACACATGGGAATAATTTCTGGTATCCTGTACCTCACCACGAGTCTGACTGCCAAGAATGACGAATATATTGCCTTGTACTCGGAGGAGCTAAAATTACTAGCTATTTATTAGATTCTCGTTTTGGTTGATCCAAAATAATAATGAAATGTGGTATTACTTTACCACAATTATCATCATGATTTGAATATCAAGTAATGGCCCTTTGCAAAAATGAGATTCTAATAAATAGCTAGCAATTTTAGCTCCTTTGAGCACAAGATGATATATTCGTCATGCTTTCCTAAGTATGCTGACCACTGCACAACCGAGGCAGGCTAGATAAGACAGGAGACCCAGGTTTAAGTCCCAGCTGAGGTAGTAAGATTTTTTTTTTTTCTGGTTCCCTTGCATTTCTTCTATACTAGTAATTTACTTTCCTTCACTATTTTGTAGGTTATTTTCAACCCTGTACATATAGAATTTTATTGTAATGATACAGTGAATCTAGAATCTAAATTCTTGTAATTTTTTTTACCTAAAAATGGTCTACAAAACAAACCAAAATATTGTCATTATAGAATAAGTTCTTGTGAATTTTTTCATGCAAGTCAATTTTTCCTAACTCCTTTCTGAATGAACCTCAATTATTGATGTACTTATACTGAATAAAATGTATAGGGGTATATAAGCTTTGTGACCCAATATCCAATTTGTAAGTAATTAATGAATAATTAAACAAGAATGGGAATGGGGGAGGGAGATTTCATGATCCTATGAATTGGATAAAAAATAAAATATTAATTTCCCCCTAAATAAAATAAATGAGCCTATAAAAAAAGAAAACTATTATTTGTATCATTATATTTTTTATATAAAATACAATTAATACTTAAAGTATAGTTCAATGTTATCCACCATTATTATCCATCTTCCTTTAAATTTATAAATTTAAATTTCAACTTCCACAAAAATTTCAAATTTTTTTATCTTGAAGAAAATCGGCCATGGATTAAAATAAGTTCTAATCCAATGGTGCAAAGTCTGGATTATATGGTGGATGAGAAAGAAGTTCGAACCCAAGAAGTTTTTTTCTTTGTCTTGTCAAAGTTTTGTTTACAGTAGAAATCATAGAGCATCTATCAAAAACAAATTCTTTATAAATAACACATTCAAAATCCTAAAAAAACCTAATGAATATTTTTTCTAATTGCTCCCTTACAGCAACCAAAGCAGATTGTCCACGATCCAGCCATTGCTTACAAGTATTCTGAATTTAAGCCTGTAAACTCACATTTCATTACAGATGACCAGTAAAATTTAATTTCAGAAGAGTTTTTAAATAAATTTTCACAAATTTCTAACCTCTTAGCTGATTGCTGATGTACCAGTTTCCTGCTCTTTTTCACCTTCCCCATGGAGATTAGTTGGCAACTAACAGAATCTTTCGACAAAACACACTACCTGGCAAGTTTGTGAGTACTAGTGGACACAATGGACTCAACAACAACCTGTGGAACCTCATTAATATCCATTAATGGTGAACCAGAGCCCTTCTTCCATTCTAAAGTCTTATCTCCACTGCTTAATTTTTCAAACCAACGCCTTGCATAATCATAAATAAAATGACAAGAATCAGGTAAGTAGGACACAACAAGTAGGACACTGCCATATTTCTTCTTTGAAACAAATAACTGAACTGAGGCTTTTTTTTAAAGAATTCAAATGGGATTTAACAAGCTTGGAGAGTGTTATAAAGGGATTAAGTATTGGTAAGTATTAAATAGGATTAAAACATTTATAGTCCTTGAAATCTTCAATCTGATAAAACAGTCATAATTTTTTATACACCCCTTATTTTATCCATAAATAATGACAATAATAATATAAATAACAATATATTTACAAAGTATAAAAAGGAGTGAGGTTGCAAGTATACAAAGAAACCATCTAACACGGTTTTAATATCACAAACTGAAGTAATTCGATATTTCCAATAATAGACAAACTGAAGCAAGGAATAAAGTTTGTTTTATTGGCAACTAACAGTATCTTTTGACACACCACACAGTCCCTGGTAAGTTAGGGAGCACTTGTGGATGGATTGGACTAAACAGATACCAGTAGAAACCTCTGTAATATCTATTAAAGAAGTCATCTTCTTCCTTTCTATCATATCTTCACTGCTAAATTTTTCAAATCAATGCCCTGCAGTATGCTAATCAAGAGTTAAATATAATGAACACTAATTCGGTTTTTTAAAATGTAACTTTGTTACAAACATCTACACGAGCATAATGACAGGCAGAACATCAGAGAGCGAAAGACAATATTACAAAAATATGGCTGGGTTTATATAGCTGAAAAATGTGGATGTAGACAGTCAGCAGTACTTGTGGGAAAGCTGGATGTAATTCCTTCCACCCTAAGCTGAAGCTGTCCTCGGAACTTGTGAAGCAATAGGAAGTTAGGGTTAAAGTTGTACCTCAGGAAGCGAAGTCTCTGTTGCCAGAGAATTCTGCTTGAATATGAAGTTGAAAATTTTCTTACAATATTTTTTGTTTAAATAGATAAGAAAGACAAATATAAGGATATTAATTAAAGCTAATATACAATAAATAATAATAGTATGATCAACCAGCCAGTTATTTACAATATCTAAAGATTCTACATTTATTAGATGTTTTTTTTGTTGGGGTTCGGTCAAGGTAGATTCTAAAAATACAAACTTTAAAAATACACATTTTTTAAAATTGGATTAAATACATCTAATAGTAATATCTATGGTTTAAAAAAAATCTCCATTCTACATTTATATTTGCTAAATGAATATCTTAAAAAGAAAAGTTAACCTTTAATTGAACATTAGAATGTACAATAATTAGTATAATAAAATAATGATTTATTGTCTTTCTGAAACAATAAAACTGTTTCCTTAGAATTAACATTTTGTCAACACATTGAAATTGAAATAGACTTAATTTTACCTGCTTCCTTTAAAATCTTCATCAGAGCCATCATCATCACTAGGCATATCCAAATCTGTTAATTTTTTAGCTTTCTTTCTTAGAGATGGAAAAGCAGTGATTTTAGGAACAACACGGGGTCGCCAGTTTTCTTCCTCATCCTAAAAAATTTTTAATATTAAATTTTATCATACTTAGTGATTTTTGAGAGTGGTGTCATTGGTCACCTTCTCTCCTCACGTGATTGGCATTGAATGTAATTATTTATTTCATTGTAATCAAATTAAAAAATGTTTTTTTATTTAACAGAATTTAATAAATAAATAAAAGTTTATAANTAAAAGTATATAATATATATTAGTGATTTATTAAGAAATAATAAGGGTAATAATAAAAACTGTTAAACTTCACTTGGTGATAAAGATATTTATTTATTAAAACTGAGCACTTTTGAGACTCAATGTCTCATCCTCAGAGCCCAGGAATCTTTCAGACGAGAGTCTAGTAATGGATTTAAAGACTAGACTCTTGTCTGAAATATTCCTGGGATCTAAGGATGACATAGTCTCGAAAGTGCTCAATTTTGACAAATAAATATCATTATCACCTAACAAAGTTTAACAGTTTTTTATCCCTTATAATTGTATAGCTTTGACCCAGTCCATTAAAAGAATAACTGTCTGACTTCCATTATAAAATGAAAATATTTATTAAACTATGTAATATGATATGAATATTAAGGAAAACTATTTCATAATAAATAACTAAAATATATAAAACAAAGAAATCCTCGCAGTACATATATGTGTTTTTACTTCTTAGTGACAATATATTTTGACCAATGGGGAATTAGAAAAATAAATTACATTGATAAGGAATGGGTCAATTCAATTCGTAAAACCCTATGATGATTTTAATAAAAACAATTTAACACTTAGAATAGACATCAAACCTGGTGTGTGTGTGCATGCGGTGTGAGTGTATGTGCGTGCGTGCACATGCATATAGTCAGATTATGTTTTGGGATAAAATAATTTCAGAGTTGATGCTCAGCTAAATCCCATTATAACAAATCCATTATAGGAAAAGCCTCCTAGGCAACATAGGCACATTGAGAGCATCACGCCTGTTTAGGTTTATGTATAAATATATATCGAGGAAGAAAAATGTCAGTATATCAAGTCTAAATACACGTATTAATGAACTTGAAGTAAATCAGTAAAATGCTTTTGACTTATATGAAAATGGTGTACATTTGTTTAAATGCAAATGCAGTGTTATTTATAAAATTATGACTTTGAAGAATATTTAATTCTGTGAGAAAAAATGCTCAACTTGCAATACAATGGACATTTATATATTAATTTAACTTTTAAAGGTATGTATAACTCAATGATGTTTGAACTACCTGTAGCAAATTTATGGTAATGGATGGATTCCAACTATTATAAATATACAGATTGTATACATAAAGAACAATATGGAACTGGTTAATTTTGGACTCGTGCACAATGATATAAATGCAATTACTTTAATTTACACTAAACAAATATTTATTATAACATTATTATCTATATGAAAAGAGGTATAAAGAAAATGAGAGATATCTCTTTATAATGAGTGCTCCTACTATGGCAGCTACCAGGAGATTAGGGGTACTATTCTCTAGGAGCTATGCTAGCAAACAAGTTCTTGACGTCAAAGAGTACATTTCGGTGTCAATTTTACATTTTAAGGTATTTATTAGAGATATACTTGGTATGGTATATGCTGGCTTGTAATCTGTAAGAATTTTAAATAGTCTTATATATTTTGCCAGATTTTCGGATGAAGTTAGAGTTACATGACACAATGGGGCGGAAGGAATTACTTTCCTTATGCAGTTTGTCAGTATAATAAGGTCTAGGGGGTGACTGAGCTCCAAAGATGGAATTGATGATTCCGAAAGCACTCAGCAAGAAAGATATATAAAAAGTGTGAAAAATTTGTTGTTATTTGATAACTCTAATTATCCCGGGAGAACTCGCGCCGTGAGCATTCCCCTCACGCTTAACGAAAAACTCCTGTAAAACTCAAGTGGGAGGAGTGGGGGATCCGTTGTTTCGTCTAGCTGAGTTTTCAGTTTTAGTTTACAAGTGGTGTAAATATCTTCCCTCCCAGTCTACTGTTATTGTCGCTAGAGGAACGTTGTTGTAACAAAGTCTAGACCGTGAGCAATTCCCTCACAGCGCGAGTTCTCGCTTTTTCTTTTTTTTCTCCCGTTCATCATAATGAGTCTATGGATAATTATTTCACGTCCATCCCACTTGCCAAAGAATTATTTGAAAAAAATACCACGCTTGTTGGGACCATCAGAAAAAATAAAAAAGAAATCCCACCTTCCTTCCTGGTAACCAAAAGAAGACCTCTAAAGAGCAGCATGTTTGCTTTTACAAAAACTGAAACAATGGTTTCATATAAAGCAAAACCAAATAAGGTTGTCCTAGCATTGTCTACAATGCACAATGATGATAAAATAGATGAAGCTACAGGGGACGATATCAAACCGGAAATCATTACCTTCTACAATCTCACTAAAGGAGGAGTTGACGTTGTGGATGGAATGAAAGCATTATATTCGGTAGCGAGAATAAGTTGCAGGTGGCTTCTTACATTATTTTTTACAATGCTAAATGTTGGTGGAATCAATAGTCAGATAATTTACAAAGCAAATACTGAAAACTTGATAGAAAGGCGAGAATATCTCAAAACCTTATCCCTGAGGCCTAATGAAACAACATTTATGTTTGATGCGTTCTTCAATACCTACTCTCCCAGTGAACATAAGAAACAGTTCAAAAAGAATTGCTAATGAAGAAGCAGAAGTCTCGGAAGAAAAGATACCTGAAGGACTCTATGCGTTCTGCCCACGGAGGAAAAATAGGAAAATGCAGAAAACCGATATGCAACTCTCACACTAGACTTACGTGCGTCAAGTGTAGTCAAGAAGAAGATATGTAATTATATTCAAATTAATTCATGTTTAATATGTTTCTGGCTTTATAATATCAGTTGTTTGTTTTTTTTTCATTCAAAAAAAGTCATTGGTGTAAGTAAATTTTTTCCTGTATAATTTTTTTTTTATATTGATACCAAATAAACCATAAATTACTTAAGTTTTAAATTTAATTATTCCTTTATGCTGTGAAAACCAAAAAGCGGTGGTTATCTGCTCTTAGAAGTTATTTTGAGATCAAAACAGTAAAAATGGTGGGGCGTGAGGGATTCCCTAACACGTGAGTTCTCGTTTCTCATTTTGGGGCGCGAGTTCTCCCGGGTTATGAAAAAATTTGTACATACTTCGTTCTTAATTTTGGAATTTGGAAAATAGTTTGAACAATAGTATAACTTTGTGGACACTATTGAAGATAGCAAGCAATCTTCTGGGCTGATGATCATGGCAGGGAGTTCTGGAAAGCCAGGTCAAAAATATGACCTGTTGGGCCGGGCCTTTTGACCTGGTTTGCCACTCACACACCCAACCACAATCATCATCTCTGAAGATGGCTTGCAATAGAAGCAGAAACATTAGCTTTAAAGAATAAATTCTTGTGAATATTTTCATATAAGACTTTTTTTAAACATCTTTCTGACTGAACCACTACTATTGATGTAATTACAGAGGTTTTAATATAAATCTTACTTTTGTTTAATTATATTCATTCTAATCAGAAATATTTTAATTGTCTATTCATATTATTTAGAATTTCTCATTTAAATTTCTATAAGATTCTGGCGCCGGCAGCCATCGTGACAACACGTCTCTATGTCTCCGTCCTTTTTAAAACCTATAATAACAGTTATAAACCTTACGTGAAAGTGAAAAAGTGCAGAAGTGCTCACCTAGACCTCGAGTGCGTCTTTTCGAACCGAGGAACTAAAACTCGCGCAAATAGTGAGTACATTTATACTTGTTTTATAAGTGAAATAGGACTCGGAACTGTCCTAATCTGGTGAGAAGGCAACAAGTTTCGGCCGGCCGGCCGGTTGCCCGCCGTATAACAGCTGACTCCCTTATCTGTGACAGCTGTCATTCTCTCTCTGTCACTGCTTGAGGCAGCTCTCTTCCTCTCAGCTGAGCGTATACCGCCGCGTAATACAACAGAGCTATTTCGCTACTGTTACATACGCTCGATGGTTTATTATTTAAAAAAAATAAATAATAATAAAAAATAAAAAAAAATTAAAATGACGAGGTCCCGTGGTTCAAGAGGGTCTCCTAAAAAACACCAGCCCGACACTCAAGACTCTGGAAAAAGGACGTATGACGAAATATCACCGTCATCTTCCCCTGAGAAAAAAAAAGTCGCTGATGAGTCATCCATGTCAACAGATAACCTGTCACACACATCATCAAACAACACCTACAGGCGCCCCCCTCCAGTCAATTATCAGCCGGATTTTGTTGATCCAAATCCCTTTAACCTCATAGCCCCTCAAGACAATGATACACAAACAGTAGAAGAGGAACAAGAGTTAACCATCGCCCAACCTAAGCCACCCACCATAAACATAAAAAATACAAACAATTATATAAAATTCTGTCAGGAACTCTCTAGCAAGGTAGGAAGTGAGTCTTTCAAATGTCGCGCCCACTCTGATCACATCTCCATTCAAGCAATAAATCCAGAAAAATACCGCGAAATAGTGAGACATCTACAATCAAGCCAGACAGAATATTATACTTATCAATTTAAGGAGGAAAAACCATACACTGTGGTGATTCGTCATCTTCACCCCTCCACACCGATCGCTCTCATTAAGGAGGGACTTGACCAGCTAGGATTCACTGTTCTCGATGCTTGTAACATTCTGCAGAAAAATACAAAAAAACCGCTACCACTGTTCTTTGTTAATTTAAAGCCTGCTTTAAATAACAAGGACATATTCTCAATAAAAACACTCCTTTATGCTGCAGTGAAAATAGAAGAACCTCATAAAAGAGAAGAAATACCCCAATGTACAAGATGCCAAGGTTATGCCCACACCCAAAAATTTTGTAATTTAAATCCCAGATGCGTCAAGTGTGCTGGAGCCCACGCTACAAGCCTATGCAACAAGACAAGGGACACGCCAGCTACCTGCGTACACTGCAAGGAGGCTCACCCAGCCAACTACAGGGGCTGCAGAGTGTACCAGGAACTAATAAACAAAACTAGGTCAAGAAGCAGGAGTGGCCAGCGCTCAGTCAGGACGACTCAGCGGCTCATTGGTCAGTCAGATATTGTCCAGTCCTCCACCAGACCTTCCCGCATCAACACTCATCTACCACAGCACCATGCTGCACCAACCACTGCTGGAAAAATTCAGGGATT
>KZ807372.1:252868-296106 GCA_000696205.2 Oncopeltus fasciatus | reverse complement strand
TATAAATATATTATATATTATTTATATATGAGATTATGAACCTGTATTGCTGAATTAATGAGCTCATCATAGTCATTAAACCTGTAGTTCGTTTGGACAGTAGCTCTCCTTTGTCTTAGTTGGTACACTGGTTCCTCTTCACTACTTGACTCAGATTCTTCCTCGGTTGATTCTGATACTTCATCTGAGGAACTTTGGATCTGCCGGCGATGACTTACTCGATGATAATGTTTTTCATGAGTTGGGAGGACATTGGCAAGACTGATACCAACATAAGCTAATCGCTTTCTGCGTAATTCTTCATTTTCTCGCTTCTTTGCATCCTTCTCGAATGTCCTTAGTGTTTCTCTTAGTTTAAAAACTAGATCTGCCTAAAAAAAAGAAAGTAAATTTATATATATTTGGGCATGTTAATACATTTGTGGANAAGGAATGCCCATTTTTGCATATTGATCCTGAGAGTAAAATGAAAGACTGCCCTTGGTATGACCGAGGTTTCTGTAGGCATGGACCCAATTGTAGGCATCGGCATGTTAGGAGAGTTCTTTGCATGAATTATCTTGCTGGCTTGTGTATAGATGGTCCTGATTGTAAATTTATGCAGTAAGTATATTATTATTATTTTAATCATGAGACAATAGCTAGCTTTTGGTATAATGGCTGGCATAATGTGTGGAATAAGTCACATAATTAAAAACATTTTTATTGGCACAACTAATGGTGACCTATGTTAAATAGTAGAAATAAATTAAAGGAAAAAATTCTTTAATTCTATAATTTAGTTCGACAGCAGCCATTGTAGAGAGAAGACGTGTTTAGTTAGCTCTCTGCAATTTTTTCTTTAGAAGTGATTACAAGTTTTCAGTTGTTACCAAACTGGTCACAGTAGAAGATGAAGCCAGCCTGAAGACATTGACAAAGTTTTGAGGAATTTCTCCTAGGAAAAAACCCACAGCAAGTGAGTGAAATACTCAATTATTTTTAGCAGTGAGGAGCATACAGGCAGACGTGCTTCGTCAGGCGTGTCCCCTCCAGCTCCCAGCCAGCCGGCTGTTATCGGCCTGCTTACACTATCGGCTAAGCAGATAAACTAATCTCTGCTTGGTCCCGTCGGTTAGCGATAAAGAGCAGTAAATATTTATAATCACTGCTCTTTTTATTATTTACGTAATGGGAGATGCTTAACATCATAAAAAAATAGCAATGAAAGCCTCATTCAGCGGGAGGCTCTCAAATGTCGCCCCCTAAAAATAAAATAAAGCAAGATAAAAATAGAGCCACAAAGACACCTTCATCTTCCAGCCTAAATGATACCTCCATTTCGAATAGAACTGAAATAGAGGTATTATCATTTATCTACTTTCCACCACAAGTAGAACTGCATCGCCGGTTAATATCCCACATCGACCAACAGGCTCACCCTCCGATACCGGGTCACACGACCCTGGCTCAGACCACTACTTCAATGCTCACAGAGACTTCACCATTTTTTACAGAGAACCCATTCAATGTGCTCTCTAATGAGGAGACTATGGAGATCCCTGAAACCTCATAGCGAGTATCAAAGCCCCCTCAAATATTCGTTAAAAACATTTCAAAATTAGGCCTGATGTGCAGACAGCTGGATGAGAAAATCAGACACAAAAATCAATCCTGACTCATCAGACTCTCACAGAGAGATAGTATGCTACCTGAAATTAGTAAACTCCCAGTTTCACACGTACCAGCTAAAAGAAGAGAGGACTCCACGTGTAGTTATTAGGAACCTCCACCACACTACACCAATCGATGACATCAAAGAAGAGCTCACTGACTTAGGGTTCGTGGTGAAAAACATTCTCAATATTTTAAGCCCTAGAAGAGGAACAGATAGGGGTTACTAGACAGGTAGGGGTTACCACTGTTTTTCATAGATCTTGAAAAAACGCCCAATGTTCAAGAAATAGATTCAATTTCAGCACTGTGCCAAACAATCATCAAAGTTGAGAGGCCCTACATAAAAAAAGAGGTACTCCAGTGCCATAATTGCCAACAATTTTGGCATACCAAAGCCATCTGCAATTATAACCCGTGGTACGTAAAATGTGGCGGATGGCATCACACTAGCAACTACCAAAAAATACATCCCATCTAGCAACCTGCTACTTGCGCCCACTGCTCCAAAAACCATTTTGCCAGCTACAGGGGCTGCGATGTATACAAGCAGATCAAACAAAAATTATACAATCAACAAGTATCATCGCAGCAACCCGAAACTTGAGCCCACCATCATGAATTGTTCAGCCAGGTGTCTCTTATCGATCTGTCATCCAAGAACAGAAGCCAACAGAGAAACCCACCCAGGCGGACCCACAACCCAGGGCTAGATCTCTATCTCGAACTAGACGCCAGCCTCACCAGCAACAGCAACCTCAGCCACAGACATCGTCTCAGCCTCCACCTCAGCCTCTACTAAGTATATCACGGCCAACCATCTCACACATCCCTCCTCCCACCCCCAATTCAGAACTACAATATGTGAGCAATATTTTACCACAACCGCATCCCCCACCCAGGAGGGAGCAACCCACTATCCCCAACGTACCGACTCCGCCCTTATCAAATGATCTGTACACCTTATTTCACTCCTTCTTCTCCCAACTTAACTCCCTCATTTTGCCACTCGTATCCCTACTGACCAACCTGGTCACCAAAATGGCGCTACCAACTCCCACACCATGATTCCTCAATCCAAGAATTCCTTTACTATCCTCCTATGGAACGCTAACAGCATTCGGACGCACACTGACAAACTCAAACTAGTACTTGATAACAAAAACGTAGACATAGTATTACTGACAGAAACAAGACTAACTAAATGAAATAACCTAAAAATTGCTGGCTACCACACTTATAGGACAGACCATCCCGACAGACGAGCTCATAGTGGAACTGCACTTCTTATCAAGAAATCCCATACCCATCATATCCTACCCTCCACTTCCACAGAGACCCTTCAATCAACATCAGTGTCTATTTCCACACCCTCTCATCCTATGACACTTTCAGCAGTGTATTGACCTCCAAATAAGCCAATCACTACACCAGAATTTTCCACTTTCCTCAAAGACCTTGGTCCCCATTTCCTAGCTAGTCGAGACAATAATGCGAAACACTTGCAATGGGGATCGAGAACGCCCAACTCCCGTGGCCGTGCTTTGTATAACACGATATCATCCCAAAACCTCAGCACAATTAGTCCTTCCTCTCCAAGTTATTGGCCCTCTGATGTGAACCGCCTTCCTGACATCCTAGAGTTCTTCATTTGCAAAAACCCTTACTCCTCTTCATTATTCCGCTTTGAACATAAACAAGCTCTCCTCTGACCACAGCCCAGTTCTCCTAACGTTATCCCTGATTCCTATTCCAAAATAATTACCTCGCTCCCTCAATAATGGCCCAGTCGACTGGGCCTTGTTTAGAACTCTCATAGAAGAGTCACTTGACCTCGGAATTTGTCAGAGAAACTCAGATGATCTAGATGACGCTGTACATTCCTTTAGCACAAACATACAGCAATGCATGTATATGGCTAATCTCAAACCAAAATTTACCAAATACTCTTCTGAGTCCCAAAAACTACTCCCAGATTCGCTTAAAAAGCTCATCATAGCGAAAAGCCGCTCAAGAGCATTGTTCCAAAAATATAGACACCCCTCTGCAAAGACTTCAACCATCTTTCCAGACTCGTAAAACAAAAATTAGATGTTTTACGAAATGAGGCCTTTAATGCCTATCTGTCCACCCTCTCAGCAAGAGACAAATCCCTTTGATTGCTACTTGCAGAATCTTTAAGAGCCATGAAGCTTCCACTCCCTTGTGTCAAGGAGTTGGTTCCTGGGCCTCTTCTGACAAAGACAAGGCCGAAATGTTTGCCCAGCACCTCAAGCAAACATTTACTCCTCATACAGATCCCTTAGACCTGTCCAATGCCGCGGAGACTGAGGAGTTCCTGGACATGCAATTACTTATGTCCTTGCCACTCAAGGCAGTAACACCCTCCGAGATCAAGTATATAATCTCTCATCTGCCTAAGCGCAAATCACCTGGATATGATTTAATCACCGGCCAAATTCTCCGTAATCTTCCCAAAAAGGCAATAGTATTCTTGATCTACATTTATAATGGCATATTCAGAACTACCCATTTCCCTCTCCTCTGGAAACATTCTGATATCATACTATTTCCCAAACCTGGAAAATCCCTCATCCTATTGTCTTATAAGTCTCCTTCCTTCACTTTCAAAGGTTTTCCAAAAAATACTGTTAAAACGAATGATGCTTTCTTTGAACCCTTCAATATTCTCCCAAATCATCAGTTTGGCTTCAGAAGTAAGCATTCTACTGTCCAGCAAGTGTTTCGCGTCATAGACTACATTTCCTCTTCACACAAGGAGTACTGCCCAGGAGCTTTTATGGATGTTTCCCAAGCATTTGATAGAGTCTGGCACAGTGGTCTTCTGTTTAAACTGAAATTCATACTTCCTAGTAACATTTACCTTATCCTTAAGTCTTATTTATCCAACCGTTTCTTTAGGGTTCTGCAAGGATCAGATTACTCAGATTTCTACCAAGTGGAAGCGGGAGTTCCTCAAGGTAGTGTGCTTGGACCAATCCTATTTATCCTGTACACTGCTGACATCCTTCCCTACCCATCCAAGTACCCTCTTAGCTCTATTTGCGGACGACAAAGCTATCCTATCCTCCCATCCCGATCCTAAAACTGCTTCTAAAAACCTACAAGATCATCTCAAAAAAATCAAACTATGGTGTGGAAAATGGAGAATAAAAATCAATGGCGAAAAATGTGTTCAAGTTAATATCCAACTGCGGAAGAAAGACTTCCCTGAAATTGTGAAATTTAACAATATTCCTTTACCACATTCAAATTCCGTTCGTTACCTTGGGTTCCATCTTGAATCACAACTTACATGGGGAGAACATACTAAAATAAAAAGACAAGAACTCAATCGGCGATATGGTCTTCTATACAGACTCATGAACAAGAAATCCAATCTTACGATAGAGAACAGACTGACACTCTACAAAACCTTATTACGACCAATCTGGACATACCGAGTAGAAATCTGAGGTGCCGCCAAGCCTTCCAACATCCAAAGAATCCAGTCCTTTCAATCAATCCCTGAGAATAATTGCAAATGCTCCCTATTATGTATCCAATTCATCCCTTCACCACGATCTTAATATCCCTTTTGTACAAGACTTCATTTCTTCCCGCTTCACCCTTTTCCGCAGTAAACTTCCATACTATCCTAATCCACTAGCACAGACCATGTCTTCCAACTCCAACCCCTACAACCTTCCCCGTCGACTCAAATGAAGATGGCCCCGTGACCTCCTGGGGACATAATCTGTAAATAATTTGAGAGTGGTGTCATTGGTCACCTCTCCTCATGTGATTGACATTGAATGTAATTTTTTTTTTTTTTTTTAATTCATTGTGGTGATCAAATTACAAAATGTTTTAATTTAACAGAATGTAATAAATAAATAAAAGTTTAATAATAATAATAATAATTCTATAATTTATAATAACTATTTCTAATTAATAATTTGGACCATTCCTATTCTAATCAATGATTTAAATTAATAAAACTAAACTTGTATGTTTATAATTAACCTACTGGCATTAAGATAGTTCTCAGATATTTTTAGGTACTGAAAATTCATACCAACCAATTGTCAAAATATATTTAAAATAAAAATATAGTAAGCAGTTAATTCACTTGAAATTATTTTAATTGATAGCATAACCCACATGTTGACAAGGAGGACAGAACCAATCTCCTTCAGGAATTAACATGAGTGGAGGTCGAAGGCACGAAGCATGATAACCACTGTCACATTTGTCACAGAGAAGAATCCATTCTGGATGGTCAGGCTGTCCACACTTTTTACATGGGAAATCTTCTGATTGATCATCCTCTTTCTCTTCTTTTTCTACATCAGGCTCTCCATCAACTAAAGAACAATACAAAACAAAATTTAATTAAAAACTCATACATTGGATATGAATGAATTGGATATAAACTAAATGAGTATATCTTAAATGAGTGTTTACATATGAGAGTAACTTAGAGCTGGAACTCTCAAGAGTCACTCTTAGAACCCTTTTCACATGCGAGTGAGTCACTTGTGGTCATCTTGGATATCCTAAGGCAACTCTCAATAGTCCACTTCAGGCCGTTTACAGATTCAATTCAGAGAACGATTTAAAACTGACAACGAGTCTTTGATTTAAGAAAGGAAGTAGCAGTAGTGTTTAATGCTAACAAAGAGTGCTATCATAGAATAAGGCTATTCACACTTGGCACTGTAATTCTCAAGAGTATCTTTCGGAGAACATCCTCTCCATTTACAAGACCTTTGTACAAGCAGGTTTAACTCTTGAGAGTTTATCTGTCACCTTCCAGATTGAAAAACATGGACATATAAATGCACCTTTGCTTAAACCATAAATGATTCCTGTTAAAGTATATAATACGTTATGTATATAGGAGGATTCTGGCCTGAGACAGCAACCTGTACACTTCAGCTCCGTACTAATTCGTTATTTTCAAGGTTCAATGTGAAATTTTCCGCTTGATTTTTTGCACAGAGTTGAATTAAGTATCCAGTGATCTTCACAAGTTTTTGAATTTTGTGTAAGACGTCGTACCGCTCTTCAATCTACATCCAGAGTTTGAAGCAAGTTGCGGAACGAGTGGGCTTATCAGAGATTGCAACTTATCAATAAGTAATCTGCTGAGCAATATCCCTTCTCCATAGCTCTCCCCACTGCCTAATAGACACGCCCAGCCTACTTCTCATCTCGCTAGCTGTTGATCTGAGCTTTCTAAGTAAACAATGGTGCAGTGTCCGGTGTGAAAACACTCTATTAATAGAGATGACAAGAGCTCTTTAGCCTGTATCACATGCAGATTAATTTTCCACGGAATGTTGCGGTTTTGATGACTCAGATATTGAGTCTCAGAGGTCACAGAGAAAAGGCTGGACATGCGACAAATGTAAAAAAAAAACCAGGAAGACCTCACCAGCTAAATCTACCGAGGAAGGCAAACGCCTCCTCATCGCAAACATATGGAAAACTCATATATTCAGGAGGCGATGAGGGCGCTCTCATAAGAGATAGGCGAGATAAAAAGCGGTGTCGCTAGTGAGCTAAGAGAGTTTAAGACTCTAGCAATGACGCTAGTTTTGAAAATGCCCAACTTCTCAAGAGTATAGAGAACAGGCTAGAAGCTCAGACAAAAGTTTTCGAGCAACTAGCGCTCGAAAACAAGACATTGAAGTCAAGGGTGTTCGAATTGGAGGTGAGTCTGAATCACGCCCAACAGGAACTACTCTGGAGATCTATCGAGGTTCGAGGGGTACCGGTGCGACCTGGTGAAACCCCCGATGGTCTGGTGACGAGTATAGGCGCCAATCTGGGCCTAAAGATCGCTCCAGTGATATATAGATATAGTGGAGCGTCATCCTTAGAGAAGGAATGATCCTAATCACCGGTTATCATAGCGAAGTTCACTTGGCAATCTATGAGCGACAAGGTTGTCAGATTGAGAAGAGTGAAGAGGGACCTGACAACCAGGCATATTGGCTGAGAATGATGCCCATCCCATTTACCTGAACGAGAGTATGAACCCCACGAACAAGCGCCTCTACTACTTGGCACACCAGAAGAAAAATTAAAGTAAGCTAAAATATGTGCGGTTCTCTGATGGCCTGCCTGTGGTGGTTATCAACATGCCGGAAGACCTGGATATGTTTTCGGATGACCATAGGCTGTCTGGCGACCTGAAGGTACTTATGGCAGTGGACCTGCTCGCATTTGGTGAATTTCCTTTCTCTACCTAAACTATAACCATGTAATATTTTCTATGTTAATTGTATTTATTCTTTTAGTAATGCTGTTTATTACTTTTTCATTTTTTCTCCTAAGTAAGTTTTTTTTTCTTCAGTAACTATGTGTTATTTATTTATCCATTTTTTTTTTACTATTATTTCTATGTTTTTATTCTTCGAGAAGTTTTAAATTATTATTCTCTGTTAAAGTTTTACTTCAGTTCTGGTACCAAACCTGTCCTTCCCCCCCCCCATACTACTTCAAGGTTATATATAATGACTAATGTACTAACATCCTGTCACTGACTCTATTCTTCCCCTCTATTCCCTCTTCAGCCATATCCCTCCCTGATCATGCATTCTTCCGCCACGACCACGCTGACTGAACAGGTGGCGGGTTTGGGCTTTATGTACACAAGAGTTTGAAAGTTCGTATTCTAGCTACCTCCTCCTTCTCTCCTATCCCTCATGTAGAATTCCTTTTTACTTAAATCTCTCTTGGCCCCAATTCCCTCCTTTATGCTGTGGTTTACCGTCCTCCTAATGCTCCTTTTGATAGATTGCTAATGAAAACCCTATATGATTTTGTTCCCTTTTATCCTAATATAATTATCTCTGGCCATTTCAATTCCAACTTTTTTTCTCTTTCTCCCAAGTTGTTTCTTGATAACCTTTTCAACTCCCTTAACCTTTTAATTGTTCCCTTTAAACCCACCCACCACACACGAACTGTTGACACTTGGCTGCACTTATATATAATAGACTCACAAAATAATCTTTTATCTTTTTTACAACATCCTACCTCATTTCTTTCTCAACATGATTTAATGCTCACATCCTATAACATGTATACTCCTACCTTTCAACCGTAAGTTTTCATAAGTTTGACAACCTTACCTTTGAGAATCTTGAAGCAGACCTTGATTGCCTCGAGTGGACCCAATTTTTTCCTCTCCTTTGATCGATCAAAAGGTAGAAATCTTAACAAGTTATCTTGTTTCCATTCTCAATACTCATGCTCCTTTTAAAACGTGTCGATTTCACCAACCCCCTGTGCCCTGGTTAAGCGATGAAGTGCAAGATCTCAGGAGAAGGCGGGAGGCTGCCCGGAGGCGGGCTACCAGACGTACTGGTCACCTGAGGATTATGCAGCCTACAGACTTCTGTACTTCTTAAAAGAATGCACTCTGAACTCCTCACAGCCACCCTTCCCAGTATCTTTCTTGTTCTGCTGCACATATACAATTTTTCTTTCCAGAACTCAGACTTTCCTAATTCCTAGAAACAAGCAATAGTTAAACCTTTAAACAAAATTCCCAATCCCTCTTCTTTCAATGATATCCGTCCCATATCTTATCTCCCTATCCTTGCAAAACCCTTAGAAAATTTGGTACAGAAACAAATGTCCTCTTTCTTGGAAAATGCAAAGCTCCTAGATTCTTTCCAATCCGGTTTCAGCCCTAGCCTCTCTACCTAGACTACTCTCCTAAAAATAACCTCAGACATCCAAGCTGCAATTGATCAAAGAAAAATATCAATCCTTGTTCTCCTTGATTTCTCAAAAGCCTTTGATAAGAATGATCACTCCCGTCTGCTTTCTAAACTTAAACACCTTTCCTTCTCCAACAATTCCCTTCTTTGGTTTCATTCATTCCTGTCAGGCCGATCCCAAGTAGTTTCTATCCCCGAAGCATCTTCCCCTCTTCCTATTACATCTGGGGTCCTGCAGGGCTCTATCATCTCTGCCACCCTGTTCTCTGCCTATATTAATGACCTCAACCTTTCCATTAGACACTGTTGCTATCACATTTACAGAGATGATACCCAAATTTACCTGTCATTCCCTCCAGAAGAATTACAAACCGCCATCCAAAAAATCCAAGAAGACCTAAATTTAATATGTTCCTGGGCTTTGACAAACAAGCTTTCTCTGAATGTTAGGCTATTGTTTTTGGAGTTAGATCCTTGCTTACATCACTCCCTACTATTCCTTCCCTCACAATTAATCAGCGCCCAATTTCCTTTCATTCCTAAGTCAAAAACCTTGACATTATCCTAGACCAAACCTTTTCATGGAAACCTCATATTTCACACATTTCCCGTTGCTGTTTCTCCACTCTCCAACAATTTTGAATAAAATTTATTTTTATTTCTTTCTTAATATTATACATTATTTTAATATAAAACTTTTAGTATTATAAAACTTCTAGGAGGCAACGTTACCACCTGTATGGTTATCTGTGTATGTGAGTTATTAAAGATTTAGTCATGGTGTACCTAGTTCCTATCTCTGAATTATCCCTTCATAAGGCTTTTATGTATTATTTAAAATGTGGATCATGGTTTATCATACTTGAACAGGTTATGGGTTCTGAGCGCATCCATAAAGAAATAATACGTGAAACTTTTATTGTCTTTGGCCGCACGGTAACTAACAATTTCTGAGTTCAAGATGGGATCACAATTTAAGTCATTCTCGGTGCCTCAAATTACTCACTTAGGAGGAAAATCCAATCGGGACAACTGGAAGGCAAAAATAAGAATGGCTTTATGTATAATACCAAGAGCGATAGAAATCTTTGATGGGTCATGGACATTGCCAGCAACTTCATTAGATGACGAAGTTTCAGAAAGCCTTAAAAAGGAACTAGCTCTGTTTAAAAGTAAAGACACTCTAGCTTTGTTAATAATGAAGACAGAATATTTGACCTGTATAACAAGTTTTTCAAAGATAAGTGGCTACCTGGAGATGATTCAGTGGGATTTATATCAAGACTGTCAAATAATTGGAACCAACATATGTAGGAAATAGAAAAGCAACCTGAAGGTAACAAAGATGTTTTATTGATTTGTAAAATTTTGAAAAGTTCACCTGAAACATTTAAATATTTTACCAACGGTTGAAGATTGAATATTGATGTGATTAAAATTTAGAAAATTTAACTAAAAAATTATGCACATTTGAAAATAATTTAATTGCAAATGTTTCTGAAGAGGTTTTACATGCAAAGGCAATAATAGAAGTTTTAAATATTTTTATTTGTGGTTTTATTTATCCCACGTAAATTATAATTATTATATTATTTCCTGGCGAGGACGGATAGATTTTTTTATTCTGTTCCCTCTCATGAATTAGCAATAATAGAAGGTAGAAAAATAAATAAAGATAAACCATATAAAACTGCTTTTGATAAAAACCAAATAAAATGTGCTTACTGTGACAAAAAAGGTCAGTTTATTAAAAAATGTAATTTAAAAATGCTGATGGTAGACCTCCTAAACCAGCAAAGGCAAAATGTACACTAACTAATTCTAGTGAAGGTACTATTCTCTTGATGGTTAGTTCAGATGCACTTATGACAGAATCAAATGAGCACACTTGCTTTGTAGTTAATGGAGCCACTCACCATATTACTCATAGATTGGTTTAAAACTTATGATAAATTTAATGATAATGATCATGTAATAATAACTGCTGATGGTACAAATATAAAGGCCATTGGTCAGGAATTTATTGATATCCAAGTTTTTTTGGGGGAAGAATATTGAAGATTAAGAAATTAAGAAATTTATATCAACTAATGAATGGTATTTACCTACTATTTCCAAAAATTTATTTTCGGTCCTAGCTGCTCAGGATCAGAGACCAAAAAGCAGATTTGAATCAACTAATCTCAAGTGTAGATTAGGGGAAAGAAACTCTTGTTTCAGGCTCTCGACAAAGAGTTGGTGGGCTTTATCAATTAAATATTAGAGTTATCCCTATAGGTCAAGAAGCTAAAGCTTTAAGTAACCAATCCATTTCATTCAATAAACATGATTTACTCCAGATTTATCATGAAAGAATGGCTCATCAAAATAAATGTCACATTAAAGATGTCATTAAAAATGTTCAATGTTCCACTTGACGGTGAATTGTGCAAGGGATGCATTAAAGGAAAGGCTCATAGGTTAAAATCTGTTTTTAATCGGCTCATCGGTAAAAGGAAAAGAGCTGAAAATCCAGGACAGGTGACACACACAGATGTATGTGGTCCATTTGTAATATCTAAAAGTATTAAAATACTTTGTAGTTTTTAAAGATGACTGGTCTAGATTTAGGAAAGTATATTTCTAAAAAACAAAAGATGAAGCATCCGAGAAATTAAAGGATTTTCTTATAGAAACCAAAGTACATACTATAAAATCCCTTTTATGTGATAATGGTGAAGAATTTAGAGGAAGATTTCTACTAATTAACAAACTGTCTGTGTCACTTTTACTAGTTCAATAGGGCTCTCCCATTAGTACACACATGTTTAACAAATAATAAACTTTAAACAAATAAACAGTTAAAGCAGATTTTATTTTATTTTTAAGTTGCTACAAAGCATTGAAGTTGACAGTTGTTAGAGTATAAATAAATTATTTATTTATATATTTATTTGTAAATACAAGAATTCAAAAAGTATGAATTTCATAGCCACATCAGTAAAATCTTGAACCAATAATATCCTAAAGGAAGAATAACTGTTCAAAACATATGTTCTTAGGAATTAAAAACATGTCAAAGATCATAATCAGGTCAGGAATTTGCCAAAATACCCATATCAAAATAAGTATGATTAATTTCATAAGGAACAAAAAGCAAAATACTTTGTAGTCCATGACATGATAGTTTAGTAACAAGTGATAAATATCAAGCAGTAGTGGGATTTCACCTATCTATTAGGGCTGCCAGAGATGAGACAATCCCCATGACACCTTTATAAATTGCATGAATTTCTAAGAGGGATGCAAAACTGGTGTTTTATGCAATCACTGACTGAGGAATGTTAAGCTCTACAGACGAAGTACTATGGATTGTGGTGTTACATATTCTCTAAGATACCTTACATCTCATACTAGCGTAATAAAATTACCTCAGCTTTATTCAAAGAATTAGTATAACCACTTAATTTTAAGTTATAGAAGTCATCACAACAAAAGAAGCTTTTAAGAAAATATGTGTTTAAATAGCTTAAATTTTCACCCCAAAATTTATAAGGGAAGACACTTTTAAACCAATAAACCTTCAAAACCCCATTCCTTTTTATTTTAGTTAGTTTACAACTATTAGAGCATTTGAAAATCAAAATAATTGAAAACAAGTTTATGCCCTTTTTTTGGTATGCTGTTATCAGCATCTACTACAAATAGGTTTTCAACTATTAATTTTAATGTTTACTCTAGATAAATCAATTGCAAAATGTTTAATTAAACATCACTTTATTCTATATAGAAAGAAGCAAAAAATCTTAAATAAATACTTTTGAAATGAAATGACATAAATAATTTTCAAACAGTGACCTCATGTCTATCAACAAGATTACCTGGAATATACCAATTATGTCAAGTCTTGGAAGATAAAAACCAATCCCTGGTTCCAAGGAGTTTACATAGGTATTCTAAGATGAACAATCAAGATACTAAAAATAAATTAATTCTTTGCCTTTTTTAGCTGTGCGTGCCCGACGTACTGGTTGTGCACTATCAGGTTCTTCTTCTTTTTCTAAATCAGACTCAGGAGAAAATTCATGGTCTGATATTATCTTCTTCATTCGAATATCCTCCTCATCATCTTCTTCTTCAAAGTGATCTTCTTCATCTTCGGGCTCTTCTGAACTAAGGAGAGATTGCCATTACAGATACTAATTAAATAAATACAAATAGAAAAAAATGACAACTAAGTAATGATATGCAAAATACAAAATGATTCATAAATAGTACACCAAATTAACCAGCTAAAGTGATGTTCACGTAGGCTTCGACGGTCATCAGAAGTATTTACCATTTCTTCTTCCGGGTTGGACCGTGTCAAATTGGTGTTTTTGCCGAGCTTTCGTACATCATATGATGTGCGAAAGCTCGGCAAATAACACCAATTTGACACGGTCCAACCCGGAAGAAGAAACGGTAAAAAGCTAAAGTGATGTTCGTGCAACTATATAAATAGTAAACAGTATGATGCTAAATAAAACTTATAAATACTATAAAATATTGTACTTCCTACTATCCTTTGTATTAAAAAAAAAAAAGTTCCAGACCTAAACAACAAATTTTAAAATTGTTTAAGCATGTAAATTGGCTTTAATAATAAATTAAACATATGCCATAGCAAATTCCTTTAGATACGCATTTCAGCATAGAAAATACTAAGGTTGTATTAGGCAATGAGTCGTGACCAAGGAATGGTCTGTTAATCTGAATGCAGATGTTTTTATTAAAGTGAAGTGTGATATAAGTAGTTGAAAACTGCATTATTCAGTGCTAATCTCATAGACAAATCGCCAATATATTTGGCCTATTGCAATCTTTCTTCAGATCAATTATATATAAATTTCATTTAAGTACTAATTATATAAAATGATTTCTTATTATTATTTAATTTATTTGTGGTTTTTATTTATTAATAATCATTGTGCATTTTAAATCTAAAACATGAATGAGAATTTTATCGTTAGTCATGACACTGTTAAATATGTCTAATCAAAACAATAATTAATTTTATTGGGTTATTTTCACCAATGTGTATATATAACAAGACTGAGAAAGTGAACAAGATGCCTGAGAAAAGATCACTGCTGAAAGTGCTCGCCATTAGAACACTGAAGACAGCCAATGATGACGAATTCGTATATATATATATATGTGTGTTTGTGGGGGGTTGTGTGTGGGGGATGCGTAGGGGGGAGGGTGTGTGTGTGTGTGTGTGTGTGCGTGTGCGTGTGTCTGTGTGTGTGTGTTAAATCTTCATAATCGATTGAATGAGACGTTTCGGCTCATTCCGAGCCATCTTCAGTCTTGCAATAACCAAAAAAATTATGTATATCTTAGATATAACAGTTCCCTAAAATCTGTTAGACCTGTATTTAATAAATGTATTATACCNAAAGGGGAAACACCAAAGTTTATTAAGAAAAACTATTGCTTGTGGCATCTAGACCGTAAATTAAAATTTAGGTTTCAGGTAAACCCCCACTTTTAATTAATATCAAACATTATATTTCCTAACTATAAACACCTAAATATTTATTTATTACATCGGTAAATGAATCAATGTTGATTTACACTAAATTAAACAAAGTATCAGTCGTGCAAAAAGATTAGAATTTTTTTTCTTTGGTGATCCAACCACTCTTTGGTCATTTCCAACCATAAATAAATAGACATTTGGTTAGAAAACATTTTAACATGTTTAA
The DNA here is from genome assembly GCA_000696205.2 of Oncopeltus fasciatus. NCBI lineage: Eukaryota > Metazoa > Arthropoda > Insecta > Hemiptera > Lygaeidae > Oncopeltus > Oncopeltus fasciatus. The sequence goes on along the minus strand of KZ807372.1, from coordinate 280,985 downwards.
TTTTGAACTTGACATATCGGGCAATCCCCACTCCTGTTCGTTCGATTACTAGAAATCCTGTTCTAAAACGAAGTTCGTCTTTCATTTACGTTTAAAAGCGATAGGCCAAATCATTCATTCATTGAGAAATTTGCTTACAGTGGCTTCTAGGCCGTAATATAAAAAAAAAACAAAAAAAAAAAACAGTTAAAATAGTGATCCGAGATTGCTCAATAATAAATTTTCGTTTTGGATAAAAGTTAAATGCCGAAAAAAATACAGAATACTCAGACCAGCAGAGCGTTCACAGCCTCACACATGAACAAATTTTAGTGCTAATAATTTTTGAAATACAGTTAGTGGAATAGGAAAAGATATTGAAGAAAAAATAATTATTAGAGATTAGAACAATCCTAATCGCTACATCCTTCGTGATTCGCTGAAATACAATACTTAAGTCTGATAAATAAAATATATGCACTAAAATATACAATTTCAAGATTAAAAAACTTTAAATCTGTTTTTGTTGTGCATGGTTCCTCTTGTTTGTAACTAATGCCCATCAGAATAATAGCTGTAAAAGCCATTTTTGCCATGTATCCTACAGAAACATGTTTGCCGACTACTGTGTAGCCGATACATTTCATTACTCGAATAGCGCTGCTCCTAGAGTCGCCAACCTCCTGCCAAAGATTTTCTAAATCGACTGCAATTCCATGACTTTCCTCAGGGAGTAGGAGGGGGAGTGAAGGCAAGCATATGCACATTGAGCACAGGATCCGTCTCCCCCCACCAAGGAATTGGTATTATAATGTGACATTTATTTCCAAGAGAGGAACGCGAGAGAGGGCGTCCGTCATTAACATTTCTAATCATGAAGCCAGTTATGAGGCCTTCGTCACATAATTCATGAGCGGTGGAACACGTGCTTCAAATTTTAATGGGCATGCCCCCACAACCCTCTTCTAACACAGAGCTCACCAGTTTAATGAATATTTCAAAAATTGATAACAACAAAAAGAGCCAAGTGCATAGAAGTAAGCCTCCCCCCCCCCACACACATCAAATAACACCACGGGTAAAAAAATGAAATAGCACGTAAACAAAACCGAAAAAAATATAAATAAAATAAAATAATATTTTTAAAAAAATTTAAATTAGCGTGTATTTTGCTTGGTGGAGAAGCTGCCCAATTGCAGTACTCCTAAATCACTACTTACAATTGTTTGTTTTGTTTTTGTTTGTTTTTAATTGTTATTAGGAAGTGTTGGCAATGAGGAGGTCATCCGACCATTTCCTATTCAGGCATGGTATATTATTAGGATGGGTAATACTAGATAGAGTTTGGACTAAAGGATGCATGGAAAGGTCAGAGTAGAATTTAATAAAACGGGTTGTGGTAACATATTTTACAAAAGCGATTTCAAGGTCATTGTGGAGTAAGGAGTTGGCAACTTAATAGGGCACAATAACTATGATTCTTAGGATTTTGGATTCCAGATTACTAAGGCAAGTAAACATTATACATCATATAGGTAGAGACTTGGCAGTAGTAATCTTGTAATTTTTTTTTTCAGAAAAATAGCTTAATGCTGTAAGTATACTTCCAAGGTTACCCAGTCTCTTTTAGTGGGAAAGGAGGAACTTCCTCTCTTTCAGGTCCCAAATCACAATTCAGCTGCACACATTTGGGCCGTTTCATCAGTAAAGAAGCCTCACTATCATTCCAGCCGATACCCCTCTTCTTCTTTCTGCCTTAAGAGAGGCACACTTCCATAGTTTCTTTAAACATTTTCTGTGATGCTTTATTCATTAAATTCCCTGCCTTGCAGAAGAAAACAGGAGAAATTAGGAAGAGAGTAAATATGAATATCTAATGAACTCTGAGAAAAGGACATGTAATGTAAAGGACTAATGACTGGCATATGCAGAACAAAATAGATGAGAAGATATGTGATCAGGGAGAATAGATATTGACTCCAAGTCTAAAGCAAAAAGATCCTTCACTAGAACAACACATAATTAGACACAGGTAAAATAGATGTCCACTACCAGGTATGCAAGTTTAAAATGTCGTTTATTTCTTAAAATATATATACAGTAATTTAAAAAAAAAGTATAATATATTTTATTCAAAGTACTGGCCCTCGCTTTCTACACAATTTGTCCATCTCTCGGGCAATATATGGATACCATTCCAAAAGAATGCTTCATCTTTATTTGAAATCCATTCATCGAGCCATTTTCGTACGTTTTCGAAATTGTTGAAGTGTTGCTCCGCCAATGAGTGTCCCATCGATGAGAAGAGGTGATAATCAGAAGGCGCCAGGTCAGGTGAATACGGCGGGTGGGGTAGGAGTTCCCAACCAAGCGAAGAAATTGTTTCCTTAGTCAATCTGGCTGAATGTGCAGGAGCGTTATCATGCTGAAGAATGACTTTGGCGTGCCTGTGAGCCCATTCTGGGCGTTTTTCGATCAATGCGTGACTCAAATTGATCATTTGTTGTCGGTAGCGCTCGGTATTGACTGTTTCGCCGGGCTTGAGAAGCTCGTAGTCGATTTGGTCGATTTTCTCGTTTTTGATCAGTAACATCAAAATCACCACGTTTGAAACGTTGAAACCAACGTTCACATGTCTTGACGGTTGGAGCAAGATCGCCATAAGTCTCAACAAAAATTCGATGACATTCAGATGCCTTTTTCTTTTGATTAAATAAGAAAATCATGACATGCCGCAAATGCTCTTTATTTGGCTTAAAATTAGACATTTTTAACACCAAAGAAAGGTATGATACGTCCACGTAAACGACTTAAAAACAACTGACTTTTGTAAACAAATGACTAACAAATAAAATAGCATTTAGAGATAAGGAAATCCTTCAATAGGCTATGAGCGCATTCTATTGGAATTAAAACGACATTTTAAACTTGCATACCTGGTATACCTGGAAGCAGAGGAAGGAGGGAATTAGACCTTCAACATATAGAATGTCATGGGAGCATGACCTTTAATATACAATGGGAGGCTTTCTTGCAGAGAAAGGGAACCACAGACACCCATATACCAACACAAACTAAAAATTACACAAATATAAATACACTCTCTTCCCATCTTTATTTGTTACAGGTCAAATAATTACAGCCCTCAACATACATGGCCCAACAATGTGGCCTCCAGTTGGGAGCACAAAAAGGTGATAAAATCCTGCCAAAAATATCCAATAGATCGCTAGGGAAATGGCCACTGGAAGTCAGAATGACTCCCCCAAAAATGTTTGGAAAGAGGTGAAAGAAGAGGAGAGCTAATAGGGGAAAAGCTTAGAAGCCTTCTGAGAGGTAAAATCCTCTCGGGGGATGGAAAATAAGTAGTTGGTTTCTCCAGTATGCTGGTAGATGAAAGAACCTTAGGGTCGAGTCTCAGAGGAGGCCTAAGTAGGATAGGCCTAACTAAAGAACTCTATTAGGTCAGCAAAACCAGTTGTAAGGGTAAGGCAAGAATAAACATGAAAGATGTCCAGAAAGTAAGTGTACTAAATTTTTGTAGGTTAAAAAAATTTGTATTTGGAAAAAAATTACCTGTTTACATTAGTACATATCTAAGCTATAATTCCATGTAGTCACCATTCCTCTCAATGCAAGTGGTGTACTGGGGTATCAATTTTTCAATGCCCTCCTTGAAGTAGTTTTGCACCAATCCTTTCGTCCATTTCTCCACCTCCTCATCGGTTTAAAACCTTTATCCACCCATGTGCAGCTTCAGGGAGGTAAAGATTTAGTAAGTAATATGACGGTACTAGGTCAGGGAAATGCGTGGGATGTTCCAGGACATCCCATTTTAACAAGGCAAGCAGGTCTTTCGTGGCGTTGGCCGTGTGGTCTGGCATTGTCATACAGCGGGTAGACTCCCTTTGTCAGCAAGCCTCTCCTCTTGTTCTGAATCGCTCTCCGTTATTTTCTTAGGGTCTCACAGTATCTTGCAGCATTGATGGTCTCCTCTTGAGGCAAATATTCAATAAGATTATGCCTTGACAGTCCCAAAACACAGATGCCATGATTTTCTTGGATAACATTGTCATTTTGAACTATTTGGCAGAGGGTGAAGAGGTGTGACGCCATTGTTGAGACTGCCTTTTGGTTTCCGATGTGTAGTGGGAAACCCAAGTTTCATCTCCAGTAACGATGGAGCGGAGAAATTCATTGCCATAAAATGTGTAGCGTCTCAAAAACTCTTGCCTGGCCTCCTCTCAATTCAATTTGTGTTGGTCTGTCAGCTGTTTTGGGACCCACCTCGCTGACAGTTTGTAATATGAAGGGTTTCTGTGATGATTTTGTGTACCAGAGATCTGGAGATATGTGGAAAGTTCATCCACAGTCAATCTATTATCGCCACGGATCGCATTTTTGATTTTTTCCAAAATTTCGTCAGTCACAATTTGAGGTTTTTCGCTCCTCTGATCATCAAGCACTGATGTACGACCATTTTCAAACACGCGACACAACTTGAACACATTTGTACGATTCATAGCTTTATCGCCATATGCAGTTTGCACCTCATTACAAACCTCAAAAAATTAATATCAGAAGAGCAAAGTCATAAAAATGAGTAAGGAGAAAATTATGTACAGGCATAGATAGTAAGAAGTAGACATTTAGAAGATAAGACAGCAAGATTCAATTCAGGTCCACCAGTTCAGGTAATGGGTCTCACAATTTATAATAAAATTGCAACACATTTCTTAACAAAATTCACTCTTCGACTCACCCCTTGCATCATAATAGGATAACCAAAAAAATTGGAAGAAATATAGGACATCATTCAATAATTTAATTAATTAAAGAGAAATAATTAAAAAGGCATACCCTTTCTCCTCTAGATTTTTTTTTCTTTCCCTTTTTTGCTGACTCTTTACAGTCATCCTGAAAAAAAAAAAAAAAAAATTTAAGAATCAACATCAAATAAATTCACAATAGCTTATTATCAGAAATTCATTAACTATAAAAACACAAATAAAAATGCTGAAAATTCTTGCAAAAAAATTTAATTTTCTTACAATAATTTATCTAACAGTCTTTTACAAACTGTTACATAAAAAAAGTATAGACATTTTTTTTTCGCTTTTTACTTTTTATTTAAAACATTTTCAAATTAAAAATTTGTCCTTAGGTAAACCACTGTCTTTATGTCTAATTTCCAAGATTATTTAATAATATAAAGAGGACAAAAAAAAAATGTTGAATTTTAAAAGGAGAGTTTTTCTTACCATAGATATTATTATTAGATGATTTTAGTTGGGGTTACTCAGTCAGAGAATTGTGAACTTAGGGACAGGACGTCCTCTCTCGTCTTCATGATAGCCCTGAAGATATCTTACAATGTAAGCCGAAACGTTGGCAGATAAATATTTTAAAAAATACATTTTTTAAATTTGCATTTTTTTTTGATCTACCTTGACCGAACCCCAACTAAAATTTTCTAATAATTGAATTTTAAAATGATGCACTTTAAGAAACTTTCTGGGAATTTATATACATTTAAAGTAAACCTTTTAAATATTTATTATTTTAAAATCAGTGTAATAAAACAAATTCATTTTAAGTCCATAGGAGTTAAAACACCACCAACTGCCATCCAATGATGGTAGGAAATAAAAATATAAATAATATGACAAGCATTATCCAAATTGGATCATATTTTTTTAATTATGAAATTATATTATATTAATGTATGAAAGGTAAACATAGAAGTTAGATGCTTATAACTTTACACTGATGTCGCTAATGGGGGAAATATCTGCCAAAAATAATAATAAATAAGATGTGGAGCTATTAGTTTTTTTACAACCCTAAAGTATTATTATTATTAAAACAAATATTAATAATTCAGAAAAAATAAACTTTCTTTCAACCCACTACTTCTAATTTCATTTAACTTTTCTACAGCCGATAGAACTGAGGTGAGACCAATAACAGAATGTAATAATACTTGAAACATAAGTTTTAATAACTGCTTCTCTCCCTGTTTCAGCGCAAATTGCTCTGCATATAATCACCATTTTATTTTATTGAAGCAAGACAAAGAACAGTGTGAGCTGTGTCATTGTTGTATATGAAATTAATATAAAGCTGCATGAGTCAAAATATAAAATTAAATACAAAAGCTTAAAGAATCAGGTAGAGCTCATTGAAATACTAAAAGTTTAATCGTAAAGAAATGAAAAAAATAAAAAATGTACAGTTCTGTGTTACATTTTCAGAGAATCACATTTCACTGGGCTCCATTAACAATAGTTCTTATCACAATTTTCTAGTGAAAAGAATAAGCAAGAGCAAGAATAACTATGATCTAGTATTTCAATATTAGGGTAAAAATCTGTTAAATAAATACTCCCCATCAGTGATTGTTACAAAGATAAGCAATAATGTAACCTCACTCGAAGCCATGTGACTATTATTATTGAAGGAATTATTAGATATATCTTAAGTATATTAGACATACATCTTATGTTCAAGTAAAAAAAAAAATGTTTTTCTTCTATGAGTATATTTAACTGATGCAATACTTCTTCTATGAGAATACTTCCCTGCCACAGTCTCAAGGACAAGAAAAGTACCCAGAAACAGTTCAAGTGACGATGAAACCGTTACAGGGGTCCCTAGTAGGATTAGAACTGAGATACATTGGCTTGGGTTGACTACTAATTAAGCTATGTAATTTATTTTGAGTTTTAAAGTATTCCTAAATCTAAATGGGTTTAAGAGCAATTAAATAGACTTAGCCATAAAATTTATGAGTAGCTTTATGAACTTAAGCCAACAAGAACTACCAAAAAAAAAAAAGTGCTATAGGAAATCGCTATCCTTCAAAAACATTACCTATTTTGTAATAAAATTACACAAGAAATTTAATGTCAGAGAATGACAAAGTAATTCAGAATTATTTTAAATGTTTAAATAATAAAGCAAAACAATGTAATTTTACACGTATTAGGTTTTAGGAGCTTTCTGAACTTGTTTGTTTATTGGAGGATTTACGGCGCTCAACTGCTGAGGTTATCAGTGCCCTCCATATTTTATGAATAAAATAAACTTTAAGTTGATCTTGACACAGGCCCCATCCCTCGCGGCCCATCAACTTTCTGAGCTGAATTTGTTATTGATACCAAAAACAATAACCATTATTGCAATTATTAACTATTGAATTGTAACCATTAATCAAGCTGTTAGAATCATGATTAAATTGTGAAGCAAATAGTTTTTTTTTCCTAAAATAACAAGTTATCAGAGAAATTAGTTATGAACAAGATTAATTATGTTTCCTAATGATAAAAAACAAACATTTTTGTTAAGACATGGCCATTGTGTGAGACCTGGTTTAAATCAAATAAAGCACTTTTTCAAAACTTCGTGCTACAGACAATCTTGAGGCTATATTTCAACTATAAGTTGCACGTTTAAGTAAGCAAAGGCAAGCTCTTCTAACTTAAATATGATTTTTAGACTTTACTATTATACTAGTTTAGATAAAAGCAATATAAGGTTAATATGGTTCATGAACTGAGAGAATTATGGTTAAGCACTGCTCAAAAAAATTAAATTTAGATATTAAGCTACGAGGCCGGGTCATTAAGTGCGTGACTTTTTGAATTTCCCGCCTTATAATTAGGTTGGCAACACTGCTCCCGTCAACAAGCATCTATCAGCAGACTCCTGTAAAAGTTTGAACACGCTGGGTCTTTTAGTTTGTGTTTGACAGTCTTTTTTTTTTTTTTTTTTTGCTGTGTTAGCCTCCCTTGCAACCACTTAGGGTCATTGGAGGGAGGGGCTATCTACAGGTTGCCACCCCATTTTAAACACCCATGGCTCAGGACAAGCTTCTATTTATAAATAAAAGATTGACCTGGGCGGGATTTGAACCCGCGGCGTCAGGATTGCGAGACCCGTACGGATCCTCTGAGATAGCCTGGCGCCCCTTGACAGTCTTTAAAGACAAACAACTTAGTGAATTGTGGAGTAAATGGAGAAAAGTGAATTTCGTGTGCTCATCAAGCATTATTTTTTGCGGAAAAAAACCATCACTGAAACAAAGGCTAAGCTTGATAAATACTATGGGGACTCTGCACCATCGATATCAATGGTAAAAAAGTGGTTTACAGAATTTCGTTGTGGCCGTACAAGCACGATCGATGCCGAACGTTCTGGACGACCAGTAGAAGTCGCTACACCCGAAACAATTGAAAAAATTCACGATATGGTGTTGGCCGATCGGAGATTGAAAGTGCGGGAGATTGTGGAAGCCATAGGCATATCACATGGGTCAGTGGTTTCGATTTTGAATGATCACTTGGGTATAAAAAAGCTATCCGCAAGATGGGTGCCGCGTTTGCTAACAATCGACCATAAACGCAATCGTGTGACAACTTCGATCGAATGTTTGGCGTTGTTCAACCGCAACAAGGACGAGTTTTTGCGCCGATTTGTAACAGTGGACGAAACATGGATACACCACAACACGCCAGAGACCAAGCAGCAGTCAAAACAGTGGGTTTTGCCGGGTGAATCAGCGCCGAAGAAGGCCAAAGTGGGTTTGTCAGCCAATAAAGTCATGGCTACTGTTTTCTGGGATGCACGCGGTGTAATCCACATAGATTACCTTCAGAAGGGAAGAACAATCAATGGCGAATATTATACCAACTTATTGGACCGATTTAATGAGGATTTAAAGAAAAAACGACCGCATTTGGCCAAGAAAAAAGTTCTTTTCCATCAAGACAATGCAAGAGTCCATACGTGTGTTGTTTCCATGGCAAAATTTCAAGAATTACGCTATGAATTGCTCCCTTATCCGCCGTATTCTCCGGATTTAGCCCCGAGTGACTATTTCTTGTTTCCGAACCTTAAGAAATGGCTTGGCGGAAAGAGATTTTATTCCAACGATGAAATCATCTCACAAACAAATACTTATTTTGAGGAGCTCGAGAAATCTTATTTTTTGGAAGGGATAAAAAAATTGGAGAAACGTTGGACGAAGTGTATAGAGCTCAAAGGAGACTGTTGAAAAATAAAATTACTTTTTATCAAAAAACCTTTGTTTCATTTAAAAAGTCACGCACTTATTGACCCGCCCTCGTAGATAGTCTAGTTAAACGTTTTATACATTAGTCTATTTAGTAGGATTGATTCTTTAAGTATGCTGGTAGAGTTCCTTATATGTTACTTTCAAAACCAAGAGCTTATTCATAAAGTTATTAATTAATTAATTAATATTAATTAATGTTATTTAATACATTCCAGGACTTGGAAGATGATATCTTGACTGAGTGGAAAGCTCTTAGCTCTGATAGGATAAAAAAAATGTGTGATTGTAAGATTTCAGCAACCAATTTTGATAAAATCCTTTTCAGCATTTATTAGTATTTGCCATCTTTATTACTGAACTAAAATAATAAGCTACATCATGCATACCATTTAGCAATATATACTATCTTATTTATCATACACTTATTTTATAACTATTAGTAATTTAAATAGAACAATGAATGCTCTTTTATCTCCATGAAACATAAACCAGTAAAATTATTAATATATGTAAGAGAACATTAACCTTCTTTTTTTTCTTTACATCCTTCAAAGATAGCATAGTAGCTTCCTCAATAGCTCTCCTTTCAGCTTCTTCTTTAATCTTAATTTGTGCTATGCGTCTACTCTGTCTCACATTGCCACCAGACTCATCTGTATTAGCTTCTTGAGCTTTTTTAGTATGGACAAGGTCCCACTCAGTTAGTCCAAGAAGTGCTAAAACACAAAATTATTATTTGAATCACATTAAGACATATCTCAAGAATATTTGTCTTATTTTGAAGGTTAAAATGGACTAAGAGTAAGTGAAAGTTCAAAATAATCTATTTCTTATAAATAAGTAAATATCTTCTCTGATGAAAACAGGACTAGATTATATTAAAAACCTAGATCGACAAATGGACTATTCCCAGAATCCATCATTGGATAACTCCTATTCAGTAGTTGTAAATATGGCAAAAACTGATTCAGAATACCTGGATCCATATTGAGTACTTGAAGAGCTTGATAGATGCTATCAAAAATCTAAATAAAATTATTTGAACTTTCTATAATAAATAACTACAAATATCGACATCACTGAGGGAATTAAATGGATTCTGAGAAATTTCTGTTAAAATATAAAATCTACCTTTTTTTTTTTAAATATATTTTGAGAGANTATATTTTAATTTTATAAAAATTTGTAGAAATTTGTCCCATAGGTCTTTCTTGACAGGCATAAAAAAATTAATTTTATGTATCACTGTCAATATTGTTTGAGGAATAGTATGTTACTGAGAGAAACTGAAGAGAGAGAGAGAGAGAGAGAAAGAGGGAGATAGGAGAGAGAGAAGATCCTTTCTTGTTAGTTAAAATACAATTTTTAACATCGGCCTCTGTTAATTCAACTCATGCGAAAGGTGGCATATAAATGTTAGGGTATATAATCTTCTTCACTATAAATAATATGTTTTTCTCTCTGATTTATTCCAATAGTTTATTACAGTTTGTGCTAATGCACAGTCTTTAAATATATACTACAAAAAAGTTTAAACATTATTGAATGTTAATATTGTATAACATTGATGGCATGACTTTCATAATGAAATGAGATATTGTAGTAAGAAATTTTTCTTATAGAATTACTGTTGAGGATAAAATCTACCTTTTTTTTTTTAAATATATTTTGAGAGAAAAATATTCCACAAACTAACAATTAGTGCTTATATTTGGATAAATACTGCATTGGCTGATGATTAGTCATAATACTCAGTCAATGATGGAACTTATGATGAGATTATTGTAACCATAAAAAGTTTTTGATAACAATCTAGATCTAATGAAGATAGCCCAAATGATACAAGGATGAAAAGTAATATTTAATATAATATTATAAAGAAAAATATCTTTACATCATCTTGATAATGAAATTCAAAGAAATTTTATTATTACCATAGAACAAACAGTAGAAGAATACTATTAGGTATCCTAAAGAGGCCAATATGAAAAGTTGAAAGGAAAATTTAGATATCTTCTTAAATCAAAAGCCTAGTTACAGATATATATGTTCACTGCTTATGATGAGATTTTACTGATTATCAAAATATATCTTAATTTCAATGTATCTATTCTAAAATTTATTCTGTAAAATAACAATTACTTTCAATTGTTAATTAATATAAGATAAATATCAACTTATTTCTACTTTTAAATGATAAAATTCTTAGAACAGTCTATCGTAATTGAGGATAATAGGTAATAGGTAATTCCTCTTCTTTCAGTACACTGATTTTGTCAATTATCTACTAAAATACTTTACAAACAATATTGATTTAGCATGTCAATTTTAAGCCCAATAAGCTGATTAAGTAGGTATGAATTCACTCGTCAATGATTACCTTTTTTAGTGGTTGATGGTGGAGAAATATTGGTAGAGGAATAATTGCAGAGATGCTTGGATGGAGCCCTAACACGATAGGGTTTTTCTTTTATAAAAATAACTTTAACTAATTTCACACAATAATTTAGACTTTTACTTCAATTATTTGCAAATTTCCTTTGAGATGTGTCACTAATACAGATCCCTACCTCACTGATTATATTAGTTCCCATCTCTCTGTGACAAATTATTATTTCTTTGATAAAATTTTTCACAGTTATTGAATAAACAGAAAAAAAAAATTGATATTAAAAAAAAACAGCCACTAGAGCTAGAGAATGGTTAGCAGATGCTACTGAAAATATTTTTCTTCAAAAATAATAGTATTCAGATAATTCAATTAAAATCCTATTCACAATGAAGTAATAAAACTATTTATACCCAGATCCTCTCAGGATCAGGATAAGAAATTATCTCTAATGACAGTGTTAGCTTTATTTTTATAAAATTGTTTAAATAATTAATTACTTAATTAGAATTATTCATTTTAATGTTTTATGTTAATTTTGAGTGCAGAAAATAAAAAAAATTATAACTTCTAGAGCATTATTTTAAAATATAAAGGATCAGGTAAATCCAATCATTTGAACTCAAACAAGTTCAATTTTGCTACATATTGGGAAAAAAAATTCTATTAAAAATGTATTTGTAATGTATGCTGAATTTCATATTGCAGAAACAAAGTTATACCCACAACATCAAAAATATATTTTTGCATCAGGTAACCAAGTAAAAAACATTAAAAATAAATAAATTTCTGCAAACATTACTAAATAAGCTAAGTACTTTAAGATCAATAATAACATATAAGTATTTATGAGACGGAAAAAAAAGATAAGAAGAACAGTAAAGATCATAGCTGTTATTTTGTTTGTGTTTTTAAGCTTCCATGGAAGTATTCACGGTCATGTAGGGAGTGCCTCTCAACAAGTAGACACCTATCTAAACGCACATTACACTGGGCTTTTATTTCTCGATACAAATCTGTCCAATGGGTTGGATTCAAACCCAAAGAACCACTCATGAGAGTTCCAAACAGTCATATGGACATTAAAGGTATCCCCTAAATTGCTTATGAAACCCTTCTGATGATGAAAAAATGGATATCTTTTCAAAACAGCTTAAAAGTTAATTTGAAAAATATCTAAGCCATTGTTCATTGATTTAAGAATGTATGTTACAGGTTGTTTGTGAATAAAAAGAGAATTATTTGTAACACTTGAAAAAAAAATATAGTAGTAAATCTCCAACCAATAGTAGCAAATTTAATTTGAACTGTTATTTAATTTAGCTGTGATCACAGCCATTTTCAGATATTAACAACAATATAAATCAATTTCATTTGTTTAATTGAATAACATTTGCAATAAATTTAAAGTTACTTCTGAAAAATTCATGTATTAATGGTCAAGTAATTTACAATTATTAACATCTTCAGCTTACAAAACGAAACGATGAAAATATGTGAACAAAAATAAACTTAGAATAGAATAGAATAGATGAAATTCAAAATCTTATGATAACTGTGAACAAAACCAGAAAGTCAAGGGGTTGTAAATAATAAATCAATAATTAGGAGATCAATACTTAATATTTGAAAAGATGAAGACAGAAGAAGTTAAAAATAAAACTTACTTTTTCTTTTAGCATTTCGAATCTTCTTTACTGGAGGCTTACTTTCCTCTTTTATAGGTGTCAAATTCTCTTCTTTCTCTACAGTACAATTATCGTTGTCAACCTTATTGTCTTCTTTGCTTTTTAAATCTTCTTCAATTTTTTTTTCTTGTTCATTGTCCTGTTCATTTTCTTCCTCTGTTTCATCAGTATGAGTTTCTTTAGCTATTTTCTGTTTAGGAGAAGTTACTCTAGGTCCTGCTTTTTTGGATTTATTTTCATCATTAGTCAATTTTCCTTTTTTTTTACTTTGAGTCGAGTCACTGCCTTTTTTTGATTCAGCATTTTTCTTTTTCACATCAAGTTTAACCTTTTTAGGAGTAAAATCAGGCTTTTTAGGTGAAGTTTTTTTTTTACTACTTTTATCAGTAGTCTCTCCCTCAGATTTATCAGACTTTTTACTATTAGGCTTGCAAGATTTTTTTTTTTTCAGAGAGGATGCAATGGAAGTCTTTCCTCTTCGAGGTATTATAGGTCGCTTCTTGACATTTTTCCCAACAGATGTTTCCTGATTTTTTTCACTGTCTGTCCCAAGTTTATTGGTTTCTTCTTGTTCCTCATCAGAGCTGGACACTGGAGGGGGTGGTTTAGAAGCAATCATTTTACTTTTTGCCCTTCTAGTTTTACCTAAAATAAATTTTAAAAGTGTAAACAATTTTTTTTCATTCATTTAAAAATAGGAAAGAATAAAATATAGTGATTTTAAAAAAAAAGTAGTTCTTGGTTTGCAATAATACTCTTAAAATTTCTCAATTCAGGTGTACTCCCAACTTTACTATGTAAGCTGAGGTCCCCCATGAATTACATCACACACTATGAAAGACGCTAGAGCTATCTTTATAGGTTTCTGACTTAAAGAGACATAGACATATGGCATTGTTTAAAAGTCATTGAATGGAATCCCAAAAGGATGGATCCATTTTATTAAAAATAATAATAACTANAAGGTTCAATCTTCCAAGTCATATCTTATATATTATCCTTATTATGCATCTTTTATGAATGTATAAAGAATATATATATATTATATATATAAAGAATATGTAGAAAATTAAATCACTCTCGGTTGTGATATATAGTAATCAAGAACAGGTGGGATAGAGAGTGCAATTCACACACAAAAGAAAAATATCTCTCCACACTGACGAAGAGTGAGAGATCCTCAAAAATTTTACTCCTTTTGATTTTTTTTCTTCTTGTGTGTGCACTGCACTCTCTATCCCACCTGTTTTTGATTACTACATATATAGTTTGTTCACACTCCAGCATTGGAAACTTAAAAATAATTAAACTAAATTTTTTATTTAAGCTTCTTTTTGCAAACCAGTTTGTTAATGGCTTAAATCGGCCGAGGAAGGCAGGAGTTTTATAGGGAAACCAAAATTTAAAATTTAAATATCTCTGTTAATATTAGTGTTCTGTAAAAAATATATATAGAACATTATAGGCTTATTATGTAGTTATATAATATTCGTATTCTATTACATCTTAATATATCTACTACAAAAGATATTCAAGAATGTAATTTCGAGAGTTGGACGGCCTCTCACATTTTTAAAATATAGAAACCAAATTTGGTAATTAGACATTTCATTGAAAACCCTTGGAGGAGAAGAGGTTTAGAGGGAGAAAATTTTTTAATCGTAATATTTTTGTTGTTACTTGGGAAATTGAAAATTTTATAGAGCATGTTTAATGTAATTTTTTAAGATTTATGCTCTATAACATTAGAAGATTTGAATAATTTAGAAAATATTTGTATCATACATATGAAACTTTACACAAACCTTTTTTTAATTATGTGAAAAAACACGCAAAGCAAAATGATTAATGAAAATAAAATAAAAAATAACTGGTTCACTCCCAGTTTAAAAGCCTTGTGTGATAAATTAAAAATCTTTTACTTAATATAATTTTTTCCATCAAGTTAATTATATTCTTATATCAAATGTATCAAACAGAAACTTAACAAAATATAATTAAGTTCTATAAAAACACTTCTAAAAATAAGAAAATATTTTAAGCATATAATATAATAAAATTGGCATGGATCTTGTCAACAACAAAGAAGTGAAACAATGATTATAATACAAATTTTGAGTTTTTAGTTTAAAAAAAAAACTAGTGATCAAGCTACTAATATTATAAACAATCATTAATATAGGAGATTTAGTAAAAACTTCTGTACTTTTTTCAATTTTTTTCAAAATTCCCATGTTAATTTAAAACTCTCCTTGAAGATATCCATAAAATAGAAAGAAATAATAAATGCTACAAAATCTTCAAAAAATAAATAAATAAAAAGCCCTCATCNAATATAAAAAATATAAGTAAGAAAAATTAATAAAATAAAACCTTTTAGCCTTGGTTTTTTTCCACCAGCCTCCTCTTCTGCCTCTTCTTCCCCTAGGGGCTCACCAGCATCCTCCTCAGATTTACTTAATCTCATACTACTCCTGCGTTTTCTGTTTTGGTTTTTTATAGGGACAGGTTTTTCAGTATTAACATCATTTAATTCAGCTTCCATAGAAAAACTTGAAAGTGAAAAATTTTCATTTTTAGAATTTTTTAGCATTTTTTCACTTTCAGTTTTGTCGCAAGAATCAGTGAATTTTTCATCCTTAACTTCTGAATCTTTTTCAGCTTCATTACTAGATGTTTCTTTATCATCTTTAACAGTAATTTTTAGTTCGGATGAATGAGAACTATTTTGACTATTGTTTCTCCTAGATGACCTTCTTGCTGGTTTAATTTCTATTTTATCTGTTTTTGGTTTTTTATTAGGGACTTCTGTTTCTTTCTCATCATTGAAGCTATTAGTTCGAGATTTTCTACCTCTTACTCCTACTTTTGCTTCCTCAAGATTGGAGTCTTCCTTTCCAGGTTCATCATCTTCAGTTTTATCTTTCGCATCAAAATATTTATCTTCAGAATCATCCGTGTCTTCATTTGTATTAATTTTGTCTGGTTTTTTAGCATCATTCTTTTCTTCTTGAGGATTTTCAATTGTACAATTCATAACCCCTAGTTTTTTAGAGCTACCTTCTTCATTTTGAGAATTTTTTTTCTTTTTATTCTTTTCTACTCCACTAGGACATTTTTCATTTTCAACCATATGTTTTTCTATTGTCAATTCATCATCACTATGTTCTTTTTTAATATCAACTTCGGATTTAATAGTTGTTGGCTTTAAGCACATATGATCAGACTCATTATCTTTCTCTACTTTCGTTTCATCTTTCACTTCTTTTTTTAAATGTATATCTATCTTATTAGCATCAATTTTACACTCACTTTTAATGATACATTTAAATTTTTCTTCTTCAGGCTTAGATAATGAGCTCATTATTTTTTTCTCATCAGTTACAAGATGTAATTCTCTACTAGCAGAATCCTCTGCAACATTAGAGGGAGGATTTATCAGATCCTTTGCTGTGAACAAATCATTATATTTGGCATTATCATTTTCCTTTAAATCTGAGGCAGTGCTTTCATTTGTATTATTATCTAAACATACTTCTATTATATTCGTAAGCATAACATTTTTCCGTTCTGTTGGTTTCTTATCTAATGAATTATTTTCAGAGTCATCCACTTGGCCCTTTTTACTTTTACTCTCTTCTATACTAATCAATTTATCAGTAAAAAAAGGACCATTTTCACTAACGATTCCATTACTTGATTTAATACTGTCAGAGTTAAATTTCGATAAATCATTCTTGACATTATCAGTCTGTTTAATTATTTCTTTAGATGGTTTTTCTAAATTAGTCAAAGAGTTTTCAATACAGTCTTTTGGAATAGTTTTGGAAACATTATCACTATTTGAACATATATTTAAGCAATTAATTCTAATAGAATTACTGGCTTGATGTGTGTCAAGCATACTAGAAGCTAGAGGTTTCACTTTTAGTATTTCATTAGCACTACAGTTCAATAACACTTCTTCATTCTTATCAATATTTCCATAATTTTCTAAGCTCTTTTCTTTGAAGTCTGAATCATCCAGAGGTTCATCCTTTAAAGGAATATTATCTTCCTTTGGCTTGATTTCTGAAAGAGGTTTTACAGAATTAACTTCTAGCTTTTTCTTGCTAGTATTTTTCTTTGAATGAGTTGAAACTTCTTCATTTTTTTCAGGGCATATAGTGTTGATAGACCAAAGCTTAGACTTTTTTTCAGGATTATTTTCTTCAGTAGATGCTTCAGCATTTTCCTCATTGTTTCCTGTAAGACAATCCTGCCCATTCCCATTACCCTTAAAAAACATCACAGGTTCTTCAATAACGTCACTGAAGCAGGGTTCAAATTCACTAAAAGATAAATTGTTTAGCAGACATTCTATACCCATAGTAGCAAATGCTTGAGAACCTGCCTGTCTAATATGAGTTCGGATGTGCCTTGGGCTTCCAACCCCACATTCAGCACCTGTCCCATGACCTCTAATATATCTCATAGGTTCCTCAATGATGTTACTGAATTCTGGTGTATTAGGATCCAAAGTAGGAGATTTCCATACTGGCTTTAAATCAGTTAATTCAGGTGGTTTAAAACTGTCAATAGAATTTTGAGGCCATTTTGTATTCCCAACATCACAGTCCATTCCAGCTCCTTGCCCAACAAAATAAAGTACTGATTCTTCTATAACTTCACTAAATTGTGGTTTGATTGAATCTTTTTCCCCAACTTCATGACTGGATTGCTTAATATTACCAGTTTTACATTCTGCACCACTTCCAGAGCCAACGACATATTGAATTGGCTCTTCTATAGCCTCACTCACCTCTGACTGTGAGTTTCCATCTTCTTTTGTTACCCTTTGGAGTGTTGCACCAGATACAAGAGAAATTGGTTCATCAGATATGTCAGGTTTATAAACTTTTTTTACCAACATCATTGGTTGATCATCAGGTTCGATCAATTTATCACAAGGTTTCATAGTTGGTATAGAACCTTCGAGATCCATCCTTATTTTTTTAGAAGGATTGCTTAAGTCTTCTGCCTCCCTTTTTTCATTAAATCTCATTGACATTTGACTTAAAATATCGGCAGTTTCAGGCAAAGGATCCCGATCTGGTACCATATAAAAATTGCCTAATTGGGAAGGATAATTTCTATGTTCTCCTTTAATGCTTAAATCAGTTGATAAACAACTTTCATTGTCAGAAGAATGATTAACACCATTTTGAATTATACTACTTTTTATCATTACATTAATTTGTCCATTTGTTTTTTTTTCATTGGTTTTGATTAAAACAGAAGAATTAGTTTTTTCTGACTTGGCATTTGAGGGATTACTTTCACCAGAATGGAGTTCACTGGCTTCTTCCTCCTCACCTTCATCATCATAAGCATCTGTTTCAATACTTTCTTCGTCAATGTCTACTTTACTTTTTTTTTCATCTATGTATGTTTTATTATCTTCATCAATATCTGCTTTCCTTCTTTCTTTATCAATGCCTGCTTTACTTCTTTCTTCGTCGATGTCTACTTTAATTTTGTCTTCAGTGAAATCTGTTTTACTGCTTTCTTCATCAATTTCTTTTTCCATAACTTTATTAATATTTGTTTTACAACTTCCTTCTTGCATATTTCCCTCTTTATTAATTTTTTCATCACCAGTTTCTTCATTATTTTCAATAACTTCTTCTTCTTCCTCATCTTGATCCTCCTCTTCTTCTCCTAAATCATTTCCAATTCCATTCTGACCAGTGTCTATAACAGGCTTCTCTACTTCTTGGCTTGTAGAGTCTTCATTAAGAATACTGTTCAATTCTTGTTGACCCTCACCATTCGAAAGGCTGTCAATAAGCTGGACAAGTCCATTGCGATCTCTGAAAATAAAGATGAAAAAATAATGAATATCTAAGATCTTACTGAGTTTCATATGCAAAGAATCTTTCATTTAAGATATTTTTATGAAAATATTGCAGGGAAATAAAAAATACTATGGCTTTGAAAGCTGTATATAATGCTTTGGTGTTAGGAAAGTTAGAATACGGTTCAATTTTATAAGTCCTTGTATAGAAAATGACAGACTGTAAAGAGGCTGTTCAAAGAAAGTTCATATGCTACTTCAAGTTTTCAAAGCAATGGCAGTGGAAGAAGTTAATTAGGAACATTTGAATGAGTGAAGGACTTTTGCAGACTTAATACACCTTTATAAGCCTACAGCAGACTTAATACACCTTTATAAGCATTCTACATTGCTCTGAACTTTTATCTAGAGTTAATTTCTATGTTCCATCAGTTAAATTTAGATTACTATCGTTTGATGTTTCTCATTTCTCAACATATCATTCAGCCCAAGGAAATATTATAACAATATACTGTGAAAAATGAAATAAACTAGTTCTATAACTAAGGATATCTGAGTGAATGGCTCAATAACTTACATTAAAATTAAAAACTTAATAAAACAATGAAACATAAGTATCAAATCAGAATACAAATTCAATTTTTTGATATATATATTTTACATGAGAAAGTAGGCATATATCAATTCCCTTCCTTAAATAAATCCTGATCCAGCAGATACATAAAGGGTTCTCCCTTTAAGACATGCTACCTTAAATCAGTAGATGCCCAGTTCTTAACTCATCAACCCAAAAAAGAATGTACTCTATGTGAAGTCATAAGGAACCTCCACTATACTACACCAATAGATGGCATAAAAAAATACATAACCGACTTAGGGTTCGTTCCAGTAACCTCACTACCCTATCCTCTAATTTTCTCACCTACTGGCCAACTAATGAACATAGAACACCTGATTTAATAGACTTTTTTATCCACAAAAACCTAGGTCCTATCCTTACATTAGTTTTCAGATTAAATGAACTTTTCTCAGACCATAGCCCTATAATCATAAATTTTCCCTCACAAAGAGGGAAGATGACATCCTTCAAAGAGCTAGATGACATCTGGCACTCTTTCACATTTACTAAACAGTAGTCAGTTTGGGAAGTGTCATCTAGCCGACTGAACAAAATTTCCAATCCACCAATACCATCCAAAATCTCCTATCCCAAAAAAAAAAAGTCGAGCCTGATCCTCATGCCAGAAATACAGACATCCCATTAATCGCCTATTCTTTAATAAACTCTCCCATCTAGTCAAAAAGGAATTATTTCTCCATAGAAATAAAACTTTCAACTCCTACTCTCAGTTCTCTCAGTTATGATCTCTTGTAACTACAACCCTACAACGCCTTCCTTAAAAAGCCCTTCAGAATCTTCTTCACACACAGAGACATATATACACAATAAGTAAGAACAGGAGAGAAAAAAGATTGTAGTGAACATACAAAAGGAAAAATTTACACTTAGTAAAATTTTTGGGGAGACTTCTCGCCCTTCGCCAATGAGGAGTGAAGATATATATATATATAGTAAGCAAGATGGATTATATATACATACATATATATATGTATAATCCATCTAGCTTACTTCCCATTACTTAAGAAATTTTCTATTATAATCCTCATTCCCAAACCCAATAAACCACCCAAGGTTCCTACCTCCTATCGCCCTATAAGCTTGCTTCCTATTCTATCCCGAGTATTTAAAAAAAAACCCTACTAAATCATATGTTCCCAATCCTACAATTCAATAACTTTATCTCTGCCTACATCACTCTACATCCGACCAAATATTAAAAATCGCACCTCAACATCTCTTGAGAAAAGGAGTCTTTGTATGAGTATGATTCAGGATGTGACCTTCTATCCCCAATAGCCTTTATCTAATTACCCGCTCCTATTTATCCAACAGATTTTTTCGGGTAAACACCTAATCGTAATTCTTATACTTCTCAAAAATATGATCAAATATATTGTTAATGCTGAATTTCAAAGTGACAATTTAAATAGTACCAATCAAGAACATTAAGAAAATATATAAGCTTATACTATGTTATAAATAAACTCCCAGTCCTTATCAATTTCATTTATGCTCGAGAAAAATTAATTAAACTCTTTATAGCTAAATGAGTAATGGTTACTGAGTTTCATTATGACTAACAACGAACAAATTCATATTAGTCAATTCTTATGTTTCAAACAAATCTTCACTCTTAATTGTTGTTCGAATACACTTAATAAACATAATATTAAACTCGAATAAAAAAAAAATTAATAACTTCAAGTGGAGAGTTTTTTACTGTAGAGATTATTAGTAGATATTTTTTTGTTGGGGTTCGGTCAAGGTAGGTACAAAAAATAAAATTTAATAAAAATGTGTATTTTTTGTATCTACCTAGACTGAACAATGCTAATTTGGTATCACATACACCAGCAGATGCAACTAATCTATGGGAATACAATTTATAGGTACTAATAAAATTGCCAAAAGGGGCAAAAACCCCAAGTCAATAGATTGACTGTCTCATACTTACATTTATTTAAAAATTTTAAATTCTCTCAGAATTGTTATTAAGACTCATATGAAGTTATGAGTTAGAATCTCAATTATTTTCAATTTAAAAAATAAAGGCCCAATATATCTTCAACAAAAAATCTAAGTTCTATAGAAAATAGAAATCTATTAATAGAAAATAGATCTCAACAATAAAAAACTATGCATTTCAAAAATCTATTGCATCAACATCTACTTAATTAACTAATGGGGATACAACAAAAATTATAGAAACAAAAAATGTAGATTTCACTATACTTGTCAAAACACATGTGGATTGAATAAAATCCAAATCAATAGGTATAACTGGTTAATAGAGGTATTTTAAAATTCAACCTTCTATTTAGCCCTCTTATAGTAGTTAAATCAAACTCATTATTTGACGATTTTTTGCTCTACATCATTAAAAATATATTTGTTAGGTAATAAAATAAATTAAAGGGAAAAAGGAAATTACTAAGTTTACACTTACTTGGCAACCAGTTCCCAGGATTCTTCATCAACATCTTCTCTGTATACTCTGACATTCGAAGAGGGATCAAATTGACACCAATATGTTAGGCCTGTTTGATCACGGCCTAATGGCTCCAATCGAAGTTGGGCTGGGCTTAATTTATTCACTTCAGTTTTAAATTTTGTATTGACATCAAATTGTGTCTCTAATAAAACCTGCAAGCACAATAGTATTTAAATTATTTGAGGGAGCAAAAAATAAAAATGATATGTAACTTTCAACAAATGATCCAATAAACGAACGCTTATTCTGAATGAGAGATTCAAGAGCAATGATCAAAATAAGCATATAAAATTACCAATATTACAAGAAATACTAAAATGTATAATACATTATTAGGAGAATAAAAACTGTAATGAACCTTTACCAACATTAATACCTTAATAATAAATAAAAATCTTTGAAGTAACAAAATAAGGGTATATAATATACACATTTAGTTAATTTTTTAGAAAACTCCAAGGAGAACTTCAGTACTTCCAACTTCCCATTGAACTTCAATGTGAGAATAAATTCAATAAGAGTGATGGAACGAAATGATAGGTATTCCATACTGGTTCTTGACATAAAAAATAACTATTATCAGGTTAAATAACATTAACTGGTTATTACTTCTTAACTTATTCTAATTATTAAACATGATGCTGGTTATTAACTTGAACATACTGAATAATCGGTTAGAGAAAAATAACCCATAATAAAATTCCTAAATAACTGGTCATCACCGAAGAATCAAATATTCCACTAACAAAGAAAGAATAGTTATTATGAACTCATAATTTATCTAACTCATAGATTATGAGTTAATAATAAATTATTTGTAAATAACAGAAAACTAGGTGAAAAATCTATCAGTAGAAATAAACTGAAATCTATATCAGTTACCAACCATTAAGATAGTTAACCAAATATTAAAGGATATTTTACTCTAATACACTAAGAAAAAATATATGAATGATATTAATTAATAGCATTCAAAACAATAATACAATAGCTCTAAATGTAGGGTTCTTCTTAATCTCTTTAACCAATTTTTATACACCTTTATGTATCATATATGGATATTGTTCAAACAATTAAACATAACCTAATACAAAAATCAATAGATATAGAACTTAAAATTTTGATAATTTAAATACAAATAATCTATAGAGAAAAAAGTGGAATATATAATTTTTAAAATTTTCAACATTTAAATACAAAAAATTTGAGTTGGCACTTTGCCTTCAGTCAGTGTGATATAATTTAGCAAAGTCCAAATAAATTTAGCTACTGGGGTTGTTCGGGGAAGTTTTAATATTTTTTTAGACCTTACTTGCAAGATTCAAAAACTTATATTCACTAAAATTTTTACACCAAAATCCATTTACTTTTTAATGCAAACCTGAGCAAGGTTGTGAGTTGTCTTTATGAGTAGCAAAAATGGGGCCGTATTTCTCAGAGACTTACATAAATTTTTATTTTTTCAAAATACTTAAAATTAAGTATTAACTTAATTATTTAATTTAATTTATACATTGCATAAATTAATATTAGTTTTCCTAAATAACATTGTAAAATAACTGTTGTATGCATCACTGCTTTGTCACAGGTTATGATTATGATTTAAGGAGTAACATATGCAATTTTTATTAGGATCAAAAAGAAAATTTCCTTTGAGATCATTTTACAAAAAGAAAAAAGATCCCTTGAGTGTCATTTTACAAAATTTTAAAATGTTTTTTAAATAAAATAGTTTTTTTGAGTAATTTTTCTGAGTTTTAGTTAAATTCATCTAACTTTTAGTTAAGTATATAATTAAACTTAGTTTTACCAATATCATAAAATTAATTTTAACTAACATCAACCCAAAATCTTAATTAGAATTTTTCTTCCGATTAATGATTATGAAAAAATATAGATTGTTTCCAAGCATTTTTTATTTAAGTTTAGATGAAGTAGTAATATTCTGTTGGTCTCTTTGTTTGTTTTTACTCAAATTCCATATTTTGACATCTGTTTTCATGTCAATGAGTTATATTTTGTTTATTACTTTTTGGAGAGAAATATAATTTTAATCCGAGAATACTGAAAGAGATAGAAACTTTTCAATGCCATTCAATTCATAATATAATTGTTTACTCATTAAATTTGAGGGCATTTGCGTGAGAGTTGGAAGCTCCCAAAAATCATTCTAGCCTCACAGTGGTGAAGATTTCTATTCAGAACATTTAGATAACTTCCTGTCATGTCCAATTGTCATGCACAACACTATGTAAACTGATATTTATATTATTTTAATTCCTTCTTCCCACAATGCAAAAAAAAAAAAAAAAAAAATGTATTAACGGTTCAAATTTATAGGTCAATAGAGGTCACTATTTAACAACAGCAGAAAACAATTTTTTTACACTTAATTTAAATATCTTAGAATTGGCATAACTTCAAAAAGATAGAAAATACTTTCCCAATCTGATCAAAATAGGTTCTTCTGAGCATAAAAGTACAAAGGTAAGCAAAAGGATTTTTTAAGGTTAATTACACCAATTTATTGTATTAAAAATGAACTAAAATATAATAAAATAAAATTATTCAATATTATAATTCATATTTTCATAATCTGAGCATGTTCTTTCATTCATTTCTGATAAGGTAACAAACATAAAAATATTAATGCCAAAATAAATAGATTCCATACAATAATTTATATCGAAATAGATATCAAACAATCGCAATGTTCGCTTTTACTAAACTAAATGATGTAAACTATTTCATAAAAATTTATTTTCTTACATAATTAATAAAACTAATTTAATTTAATTTTTTACTGCATTATCTAATTAAAAATTGCAGAAATAAAACTAAATTATTGAAAAGATATGAGATTAATAATTAATTGTTTGAGATGCAATTGGTAGATAAGAAAAAAACAACAATGAGAGCTATAAATATAGATTTGAACACTATTTTATGTTAAATAAATAAAATCCTAAGGTTGATAAGAGTAAACTTCTAAAAGTTATTGCTTTTTTTAAAAATTTTAACCATCTTAGACTCATTTGATCATGTTCATAAAAAATTAGGTACCTCACAAATTAGGAATATGAATCGAATTCATTTCTTTTTTTCATCTTTCTAATTTCATTACAATCTGTTCAGCAGTTTTCGCTCAGCAAGTTTATTACTCAAGGTAAGATATTATCTAAACAAAATATTAGACAAAGAGCATTAGGTTTGTTTAACGCCCTACAGTTTCCAACGATCAATTTACAGGAGAACTGGAGAAGATACAACCAAATTAAGAGAAGAAAACATCTAAAGCTCAGCATACCCAGCAATGTGACACAAATGCTAGTTCAATAGGTGAAACTGTTCGTGTATTGCAACAATTTAAAACTTTTAACCAACTTACAGTTAAAATATAAAGCACGGATGAAATTAGGCACATTGTAAAAACAGAAAGAATCTAAATTCCCAATTACATTAAAATTGTTTCAGCAAAGTCTGAGAAGTTTTATGTATAATCTATGACACATATTTTTTATTATTTGATTTTTAGATTCTACATGTTTAGAAATGTAAAATATCAAATTTTGGAAAGTAAGGACTGTTATCATTTTGACTTTACATATCAATTAAAATCTTTTTTTTTTCTAAGAATGACTGGCCTTATGTAAGGGAATCTTTGACATGATTTATTCTGCATCGCTTTTGGAAAAAAATAATTTGGCAAGTAGCGTGACTGATTTAAGGAGCTTTAAGATTTATAATAAAATAACTTATTAATAGATTGGGAAAAAATTCAACAGTTTAATTGAAGTAATAATTGTGGGTTCACAACTCATATAACATGCATTTTAAAACCATAACTACTCCTTAAAGCCACAGAAGCATTAATTTTAAAGAAGTTCTACTTTTGAAATATGTAACTAGTGAATAAAAAAATACCTTCAACAGTTTCACTTTAACTTCTAGTCTTGCTTTCTTATAACCAAATCGTTCCAGCTCCCAACCATCTTGCTGAGAATACGTGTGGCAAAATTTTGCTAAAGCTCTTTCCCATTTGTCAGCAGTGAAACTTTTTCTGGCCTTTCTTAAAAGCTTCACATGTAAGTCAATCAAAACTTGAGACACTGGAAAGTTAAATAAATAAAAAACTTAAGAATCCTGTAAAAATATTAAACTAGCTTACATTACTTTAGCTGCAAATTCAATTAATAACATCCCTGTAAACATTTGGAAAGGTCCAGGTATGAATATTGAGCTTTAAATTGTTAATCTGCAAAACATTCTTCACAAGTAGTACTTCTAATTTCAATCCAATAAACAAACAAGTTTAAATTTTTAATTTAAATTTATTAATCAAGCATTGAAACTCATTTAAGACAAATATTACTTGCCAATGATAAGTGAATAGCAACAAAAGTTTAGAATTAAATATTACAGCCTACCTGTTTGTGTATCCTCTAACATATCTTGCAGTTCCGCAAAAGAGGGGTATGTGATGCCACACTGTATAGAAAACTTATCTAAAAACGAACATATCACTGCGAAATTAGGATCCGAAGCACAAGATGGACTAGAGGCTTCCTTGTCGGTCGCCATTTTCAAGGTATATCCCCAACTCAACTGTTTCACACAGGATGCTATCAACAAAGTTTACGTATTTTTCTGATAAATTCATTACTAAGCTGATAATGGCCCTGTCACTACTCTTCCGAGTTCAGTCATTGAACTCGAAGAGCTTACAGGATGATAACTTCAACTTCATATAGGTGACAGGTTTTCGAACTGTTTTCTAAATTAGATCTGATCGTAGCTTACGAATTGTGTTAGAATGAACATTCATTAAAATGTATTACATTTGAACTACTCAAGGTCTTAGGACTTTATAAGACAATTCAATAAAAAATTAAAAAAATGCCTTATAATTTTCCTCTTAAAAAAGAAACTACGTAACGATTCGCGACACCGTAAAGTGCTGCAGTCTACAACTCCAAACTTATTTTATTATTGAGGAGGTTATAGCATAACCTTACTCTGTTAGTAAACAGTTAAAAACAAATTGTTTATGGTAGTAGACCACCAACGTATAAGCTACATTTTAATCTATGTATTTATTAAAAAAAGTAAGCTTACACTATTCTTTTACAGGTAAATTATTAGCAATTCACTCATTTGTTTTCTCAAAAACAATAATTCCATATATTAGTAGACGTTGATTGCTGTGAAATGCCGGTTACTTGTCACTATGGTAACTAAACGGTGTTATATTATTCCTTTGTACTATAATAGTTAAATAACAAGTATCTATAAAGGAGGATAGTACACCCAAAACAAACCAAGAAGGAAAAGTCCTTCACGCATGAACTGCATAGTCTAATCAGATTTCCCCTGTTCCATTAAAGATTGGATATAAAAAAGAAAATTAGATTTAAAACAAATGAGTTATGCCCACAAAAATTTGCTCTGGACTGGCCTGGAGATAGAGTGGGGAAAGCGCTCACCTGTCGGAGCTACATTCGTAAATTTCTTTCTTAATATGCGTTTTCCTTAAAAATGTAGAAAAAATGTATAGAACTTTATACCTATTATATTCTATTCACATTTTTGTAGCTCTAATAGCAACAAAGATATTAAGATTCTAAATTTTGGTTTCCCTTTAAACTCCCCTTAACGTAATCTAATTTAAACCAACAAATAATATTAATAGCATGCAATGAAAATAAATATATATTGGGTTTCTATATTTTTTAAATTATAGGCTCTACCCAATAGTTGAAATTATATTCTTAAATATCTTTCTTAACATACGTTAAAAAAAAAGATTAAGATTTAATGTTTAAAATTTCATTCCACATCAATTTTGTTCTTTAAATATTTCTTATATAGATAATAATAACAAAGAAATGAAGATTTCAAATTTTGGTCTTCCCTCACTACTTCAGCCGTTAAATAACTCATCGACGGTTTCCTAAAAGAGTCTTTAGTAGCGAATTTGATTTCATTATTTTAAAAATAAGGAACTATTATGAGTAGCAGACCTACTGACCAACAACA